>CM035837.1:308404275-308751775 GCA_020510985.1 Pholidichthys leucotaenia | reverse complement strand
CAGCTACAAACGGTCAAAGCATTACAGGAGTTTTTGGGAATGGTGAATTTTTATAACCGTTTCCTCCCCCGCACAGCGCAGCTCATGCAACCATTGTATGCTGCACTAAAAAAACAAAAACCCACAAATAAAATCGAATGGTCTCCGGAGCGAGAGCGCACATTCTCTGAAGTCAAAACAGCCCTGGCAAACGCTGCATTGTTAGCACATCCAGTCCCAATGGCCCGCATGGCGCTCACTACTGACATGTCAGATATGGCCATAGGAGCGGTCGTGGAACAGTATGTAGCCGGAGCCTGGCAACCACTCGCCTTTTTCAGCAGGACCTTGTGCGATAGTGAACGAAAATACAGCGCATTCGACAGGGAGTTGTTAGCTCTCCACTTGGCCATTCGCCACTTCCAGTTCTGGCTGGAGGGACGCCGTTTCACCGCGTTCGTTGACCACAAGCCGCTGTCTTTCACGATGGCCAAGATTTCAGAACCTTGGTCGGGCCGGCAGCAGAGACAGCTGGCCGCGATCTCGGAGTTTACTACCGATATCCAGCATGTGGCGGGTAAACTTAATATAGTGGCAGACTGCCTCTCGCGCGCCGTGGCGGCTTCAGCCCGCGTAGGGGTAGATTTTGCAGCCATGGCCGCGGATCGGGTTAGCGACGCAGAAGTGCGCACGGCCCCAGTCCGCGTAGGGATAGATTATGCAGCCATGGCCGCGGATCAGGTTAGCAACATGGACGTGCGCGCGCTCCAGTCTGGACCAACAGGGTTAAGGCTGGAGAACAGGGTGCTGCAAGACTGTATGCCCCCCCTAATCTGCGATGTCTCCATTGGGCGACCGCGTCCTGTGGTACCGGCCGTGTGGTGCCGCCGCATTTTTGACTCAATCCATTCTCTGGCGCACCCGGGAGTGCGCGCGTCGGTCAAAATGGTGGGAGAGAAATTTGTATGGCCGAGCCTGCGCAAACAAGTTAGAGAGTGGGCGGCAGCCTGCATGGCTTGTCAACGAGTCAAGGTACACAGACACACAAGAGCTCCCTTGGAGCCGTTTCACATTCCGGCTAAGAGGTTTGATCATGTTCACGTGGACCTCGTAGGCCCCCTCCCGCCCTCACAGGGGTGCACGCATCTTCTGACAATGGTTGACCGCACCACGCGCTGGCCGGAAGGGGTCCCACTGTCATCAACCACAGCCGAGGAGGTGGCGCGCGCGTTTTTAACGGCATGGGTAGCGCGTTTTGGAGTCCCGTCGGACATTACGTCCGACAGAGGCCCTCAATTTGTTTCCGAACTTTGGTCAGCGATGGCCCGCAGCCTGGGGACAACGATCCACCGCACGACTGCGTACAATCCGCAGGCTAACGGGTTATGCGAATGTTTTCACAGGTCATTGAAGGCGGCCCTCAAGAGCGTCGCTTACGGATGCAAATTGGGTGGACAGGCTACCATGGGTTTTATTGGGGTTACGTTCTGCACCTAAAGAGGATTTAGAAGCCTCCCCAGCTGAGCTAGTTTTCGCACAGCCACTTCGGCTGCCCAGGGAATTTCTCCCAGATAATCCGGCGCCAGAGTGCTCCCCAGCTCAGCGGTTACAGAGTAGCACGGACTCGAGCACGCTACCTGGCCCCGTTCACCACAGTTTTCCGCGCGTTTTTGTGCCTAAGGCTTTAAAAAATACGGAGTTTGTTTTTGTCAGACATGATGCCCATCGCCCACCGTTACGACCACCTTATGATGGACCATATAAAGTGCTGGAAACAGGGGATAAGCATTTTTTGCTAGATTTGGGGGGCAGAAAAGAAATGATTGGCATAAACAGGCTCAAACCCGCTTTTGTGGTGGCTGACGAAGGTGTGCAGTTGGCTAAGGCTCCTCGGCGCGGCAGACCCCCTAGAGAGCATTCCCCAGAACACCCACAGAGATTGACTAACAGTTCTCATCCTCAGACAGCAGCTCCCCAGCAGGAGGGCGCCGCGGAGGTGGTAAAGCCTGCTTACAGCAAATACGGGAGAAGACTGAGGCCCAAGCAGCATGTGGACTGATGTGTAGTGATTTTATTATGACATGCAAACTGTTATTACATTGTTCCATCTTAGACGTTTGGGGGGGGGTCATGTGGGACACATATGTGGGTTTCATATGCTTCACATGTATATTACTGTATGCTTATTGTATGCTTCACGTCTCAGAGGAACAAAAGGACTGAACCTCCTAGGAGATAACAGGAGGATGTGAAATGTGGCCTTTTGTATGCAAAGAGATGACCTTGAGGGATTTCCTGACCACCAGTGACTTTAGGTGGAGGTGAGAAGACCTGGAAGAAGACACATTGTGACTTGGGATTAAAAGACAATGTGACTGTGTGCTTTGATGTCCTGGGGTATAAAAGGGACAGATGTTGGGGGATTCTTTCTCTTTTCTGTTGTTGATGATGTTGGAGAATGGAATAAACCTGACTCGTGAGATAAACTCAGCCTCGTCATTTCCACATTCTCCACAGCACAACCTTTTGATACAATCACTGCAATCAAACGATTTCTCTAACTGTCAATGAGACTTCTGCACCTCTCAGCAGGTATTTTGGCCCACTCCTCATGAGCAAACTGCTCCAGTTGTCTCAGGTTTGAATGGTGCCTTCTCCAGACGGCATGTTTCAGCTCCTTCCACAGATGTTCAATAGGATTTTGATCAGGGCTCATAGAAGGCCACTTTAGAATAGTCCAATGTTTCGCTCTTAGCCATTCTTGGGTGTTTTTAGCTGTGTGTTTTGGGTCATTATTCTGTTTCAAGACCCATGACCTGCGACTGAGAACAAGCTGTCTGACACTGGGCAGCACATTTCTCTCTAGAATACCCTGATAGTCTTGAGATTTCATTGTACCCTGCACAGATTCAGGACACCCAGTGCCAGATGCAGCAAAGCAGCCCCAGAACAAAACAGAACCTCCTCCATGTTTTACAGTAGGGATAGTGTTCTTTTCTTGGTATGCTTCATTTTTGCGTCTGTGAACATAGCGCTGATGTGCCTTGCCAAAAAGTTCCAGTTTTGTCTCGTCTGTCCATAGGACATTATCCCAGAAGCTTTGTGGCTTGTCAACGTGCAGTTTGGCAAATTCCAGTCTGGCTTTTTTATGATTTGTTTTCAACAGTGGTGTCCTCCTTGGTCGTCTCCCATGAGGTCCACTTTGGCTCAAACAACGACGGATGGTGTGATCTGACACTGATGTACCTTGACCTTGGAGTTCACCATGAATGTGTTTAGAGGATGTTCTGGGCTCTTTTGTTACCATTTGCATTATCCGTCTCCTCCTGCGGCCATGTCCAGGGAGGTTGGCTACAGTCCTGTGGATCTTAAATTTCTGAATAATATGGGCAACTGTAGTCACAGGAACATCAAGTTGCTTGGAGATGGTCTTTATAGCCTTTACCTTTAATCTGTTGAACTCTGGTCAATTTCCCTAAAAACGCCTAAAAATAACGTGCCCAAAGTAAGTCAAAAGCTGTTCTTCAACCCTTTGCAGCATCTTCATGGGGTTGGTCTCATTTAAAAGAAAACACTCTGAATTTTTTGGCAAAACAGTCATAATCTCTCTAAGTGCTCCTGCCACTGAGTAGCAATCATCTAAACATACTGAATTTGAAGAAAATAAAGTTTGCCTGGGTGTTTTTTTTTAGATATAAATGCTTGCAAATAACATACAGCTGTGTGAAATGTGCTGGAAAACAACAGAAATGTAGAACCAAGTGTTTTCAGCTCAGGTCAAAATTTTGTAACAATACCACAAAAAATGAATATATTACACAGCTTTTTTTCTCAGGTTGTAACAAGGTGTTCTTGAACTGTGCCAAACTGTGCCAAATGGCACAGTTTGGAAAGCTATGTTCCAGAGTTCACTATCTCAGCAGTTTGCACAGTAAAACCAAGGGGTAACAACCCAGACATACACAGCACAGTTCCTGTTTTTTTTTTTTTTTTTTTTACAGGCAAAAATAGCCTACAGTGTAAGAAAAATTATGCGAAAAATTAATACATTTCACTAAAGTATACACAAAAACAACCCTCTCCCCCCTCCAATTTTTCCAGAGTTCACTATCTCACCAGTTTACACAGATACAGGTCAACTGGACCCCTGACCAAGTGCGCACCCCAAGTGGACCACGGAATCCGATCTGTACATGTACATTCTCCAACCAGTGATTTATAAATGCTGCTCCAGATGAAAACCAGTCTGTGGGACTATAATGTTCTGAATGAGGCTTTAGAAAATTATGAATCACTTTGTAAATCACTGGATTGAAAATGTACAGATTGAATACCGGAGTCCACCTGGGGTGCTCACAATAGTGTGCTCACATGGTCAGGGCTCCATTTCACCAGATCACGTTTACACAGTAAAACAAAGGCATAATAACTCAGACATACACAGCACAGTTCCTTTTTTTTTTTTTTTTACAGGAAAAAGCAGCCTACAGTGAAATAAAAATTATACTAAAAAATTATTAAATTTTTCTGCAGTATACACAGTAACAAATACCCCCCACCCCCCACGGCACACACAAAAACATCGCCATGCGGGACCCTTGTAATTACCGATTGGTCAAAAGTTATTTTTATTACTAATTTTATCGATAAAGAATAATTTCCATTATAAGACTTACCTGTCCACAACCGCAGTGTCATTGGTGAACATCTGTTCCTCATTGTCAGACGAACATGAAGATGGTCTGGTTGTTACTGACTCGTGGTTCTGGTCACCCGACCCGGTCAAACCATTTCCGCTTCCATGATTGCGGTTTTTGCGAACCATTTTTCAAAACAAATAAGAACAGTAGTAATAAAAAAAGACTGGCTAATGGCTGAGAGTGGCTAATGCTACCGTTACGCACAGGCCTCACTGTGAGTCACCCAGCAGCTTAGGCAAAAAAGATTTTACGCAGGGGGACACACGTGTTTTAACGGCAATATAAACACATAACAAAGGCATGTCAGGTATTGCTGAATTCAGAATTTCATTGGCTAAACGACACGTCAATTGTCGAACTTCTCTGCTTGAATTGGCTCGTTGTATTCACGGTCGTTGGTAGGAAGGTCCTTCTTGCTAGGTTTTCAGTCATTGGTTCTTCAAGGTTTCAGAAACCCAATTCAAGGCTCTTATTAGCCGAATGAGAGGTCAATCAAATCTAAACCAATCAAACACTCCTTTGGCTTTCTGTTCACGGCTGTGTCTGTACTGGAAGAATGGAAATGCAGCTTTTTTTTTTTTTTTCAGTGCGCACTGAGACGCACTACGACGCAGAGACGTGACCGCCCGCGGAATCCCGGAGTTCATCTGGTTAACATGCTTGTCTATAATTTTCTTTCTAATCTCCTGAGACAACTCTCTCCTTTGCTTCCTCTGGTCCATGTTTAGTGTGGTACACACCATGTCACCAAACAGCACAGTGACTACTTGTCACTCTTTAAATAGGCCGACTGACTGATTACAAGTTTGTAGACACCTGTGATGTTAATTAGAGGACACATCTTGGTTGAACATGTCCCTATGGTCACATTATTTTCAATCTTTTCTAGGGGTACCATCATTACCATCCGGAGTGGTGGCTCAGTTGGTAGAGCATCCACCCCACACCTGGGAGGCAGGGGTTCAAATCCCGGCTGGGTCATACCAAAGACCATATAAAAATGATACTTTCTGCCTTCTAGCGTGATGCTCTGCATAATGGAACAGGGTACCATCATTTTTGTCCAGGCCTGTTTCATGAGTTTGTTTTTTAAAATAATTCTATTGAACCACAATTCAAAAGCATTGTCTGATTTTCATTGGTTAATTTTCATAGAATTTTTATTTATTACCACTTTTGTCAAATTCAAGTTATTTCCGTGACCATTGTGGGTTTTTCTTTCATTAACAGAGGGGTACCAACAATTTTGTCCACGTCTGTACGTACATACATACATACATTAAAAAAATTTTTTTTAAAGCATGTCATATACACCATGTTATCACCAAACAAATACTCTACATTGTCCTCTTACATATATATTTTCTTTTTTTTAACTCCTCCTTCTCTCTATTTCTCTTTCATTCCTGCATGTCTGAACTGAGTTTTGATCTAAAAATATCTGTTTTCACCAGCATTTCAGTTAACGTTTGCCAAAGGAACTTAACTTAGGCTGACTTAGGCAAACTCTGCATAACTTAGCCCAGTGCTCAGGAACTTTTACAAATTGAGCACAGCTTTCACCAATGTTTATTTCCAAATGTCAGCAAATTTTCAGCATGCTGAAAATTCTCAACGAATACAACTTTCACCAGCGTTTGCCAACAAATACCAACTATCATTAACTTTTATAAACTTTTGCCAGCAGAGCCAGACGTTTGCCAAAACGTTAATAAAAGTTGGTCCAAACGTTGTAGTGTGAATCCACCCAAAAAAGCAGGTCCAGGATGGCAGGAAGCCTCCACAAACACTGATCTTTATATGAGCGTTGCTTGACGTTGATGTCAGCTGAACTGCGCTGAGTATTCCTTTGCTTAAGTTAAGTTGGCAATTGCTACACATACGCTAGCCTAAACTGGCAAAAGTTTGACAACACTGAATGCAACGCTGGCAAATGCTAGCAAAAGTTCATAAAAGTTTGTAATAGTTGGTGTGTGCTCACAAACGTAATTTCACCAACGTTTGGACTGATTTCTCTGATTTTTCAAAACGTCAGTAAAAGTCGGTCCAAACGTTATAGTGTGAACCCCGCTTTAGGAAGCAGTTAGTTCAAAGTCCTTTTTTGGATTTTATAACAAAGATGGAAGGAAAGACCTTGACATGACACACAACCCACAAGAAGCGCTACACAAAAAAAAGAAAAAATACTCAGAACACAGCGGGCCACACGTGCCTCAGAGCAGCATTAGTAATGGCTAAGCTAAAGAGACACCGGCATGGAGCTTTTTCTCCGATTGCTAGATACGCAAAGTTTATTTATGAAGTGCTTTTCAGAGACATATAGTCACAAAGTGCTGTACAATAAAATAAAATAGGAAGATGACAGATAAAAATAATTTTAAAAATACAAAAATAAGTTAAAACACACAATTAAAATAATTTAAAAATATCAGACTTACCATTAAAAAGCAGCTGAAAGTCAACGGAAATTTTCGTTGAACAAAAACGTTTTCAGCTGCTTTTTAAAAGAGTCCATGGAGTCAGCTAAATGTATCTGGAGTGGGAGTCTATTCCAAACAGCACTACCCTCCCTGTGTGCAGAGACATATCTCCACAGGAAAATGGAGCCCAAAAATACTTTATTATATAAAAGAGATGTCAACAGTTTTACTTTGGGACATGATTTGAGGTTGAATAAGGTGAAAACATTTGAAATATATGGGATCGTGATACCTGATTATTGTGATATCGTGATTATCGTTGACGTGATAGGATCGAATTGTGACCCACGTATCGCAATCCAAATCAAAAGGTCCCTCGCAATTCCTACCCCTAAAAAAGATGGAATTCTCCAGCTTCTAATAACCTCCCCACCATCAAAAGTTAATTTTCCAAAAGTTAAGTTGGTACTTTATTAATCAGAAATGTGTGGATTCATCTTTGTTTGATTAAACCTTTATTTATAAAAAAGGTTTGGTTTGGCTAAAGCCAGGTTTGCGCTTTACTCCCAATAGGGAATCATGTTTTTGTTTTGTTTTTTTGTTTGTTTGTTTTTTTGTGGGAGGGGGCTCTATTTGAAATAATTCCTTGTCTTCAATCAAAATCATCAAATAAAATTTAAAAAAAAAATCAAATGTGGCATTATTTTTTAGGCCATATTGCCCACGCCTTATCTTTACATAATGCTATTTTTTTTGTTTCATTTGATAAGTATAAGGCTTTAGCTGAACAACTTCCTCCTTCTAATAACATTTTTTGTTCAGACTGATAATTAAGATGCAATCTACAGATATTTGAAAAATATTTTCAAAAATGTGAATAAAAAGGCTTACATTTTAAGGACCTTTGTCCAGCACAGATGACTGATTACTGCATGTCAAAGAAAAGCTGATCATTCTGACAGCCATGTATAGCAGAAGAAGATCAGAGGAGGAAATGGGTTGTTTCAATTTTCTCAAAATGTCTTTCTGCAATTGAAATGAACTGAAGGGACATCAAACATTCCTGGCTGTGGTGCTCTCAGAGGGAAGGCAGACAAAATTATTTGATGCTTTCTGAAGCCTACCAGTGCTAAAGATCACAATACAGTTGGCTGACACACTGGTGATTATTCATGGCACTCACTCTTATTATTGTGGCGAGAGATTGAACAATGGTTTTCTGTTGTGGGAAGTGAGCAGTGAGAAGTTCTAACCTCTGCCAAAACAATCACCCCGTGCATTTCTCTCAGCAGTGAAACAACCGAGGGTTGGAGGGATGCAGACATCGCAGTCTCCCTTGGGTTTAATCGGACTTAAATAAAGGATACGACAGGTCCATTTTACCTTGGATGTTTTGCAAGAGAAAGAAAGACAACTACATCAGAAATTGGCCGTCAAGCTACCAAAGGGAACCTTACAAAAGGTAATAGCCTTTGTGGAACATGCATGTTTGGCTCAACATACCAAGAGTAAAGAACATCAAATAAAAAAGTTTAATGCCTTGTCTTTACAAGGTGGGGGTGCTCATGGTCAAAACACATTGGGCGGTGTGAAACAAGATCAGGGTGAGGCACCCTTTAAAATCAGTGATATATGAGTGAAAAACCTATCAGATGGGGAGGTCACCAAGCCAGAGTTGAGTGTTTTGGTTAAAGGTTTAAACTTTGCTGTAACTCCAGACAACATTCCGGTAGTAGACATAATCACTGCTACAGAATCTGCCATTCGCAACAATATTCCTGAGGATGAAGGTGAACAGATTTATGCTCAAGCATCCGTCTCTCTTTTGAATGCCAAGCCCCCACCCTCTAACCTTAACAAACAGGAGAAGAGGGCCTTAACCTCCTTCTGCAAGGATAAGGATATTACCATCCTGCCTGCTGATAAAGGAAGATGCACAGTAGTATTGAAGACTGAGGACTATCACCACAAAGTAATCACATTGCTTAGTGACAATAGCACATATGAAATTTTGAGGAGAGATCCTACCAATAAATACAAAAACCAGGTGATCAGCATCTTACAGTCCCTGGAAAAACAAGTTATAGACCGAAATCTATACTACCAACTTTACCCTGGAGAAACCGCACCTTGTATACTGTATATGGATTTCCAAAGATTCATAAAGACAAAAATCCACTCAGACCAGTTGTCAATAGCATAAATTCGGTTACATACAATGTTGCAAAATACCTGGCCACCATTTTAGCTCCACTAGTTGACAACACTGAACATCATATAGTGAATTCCAAGGATTTTATCCACAAGATTCAACGACTCTCCCTGGAGGCAAATGAGACCATAGTGTCATATGATGTTACATCTTTGTTTACCTGTGTACCAGCAGGGTTGGCAATTGAAGTGGTGAGAAGACGACTGTCCCAGGATCAAACTTTAGGTGACAGAACAAAACTAAATCCAGCCCAGGCGTGCTCTCTGTTGGAGTTGTGTCTGAATACCGCCTATTTTAAATACCAGGATGTGATTTACTGACAGAAACATGATTGTGTCATGGGCTCTCCAGTTTCCCCCATTGTTGCTAATCTCTACATGGAAGAGGTGGAAAGGAGGGCACTGGACGAGGGAGTTCCTCCTACCCACTTGTTTAGCTATGTCGATGACACCTGGGTGAAAATGAAGACCCAGGAAATCACCCTTTTTATAGAGCACATTAATTCAATGGACAGTCACATCAAGTTCACCCGGGAGGATATGAAGGACAACAAACTCCCTTTCCTGGATTGTGGGATAAAGGTTGGTGAATGGGGTGAACTTCATGGTGAGGTGTATTGAAAACCTACTGACACCAACCAGTATCTCATGTTTGATTCACACCACCCACTTGAGCACAAACTGGGAGTGATCCGTACATTGCAACATCATGCACTAACCATACCCACAGACTTGGAAGCTAAGGAAAAGGAACACGTCCATATAAAACATGCCTTAAAACAATGTGGTTATCCAGAGTGGACCTTCAACAAAACTCACATGAAACGTAAAAAGATTTCTAGGCCATCAGGAGAAATGGAGTGTAAAATCAAGAGAAATCATATAGTCATTCCATATGTGGCTGGGCTCTCTGAAGAGTTTCTCAGGATTTTCTCCAAAAACAACATAACGGTGTACTTCAAACCCAGGAACACTCTGTGACATTGGCTGGTTCATCTCAAAGACCAGATATCAAAACACAAGAGCAACCTGGTATATGCTGTCAAATGCAGTGAGGAGTGTGACAATCTTAATATTGAAGAAACAAAACAGCAGCTCTGTAAATGCATGTTGCAATACAGAAGAGAAAGTTTGTCTGGACAAAATTCAGCTATTTATACTCAACTGCAACAAAAACAACATACCTTTCGAGACCAAGATGTGCACATCTTAGAAAGAGAAGAGGGGTGGTTTGAAAGAGGCATTAAGGAAGCCATCTATGTCAAGTGGAACGGCCTTCCTGTAACAGAGGAGGGGGACTGAGATATCATCCGTCCTCAGCTTACAGTGCTGTGTTAAAAACTATTCCTTAGCACTTTATGAACAAATGAGCCTGCTCCAACTCCACGTTTAAGGGAGGAGCACCATGTTTTTTTCTTTCTTTTTTCCCCTTTTTTTCTCCCTTTTCTCCTCTTTGGTCACACACGATTGGACAATGTTTCCCACAAGTCATGTGACTTCCTTGTAGGTTATTTAGTGGCCAGAGATACTTCCTGCTGCAGTCTTACAACTGATGATGGTGTCTGGATGAACATTGAAACGTCTTGAATTTTAATTAGTTTTTAGTCCAGTGTTTTTAAAAAAAACTCCCTGTTGAAAGATAAATATTTGTCATGTAGTCTAAACATCACTCAATCCTACCTGAGTGGTGGCCTAATGGAAGAGCATTGCCCCACAGCTGGGAGGTTGTGGGTTCAAGCCCCGGCCAGGTCATACCAAAGACCATATAAAAATGGTGCTTCCTGCCTTCTAGCTTGGTGCTCAGCATAAAAGAATGGGGGAAGGAAAAAGTTGTTTGTGGCGGTGCCTTACATGGCAACAGCCCCTCTGATTCTAGATGTGATTAACATTGTAGAGAGGAGAAACATAATTTTGTTCTACTGTACATGATTGGCTGTATGGACTGAATGGCAATAAAGTTGGCTTCTTCTTCTTCAACACCACTGTAATGCTCCTGTGAAGCTTGCTGTGATCGTTTTAGGACAGAAATGGATTTCAGCCTTCAAGTTAAAATGATAGTTTCTTGCCATAGCGACTGTACGGGGGGCTGAAAAGTTCATAGTGGTCAAATTTGACCAAATGTGGTTTATTTTTCAATATAGTCTCCCCTTTGGTCCACACACTTCTTCCATCGATGTTGCAGCACTTGGTTGGTCGCAGTTGAAAAAAAACACATTTGGTCAAATTTGACCACTATGAATTTTTCAGCCCCCCATACAAAGGAA
Organism: Pholidichthys leucotaenia; assembly: GCA_020510985.1. Lineage (NCBI taxonomy): Eukaryota > Metazoa > Chordata > Actinopteri > Cichliformes > Pholidichthyidae > Pholidichthys > Pholidichthys leucotaenia. Next base: position 308,740,201 of record CM035837.1, on the reverse strand, counting down.
AAAGACTGACATAGCCATTGTGATGTTGCTCATTAGTTAATGATGTCCATATTAAAGGTGTTAGAGACAACATTCTGACATTCTGACCTCCTGGCCAACAGATGTCACACTTACTCTTCCTCCAACTTGGTAGAAATGTGATATGAGCCCCATTATGCTATTGGCTGTGACCGGCTGTGACATCTTTACCAGCCATAGATATATGTAAACATTAGATGGGACATTGCTAGCCACTAAGCTAGTCACATTCCATATACATAGCTTACTTACAGTACTGTATATTATTACAACAAATACAATAAACAGTTATTTGTATACCCTGTTATCACAATGGTGCTGTCATCCATTATAATTACCGACAGCAATGTTTTTCGAACCTTTTTTGAGCCAAGGAATCCTTTTTACATTGAAAAAATCTTGCAGCACCTCATCGACCAAAAGTGTTACAAAATGACACATTGTAGCCTATTAAAGCATATGTATTGACAATTTAGTCTTGTAATTACTTTATACTCACTCAGTATAAGTCTGGGCCTGTTTAGATGAACACAAAGCTGATGTCCTAGCAGGAACTGAAGAAAGGCATAATTAAGCTTTATCAAGCTCCTCTCCTGAGGAACCAGCTGCCAATCTGGATTCAGGAGTCAGACTCGATCTCTGTTTTTAAGAATAGGGTTAAAGCCTTCCTTTTTGATATAGCCTACAATTAGGGAGGAATCATGTGTCTCTGAACCCTCCCTTAGTTACACTGCTAATAGGTTTAGACAGCCGGGGGACCTCCAATAATGCTCTGGGCTTCATTCCTTTCTTCACTCTCAATGAAATATTTTTGCTGGTCATTAACATCTGTTTGCTCTCTCCCATAGATTGAGTCCCCATCGTGCTGTTTGCTCTCTACATGTCTGTTCTTTTCATCTTCTCTATCCCCTCACCCCCCCCCCCCAGCCAATCGCAGCAGATGACTGCCCCTCCCTGAGCTTGGTTCTGCTGGAGCTTTCTTCCTGTTAAAAGGGAGTTTTTCCTCTCCACCGTCGCTGAGCACTTGCTCACAGGGGATCGCCTGATTGCTGGGGTCTTTCTGCAATTGTGGGGGTTTCCCCTACAGTTGAAAGTGCTATGAGATGACTGTTGTTGTGAAAAGGCGCTACATAAATAAAGTTGAATTAGAATTAAAGCTCTCCTTCCACAGCTCAATCTTTCTTTTGTTTTAGTTTTTACAGCAATCAGCCTTGAAAAGCCTAGGTTTTTCCACAGTAAAGTTACCTGTTTCTCCACGTGCTCACAGATATTAACAAAATAGCCTGTGTTCTTATCTTAAATTGATGGGTACTTTGTGTGGAGATGGTGTCTAAGGTTACATGGGGCCATAGCACTGTTGGACACTTTTTCTGCACACACCAAGCATGGCAGCTTAGTGCAGTGGAAGTAAATCCAAAGGAAAGGTAACTTTTGCTATACTGCTTGTCTTCTCTGTCTTAGCTTTTTCAGCTCTGCCCTTCATGTGGGTTAGAATTTTGTCCAGGGCGCAGCTCGGAGTCTGAATCTTTCCTCTTCAAACATTTAGCCATTGTTTTTTTTTTGTTTTTTTTGTTTTTTTTACCACAACCTAGCACATCTTATCAACGTCATTAACCTTTACTGCACTTTTTCCATATGTTGACATTTCCAACAGGTCTTAATGTAATGCCTGTGACATACTTGGCCAAACTGCCTTTAGTTATTTGAATATTGCAACATCATTGTGAATCCTCTTTTGTAGCCTTCCACGAAACAGTTTGTTCCAGTGCATGCCTTTTTAAATACCAATGAGCTATAGTCAACCCCACCCTTCCTCTTTTGTCACTATTGCTAAGTTGACTAGCTCCTAGCTCGGGTATAGTAAGCCTGAGGAAACTAAACCGAGAAGGTCCACTCCGACCCTCTAGCCAAGCTAATGCTAACAGGTCAATGTAGTGTCACAGTAAAAACATTATCACAAAATAATCCAGAATGATGTTATGAACAGTGGGTTTAGTGAAACAGGTGGAAAAAGCAGGATGCCTATTAGAGTGATTGAAACTTAAAGAAAAGAGCAATATAAACCATGCATGCTAAGCTAACTTACTAGTGGGACTGTTAGCTCTGAAGCGAAGGTCTTGGGCTCACAATCTGGGCGGGAACTGGAATATTGCAGCCACAGGGTTTACTCCAGGTGCTCTGGTTTCCTCCCACATTCCAAAAACAGGCAAGTTAGGTTAATTGAAGATTCTAAAGTTAAAACTTACGGTAAGTATTGTAGTATTTAAGAATGGACATGTTTTCTTTGCATTATTTGGTCTAAAAACACATGGGTTAACTGCCAGATGTATGCAGATGACACAGTTATATGCGTGTCTGCAAAAACCCCCGAGATGGCAGCAGAGGTACTGTCAATAGAAATGTCTGGTGTGTCACATTGGCTCCAACATAATCGTCTGACTTTGAACTATGTGTGTTTTTCAATGAAGAGAAAAGTCAGTGAACAATTCAGAGTAAAGTTTGATGAGAGGGAGATAAGAGGTCAAAGAATATAAATTTTTAGGAGTTGTTTTAGATTCCCAACTTAAATTTGATTATCATGTTAAGAAAGTTTGCAAAACTGTCAGAACAAACTTGAATTGTTTTTGTTTAATAAGATCATATATACCTCTAAAAGCAGCACAGCAGTATATGCATACTATGATATTCTCTCACTTATCTTATTGTATAACTGCTTGGGGCCAGCCCAAACAAACAATAATGACACCATTAAGATCAATATATAAACAGGCATAATAATAGATCAAAAATAATAATGGATCACAATAATGGATCAGAAATCTGTCAGATGGCATCATTCTCATCCTACAGAAATATCAGTTATTAAGTTTTGACAGTTTTGCTAACTTTTCATTTGTAAAATTGATTTTTAAGTGTGGGAACAACCTTGCACCAGAAATATTTTCTCAACTGGTTAATAAATAAAGCAGTGGAATTAGAACCCGAGAAGCAGTAAGTGGAAACTGTTTGGCAGCAAAACGCAGAACAACCTTTGTGTTGGATAGTAATATTGTGTACATAGTTAGGGTGTACCAACATGGCGGTGCCCTGGTTGTAGTGAGAGGTGACACCCCGTCTTTCCGGTGGTGGCGTCATGGGGAGTATAAGAGGACACAGCGGAAGGGCCTCTGCCTCTTTGCTGTGGACTCTCATGCTGTACGGAGTGACTCCTGTGCGTTCCTGTTTGTTCATAATAAAACTAGTAAACTGTCACCTTGACTCCTCCTCATTTCCGGACGTAACATTTGGCGACGAGGACAAAAGGGTACGGAGCGAGCTGCTACCGCTTTCCAGCCATTCTTGGAGGCTCCAGGAGAACCGCTCCTCCCCTGGGCCAGGTGGTACGCAGCCTTTGAGAACGATCTCATTGCTCTGGACCTCGGCGACCTCGAGAAATTGCGTGTGAAGGCAATTCTGATCCACAACTTAGGAATGGAGGGCCAAAGGATCCTGAGTACGTTAGGAGGAGGTGACTCATTCGACGACATGGTGAGGCGAATGGCGGGCTACTTTCGCGCCCCGGAAAACACCATCATGAGGTGAATTGAGTTCAGACAGCGACATCAGCGGCCGGATGAGTCAGTGCAACAGTTTGTTGCGGACCTGCGGCAGCTGGTAGGAGAGTGCTGATTCAGCGCCTTGGAGGAAGAGATGGTCCACGACCAACTGACGGAGCACGTGCTGTACTCCTCCGCGAAGGTTTGTCTCCTCACTCATACTGGAGAGCTGACACTTTTAGCTGCCATGGACTTAGCACAGCAACACGAGGCAGCGGGAATGTTGATGAAAAATCTCAGTGAAGAAGAAAACCCGCCAAGGAACGAAAAACAGTGGAAGGTACTGGCCGCAGATCCAGGAGACGTGAGTGACGAAAAATATGCCTCTGTTGTGAAAATTAGGTCCGCCCCGGGGACGCCAAGATGCTATGGCTGCGGATCCACCAGACACCGCTGCAAAGTGAGGGAGTGCCCAGCGAAGGGGAAGTGTTGTGGAAAGTGCGGTCTGTTCCACCGCTTCACTAGAGCCTGCAAAAACTTTAAGCAGGGGGACCAGAAACCAGAGGGGGCTCTTCTACGAGGCAACCCACAGTGGTGCACACAGTCTCACTTAACACAGATGGACGCATCATTTGCAACATCGAATTGGACGGGGTGGCGGTGCCGCTGATGCTGGACATGGGATTGGCGACCTCCACCCTGAATTGGGCTACAGTGAAGAACTTTTTCCCACATTACAGAGTGAGCAGGTCCGACATAGCATGTTATGGTTGTGGAAACAACCTCTTGAACATTGTGGGCTCGCTGATGCTCTCGGCGAGGTACAAATCAGCATCGATGTGTGCAGTGGAGTTCATGGTGTCCGTTGAAGGAGCTAACCTGATGGGCTGTGACCTGTTTTATGGGCTTGGATTCTCCATTGCTGCAGCGTGGGGGAGGAGTGGTCTGACTGCGGGCTGTGGGACAAGCCCTTTTATGAGGGAAATGACAACGAAGTGTGGGACTTAAACTTGCCCGGGACGAGTGATGACGGGCATGACTGACACCAGAGCGCCATCACAGGGAGTTTCCGTTGCCAGTGTTCATGATGCCCTGGACGAGGGACCCGAATGGCACGGTCGGACACCTGTGGGGGCGAATAGAGCCAGCGAGCAGGCACAGCATAGTTCCAGTGGCCAACCAAGTACCACCAATGAACTGGGCACCGCCGGGGCTGATTCAACGCATCAAATGAAAGAGAACGGGGCGAGACCGAGTGGCACAAGCTCCAGGCCTGCCTACAAGAGGGACCAGAGGCAGATCTTGGATCGGATCAGCAGGACCCTATGACACTGTACAGAAACCCAGTCATGGCGCCACAGACCACGAAGGCCAGTGAGTACTCCCCTGGGGGTTGGTGATAAAGTCCGCCCTAGGGTGGAGTCTCGGCTTGGTGGGGTCCGCAAATCATGAGAACAGTGGGATGACCAGCTGCGGATAGTGAGGACCTGCGATGACAGTTACCTGGAACTGTCAGATGGACCCAGAAGGCACCCAAATGAGCTGCGGCATATGGGTGAGAGGAAATGCCAGAGCAGCCCGTCTCCAGGGAGGAAAAGGCTGAGACGCTCTGGAAGTGGGCCGCCAGACAGACGTTCCAGAGGGGACCCTCCAGGGAACCCTGCTAATCCCCCCTTAGGGGGGTAACCCCCCTGCTAACCCCCTCTTTAAAGTCTCACTATCCTTAGTGAGACTTTAAAGGGGGGTTAGCAGTGTTTTCTGTTGTGTTGTGTTTATACTATTATTATTCTTTATGTTTTGAAAAAAATAAAATGCTAACTTTTGTGCAAGTTGCCCCCGTGTGTGTGTGTGTGTGTGTGTGTGTGTGTGTGTGTGTGTGTGTGTGTGTGTGTGTGTGTGTGATGAAACAAGTTACGTAGGTGTGTGTGGTTAAAGTAAATAGTGATGTGTGAAATGCAAATTTACCCCAGTGCTGTGTGTGTTTGATGTGCCCATGTTGTGGGGTGGGAGTGCTGGGGTGGAGGGATCTGGGACAGCCATTAAGTTAAGTGTACATACTGTTTTTAAAAGTTCATAGTTACCTCCGCCAAGGAGGTTATGTTTTCATCGGCGTTGGTTTGTCTGTCTGTTTGTCTGTCTGTCCGTTTGTTTGTTAGCAAGATAACTCAAAAAGTTACAGACAGATTTTCATGAATTTTCAGATTGTCAGAAATGGGGTATCCTACAGATCATTAGATTTTGGTGGTGATCCGGATCACCGTCCAGAAGAAAACCGCCATTACGGAAAATGCCATTTTCGTCAATAACTGCTGAACCACTAATCCTATCATTGTGAATCCAATTGCTAATCATATGTTTTCATGGTCAAGGAATCTGAAAACGTACACACAAACACTGTATGGGGGGAACTGTGGCGCTTGGCGGAGGTCTGCGCTCTCCGAGTGCTTTTCTAGTTCGAAATGTATTAGAATGCATGGATAGCTTTGTGTATTTATATTGTTTGCAGTGTCGTTTAGAGTGTGTATTGGGTTGCAAAATTTGGGAGGGCCTGATTAGTGAACTTGCGATTTTCTTCGGGGGGGAGAAATGTTGGCTAGTAATATTGTGTACATAGGGTGTACCAACATGGCGGTGCCCTAGGTGTAGTGGGAGGTGACGCCCCATCTTTCCGGTGGTGGCGTCACGGGGAGTATAAGAGGACACAGCAGAAGGGGCTCTGCCTCTTTGCTGTGGACTCTCATGCTGTACAGAGTGACTCCTGTGCACTCCTGTTTGTTCATAATAAAACTAGTAAACTGTCACCTCAACTCCTCCTCATTTCCGGACGTAACACTTTGGCCAATCATCTTTTTCAGTGAGAGGTATAAAACTATGGAATACATTACCAATTGAACTCAAGAAACTGACAGAACTCAAGGTTTTTAACTTGCATATGAAGAAATGGCTGAAAGTGAAGCAAGTCTGTGAACACTAATTGTGTGTAGCATAAAAAATAAATACAAACATGTATGCGCGTGTAGCGGACTTGAAACAGTTATCTGCATCTGTGTTGTGTAGGGAAATAACTTCAATAGTGGGTTCACAGCTGGCACTTTATTCTATGAAAGACAGGGATTAATCAGTGGGGCACACACATCTGTAACACACTCTCTTCCCGTCTGTGCAGGGTCCACGCAGTTTTTGCCGGGAAAACCCCTGCATGCGCAATGAGCCCATTTCCTGTGTCCCACCAATTAATGATCCACTAACAACAAGGAAAATCGGAACCTTTAAATTATACATTTGTTCCACTGACTCAAAATGAACTAGATTATTAATATTATTTAGTCAGCCACCAACTGTGCAAGTTCTCCCACTTAAAAGATGAGAGAGGTCTCCAATTTTCATCATAGGTATACCTCAACTATGAGAGACAAAATGAGGGGGGAAAAATCCAGAAAATCACATTGTCTGATGTTTAAAGAATTTATTTGTAAATTATAAGATAAGATAAGATAAGATAAGATAAGCCTTTATTAGTCCCACAATGGGGAAATTCCAGGATTGCAACAGCACAGGGATAGCAACACTCAGAGCAACAGTCAGAAGGCAAGAAAAAAACAAGAACAGCTAGTATACATATGTACATATTACTATAAATATATATATATATATATACTGTATATATATATATACACTCACCGGCCACTTTATTAGGTACACCTGTCCAACTGCTCGTTAACACTTAATTTCTAATCAGCCAATCACATGGCGGCAACTCAGTGCATTTAGGCATGTAGACATGGTCAAGACAATCTCCTGCAGTTCAAACCGAGCATCAGTATGGGGAAGAAAGGTGATTTGAGTGACTTTGAACGTGGCATGGTTGTTGGTGCCAGAAGGGCTGGTCTGAGTATTTCAGAAACTGCTGATCTACTGGGATTTTCACGCACAACCATCTCTAGGGTTTACAGAGAATGGTCCGAAAAAGAAAAAATATCCAGTGAGCGGCAGTTCTGTGGGCGGAAATGCCTTGTTGATGCCAGAGGTCAGAGGAGAATGGCCAGACTGGTTCGAGCTGATAGAAAGGCAACAGTGACTCAAATAACCACCCGTTACAACCAAGGTAGGCAGAAGAGCATCTCTGAACGCACAGTACGTCGAACTTTGAGGCAGATGGGCTACAGCAGCAGAAGACCACGCCGGGTGCCACTCCTTTCAGCTAAGAACAGGAAACTGAGGCTACAATTTGCACAAGCTCATCGAAATTGGACAATAGAAGATTGGAAAAACGTTGCCTGGTCTGATGAGTCTCGATTTCTGCTGCGACATTCGGATGGTAGGGTCAGAATTTGGCGTCAACAACATGAAAGCATGGATCCATCCTGCCTTGTATCAATGGTTCAGGCTGGTGGTGGTGGTGTAATGGTGTGGGGAATATTTTCTTGGCACTCTTTGGGCCCCTTGGTACCAATTGAGCATCGTTGCAACGCTACAGCCTACCTGAGTATTGTTGCTGACCATGTCCATCCCTTTATGACCACAATGTACCCAACTTCTGATGGCTACTTTCAGCAGGATAATGCGCCATGTCATAAAGCTGGAATCATCTCAGACTGGTTTCTTGAACATGACAATGAGTTCACTGTACTCAAATGGCCTCCACAGTCACCAGATCTCAATCCAATAGAGCATCTTTGGGATGTGGTGGAACGGGAGATTCGCATCATGGATGTGCAGCCGACAAATCTGCGCCAACTGTGTGATGCCATCATGTCAATATGGACCAAACTGTCTGAGGAATGCTTCCAGCACCTTGTTGAATCTATGCCACGAAGAATTGAGGCAGTTCTGAAGGCAAAAGGGGGTCCAACCCGTTACTAGCATGGTGTACCTAATAAAGTGGCCGGTGAGTGTATATATACAGTATATATATACACACAGTGCGGAGCATTGTGGATGGTGAATGTGCAGCAGAAAGTCTAAGCTCTTAATTTCTAATCAGCCAATCACATGGCGGCAACTCAGTGCATTTAGGCATGTAGACATGGTCAAGACAATCTCCTGCAGTTCAAACCGAGCATCAGTATGGGGAAGAAAGGTGATTTGAGTGACTTTGAACGTGGCATGGTTGTTGGTGCCAGAAGGGCTGGTCTGAGTATTTCAGAAACTGCTGATCTACTGGGATTTTCACGCACAACCATCTCTAGGTTTAAAGAGAATGGTCCGAAAAAGAAAAAATATCAAGTGAGCGGCAGTTCTGTGGGCGGAAATGCCTTGTTGATGCCAGAGGTCAGAGAGAATGGCCAGACTGGTTCGAGCTGATAGAAAGGCAACAGTGACTCAAATAACCACCCGTTACAACCAAGGTAGGCAGAAGAGCATCTCTGAACGCACAGTACGTCGAACTTTGAGGCAGATGGGCTACAGCAGCAGAAGACCACGCCGGGTGCCACTCCTTTCAGCTAAGAACAGGAAACTGAGGCTACAATTTGCACAAGCTCATCGAAATTGGACAATAGAAGATTGGAAAAACGTTGCCTGGTCTGATGAGTCTCGATTTCTGCTGCGACATTCGGATGGTAGGGTCAGAATTTGGCGTCAACAACATGAAAGCATGGATCCATCCTGCCTTGTATCAATGGTTCAGGCTGGTGGTGGTGGTGTAATGGTGTGGGGAATATTTTCTTGGCACTCTTTGGGCCCCTTGGTACCAATTGAGCATCGTTGCAACGCTACAGCCTACCTGAGTATTGTTGCTGACCATGTCCATCCCTTTATGACCACAATGTACCCAACTTCTGATGGCTACTTTCAGCAGGATAATGCGCCATGTCATAAAGCTGGAATCATCTCAGACTGGTTTCTTGAACATGACAATGAGTTCACTGTACTCAAATGGCCTCCACAGTCACCAGATCTCAATCCAATAGAGCATCTTTGGGATGTGGTGGAACGGGAGATTCGCATCATGGATGTGCAGCCGACAAATCTGCGCCAACTGTGTGATGCCATCATGTCAATATGGACCAAACTGTCTGAGGAATGCTTCCAGCACCTTGTTGAATCTATGCCACGAAGAATTGAGGCAGTTCTGAAGGCAAAAGGGGGTCCAACCCGTTACTAGCATGGTGTACCTAATAAAGTGGCCGGTGAGTGTATATATACAGTATATATATACACACAGTGCGGAGCATTGTGGATGGTGAATGTGCAGCAGAAAGTCTAAGCTCTCTCTCCCTCCGCGGGTGTGGCGGGCCAGCTGGATGTCTTTGGACATGATGGTGGTGACCCTCTTGGCGTGGATGGCACACAGGTTGGTGTCCACGAAGAGACCCACCAGGTAGGCCTCGCTGGCCTCCTGCAGAGCCATGACGGCGGAGCTCTGGAAGCGCAGGTCGGTCTTGAAGTCCTGAGCGATCTCCCTCACCAGGCGCTGGAAGGGCAGCCTACGGATGAGCAGCTCCGTGGATTTCTGGTAGCGACGGATCTCTCTCAGAGCCACGGTACCGGGCCTGTAACGGTGAGGCTTCTTCACTCCGCCGGTGGCCGGAGCGCTTTTTTCAAGCAGCCTTGGTGGCTAGCTGCTTCCTGGGGGACTTTTTCCTCCAGTAGATTTACGGGCGGTCTGCTTGGTTCTTGCCATCGCTCTTTATTATTCTGTCTTATATTTCTTGCACGCTGCCTAAACTCCAGCCCGGCACCCGCGTGGGCGACACACATTGTGGGCTCACGTTTCCACAGAGACAGGACTGCATGTGCATTGAGGGTGTCACGTCTGCAAGGACAAAGGACTCGAATCTGCAGAAGATAACAAGGAGGTGTGAGATTTGTCTCTTTGTCCCACAGAAGATGCCCCGGAGAGATTTCCGGTTCATCAGGAAATGAGAGACAATGGTGAAGATTCAAAGGGATGCTTTGTGACTGTATGTTTACTAAAAACACCATGTGACTTGAATTCTGATGCTGGAAACATATAAAAGGGTGATGAGATATGATTCTTTCTCTTTCCTGCTTTGAGAATGCTAGAAGCTGTGTTCTGTCAATAAAGCTGGTTTACGACTAAACTCAGCCTCATCATTTGAGCACATCTTCTACACTGGTGACCTACGACGAGAAATGAGCAGACAGAATTCTCCCGAGCGGGGCTCGGCGGAAGCCAGCCTGATGGCCGCCTCCACGATCCGGCTGCCCGATTTCTGGCAGCACAGCCCGCGCTCATGGTTTAGCGCAGTCGAGGCGCAGTTCAACCTCCGGAGAATCTCCAACGACGACACAAGATTCTACCACGTGGTAGCGAAGCTGGACAGCAACACGGTCCAGAGAGTGGAGGATCTGGTTAATCATCCACCAGACAGCGACAAGTACAGCGCATTGAAGGACGCGCTGATCAGCCATTTCACCCCTTCAGTCCAACAATGAGCAGAGGGACTCCTGACGTTGACGGAGTCAGAAAACGATAGACCTGCGGACCTGATGGTGAAGATGCTGAAGCTCAAAGACTCTGAGGATGGCGAATTCATTTTCGCCCACCTTTTCCTTCGAACCCTGCCGCCAGCAGTGAGAGTGGCCCTGGCAGAGTCGCCCCGATTGGCCAGGCGAGACTACCATGGGTTGAGCAAAGAGGCGCAGCGGTTGGTCGACGCCCACAAGCGGAACGCGGTTTCGGCCACGGCGGCTAGCCCGGGAACGGCGTCCGGAGACAGCGCAGGTCCAGCGGCCGTGGCGCCAGATGCACCAACGACGGCGGCGACGGGAGCCAGACGACGCGGAGCGGAGGACGGCCCGTGCTTCTACCACCGCCGTTTTGCAGAGAGAGCGCACAGGTGCGTCCCACCGTGCAACTTTAAGCGCCAGGGAAACGCCAAGACCGAGGGCCGGTAGCAGCTGCGACCCTCGGCAACGAGAACAGGCTGCTTTACCTGACGGATGCATGCTCGGGGAAACAGTTCCTCATGGACACGGGCTCTCAGCTGAGTTTCGTCACACCCACCTACGCGGAACGGCTGATGCCTTCTAAAGCTCCCTGGATGTCAGTGTCAGCAGCGAACGGCTCCACGATTAAAATGTTCGGTGAGAGGACCATGCTTCTGTCCTTACAGGGCCGTTCATTTGAGTGGACATTTATTGTAGCAGCAGTCAGTTTCAACATGTTAGGGGCTGATTTTTTGTGCTCACATGGTTTATTGGTTGACCTTGCTAATAGACGTCTGATTAATGCACTGTCCTTTCATTCTATTCCCTGCACAGCTCGGGTGGCCCCGCCGACTGCACATGCCAGCGTCTCAGCTGCGGGTGGTAAGTTTCACACATTGCTTGCTCAGTTCCCAGCACTCAGTCCCCACGTTTTCGGCAACGGTGGCTAAACATGGGGTGGAACATTTCATAACAACCACCGGCCCTCCCGTTTTTGCAAAAGCTCGGCGCTTGGACCCAGCTAAACTGGCCATCGCGCGCGAGGAGTTCACTAATCTGGAAAAACTGGGCATTGTTAGACGCTCCAAGAGCTCTTGGGCTTCGCCGTTACACATGGTCCCAAAGGCTGACGGCTCGTGGCGACCTTGCGGCGATTTCCGCAGGTTGAACAACGTTTCAGCTCATGACCGCTACCCGATTCCACACATTCAGGATTTTTCTGTTCATTTGGCGGGGGCGCGCATTTTTTCTAAAATAGACTTGGTGCGCGGTTACCACCAGGTTCCAGAGCGCGCGCAAGATGTACCCAAAACAGCGGTCATAACTCCTTTCGGCCTTTCTGAGTTTTTGCGCATGCCTTTTGGCCTCAAGGGGGCCGCGCAGACTTTCCAACGCATGATGGATGCAGTTTTACGCGACCTTCCTTTCATGTTCGTTTATTTGGACGATATTTTGGTAGCCAGCGCGTCCGAGGGCGAGCACGAAAAACACCTCACAGCAGTTTTTCGGAGGCTGGCAGAGCACGGGTTGATAGTTAACCCAGCGAAGTGCCAGTTTGGGGTGGCGCAGATTGATTTTTTGGGACATCGCGTTTCGGCAGAAGGAGCGGTTCCTCTTCCAAATAAAGTGCATGCCATAACGGATTTTCCACAACCTCAAATGGTCAAGGCGCTTCAGGAGTTTCTAGGGATGGTTAATTTTTACAACCGGTTCCTCCCAAGCGCAGCACGGCTCATGCAGCCATTGTACACCGCGTTAAAAAAACAAAAGCCCGCAAATAAAGTTGAATGGTCTCCGGAGCGGGAGCGCGCTTTTGCCCAGGTCAAATCAGCCCTGGCAAACGCAGTTTTGTTAGCGCACCCAGTTCCAACGGCCCGCATGGCGCTCACCACTGACCCTTCCGATGTAGCGGTGGGGGCGGTAGTTGAACAGTTTGTGGCAGGTACCTGGCAACCCCTCGCGTTTTTCAGCAGGACTTTGCGCAATAGTGAGCGTAAATACAGTGCGTTTGACAGGGAGCTTTTGGCCCTACACTTGGCCATCCGTCATTTTCAGTTCTGGTTAGAGGGGCGACGTTTCACCGTGTTTGTGGATCATAAACCGCTAACGTTTGCGATGGCCAAAATTTCAGAACCCTGGTCAGGCCGGCAACAAAGGCAACTAGCCGCAATATCAGAGTTCACTACTGATATTCAGCATGTCGCGGGTAAACACAATGTTGTGGCAGACTGCCTCTCGCGCGCGGTAGCACCACCAAGCCCCATAGGGGCAGACTCTGTAGCCGTGGCCGCGGGCCCGGGCAGCGACACGGGAGCGCGCGCAGCCCCGGTCTGTGTTGGGTTAGATTATGCAGCTATGGCTGCGGAGCAGGTTAACGACGCGGACGTGCGCGCGCTCCAGTCTGGACCAACAGGGTTAAGGCTGGAGCACAGGGAGCAACAAAGTGGTATGCCCCCACTAATCTGCGATGTCTCCACGGGACGGCCCCGCCCCGTGGTGCCAGCCGCGTGGCGTCGCCGCGTTGTTGACTTGGTCCATTCTCTCGCGCACCCGGGGGTGCGCGCATCAATTAAGTTGGTGGGGGAGAAATTTGTTTGGCCCGGGTTGCGCAAACAGGTCAAGGAATGGGCGGCAGCCTGCATAGCGTGTCAGCGAGCCAAAATACACAGACACACTAAGGCCCCATTGGAACCTTTTCACATCCCCGCTAAGCATTTTGATCACGTGCATGTTGACTTGGTGGGCCCGCTCCCATTATCACACGGGCACACACATCTTTTGACGATGGTGGATTGCACCACGCGCTGGCCAGAGGCGATTCCTCTGACATCAACCACAGCGGAAGAAGTTGCGCGAGCATTTTTAGCAGCGTGGGTTGCGCGTTTCGGTGTACCGTCGGACATAACGTCTGACAGGGGTCCCCAATTTATTTCCGAACTATAGTCATCGATGGCCCGCAGCTTGGGGGTGAAGATTCATCGCACTACCGCGTATAACCCCCAGGCTAATGGTTTATGCGAACGCTTTCACAGGTCATTAAAAGCAGCCCTCAGAGCGTCGCTGACGGATACAAATTGGGTGGACAAACTTCCATGGGTTTTATTGGGGTTGCGTTCTGCACCTAAGGAAGATTTGCATGCTTCCCCGGCTGAATTAGTTTTTGCACAACCTCTCCGTTTGCCGGGGGAATTTCTCCCCGATAATCCCGCACCAAATGGCCCCCCTGCTCAGCCGTGGCAGAGCGACTCCGGAGCAAACACGCTCCCTGGCCCGGTTCATCACAGTTTACCACACATTTTTGTGCCAAAGGCTTTAAAAAATGCAGAATTTGTTTTTGTTAAACATGATGCTCAGCGTCCAAGTTTGCGGCCGTTTTATGACGGACCGTTCCGAGTGCTGGAGACCGGGCAGAAGCATTTTCTGCTAGATTTAGGGGGCAGAAGGGAGTTGATTTGCATAAACAGGCTCAAACCCGCCTTTGTTTTGGCTGATGAGGAAGTGCAGCTCGCGAGGCCCCCCCGCCGTGGCAGGCCGCCGAGAGGACATTCTCCAAAATCTTCACAGAAAGGTGCTAACAGCTTTAATCCACAGGTGCAGAGAGATGTTGCAGGTGCAGCCAAGCCAGGTTGCAGCAGATTCGGCAGAAAGTTAAAACCTAGGCAGTTGGTGGATTGATTAGCGATGTATGGAGTGTTTTGTGTTTTTCTTTTTTTTTTTTTATGCCATGCAGGTTTTGCCTTACTAGACGTTTGGGGGGGGGGGGGGGGGTAGTGTGGGCGACACACATTGTGGGCTCACGTTTCCACAGAGACAGGACTGCATGTGTATTGAGGGTGTCACGTCTGCAAGGACAAAGGACTCGAATCTGCAGAAGATAACAAGGAGGTGTGAGATTTGTCTCTTTGTCCCACAGAAGATGCCCCGGAGAGATTTCCGGTTCATCAGGAAATGAGAGACAATGGTGAAGATTCAAAGGGATGCTTTGTGACTGTATGTTTACTAAAAACACCATGTGACTTGAATTCTGATGCTGGAAACGTATAAAAGGGTGATGAGATATGATTCTTTCTCTTTCCTGCTTTGAGAATGCTAGAAGCTGTGTTCTGTCAATAAAGCTGGTTTACGACTAAACTCAGCCTCATCATTTGAGCACATCTTCTACACCCGCGTCGTTTTCGCCACAGTTCCTCGGCATGTTGAGCTTCTCTGTTAGCACCGGGTGGCGGTTGGAGCTAGCTAGCCAGCTAGCTAGCTCTTCCCTGCTGTATCGTCCCTCGCTGCAAACAGTGGCTCTGTCCGCCGACTCGGGAGACCCTTGGGGCGATCTGTGTGTCAGTGATATATATATAGAGTGAAAGGTGTAGAAAGAACAAGGAAGATAAGAAAAAGGCAGTTGCAAAAGGCAGCCAACTCGTGTGGCGCCGCCGGTCTGGCGGAACCGGAACCGGAAAAAAAAAGTTCATCGCAATACTTTGTTATATACCCTTTGTTGGCAATGACAGAGGTCAAACAAAGGCCACGGCTGCACGGTGGCACAGTGGTTTAGCAGTTTTACCCTCGGCCGGGGGATCGCGGGGATCATGAGATCGTGGGTTCGATCCCAGCCCCCGACCAACAGTGAGCTGTGTGGAGTTTGCATGTTCTTCCCGTGTTGCGCGGGTTTACTCCGGGATTTCTCCGGTTTCCTCCCGCACACCAAAAACATGTAGGTTTAGGGCGCTCGCGCACGCAGCGACCAGCAGCCGGTGGCTTGTCACCAGACTGCAAACCAAGTCTACCTTCGGGTACAAATAAGTAACAAAAAAAAAAAACAAACAAAAAAAACGTTTTCTGTAAGTCTTCACAAGGTTTTCACACACTGTTGCTGGTATTTTGGCCCATTCCTCCATACAGATCTCCTCTAGAGCAGTGATGTTTTGGGGCTGTTGCTGGGCAACACGGACTTTCAACTCCCTCCAAAGATTTTCTATGGGGTTGAGATCTGGAGACTTGCTAGGCCACTCCAGGACCTTGAAATGCTTCTTACGAAGCCACTCCTTTGTTGCCCGGGCGGTGTGTTTGGGATCATTGTCATGCTGAAAGACCCAGCCACATTTCCTCTTCAATGCTCTTGCTGATGGAAGGAGGTTTTCACTCAAAATCTCACGATACATGGCCCCATTCATTCTTTCTTTTACACGGATCAGTCATCCTGGTCCCTGTGCAGAAAAAGAGCCCCAAAAACAGCATGATGGTTCCACCCCCATGCTTCACAGTAGGTATGGTGTTCTTTGGATGCAACTCAGCATTTTTTCTCCTCCAAACATGACAAGTTGAGTTTTTACCAAAAAGTTCTATTTTGGTTTCATCTGACCATATGACATTCTCCCAGTCCTCTTCTGGATCATCCAAATGCTCTCTACCAAACTTCAGACGGGCCTGGACATGTACTGGCTTAAGCAGGGGGACACATCTGGCACTGCAGGATTTGAGTCCCTGGCGGTGTAGTGTGTTACTGATGGTAGCCTTTGTTACTTTGGTCCCAGCTCTCTGCAGGTCATTCACTAGGTCCCCCCGTGTGGTTCTGGGATTTTTGCTCACCGTTCTTGTGATCATTTTGACCCCACGGGGTGAGATCTTGCGTGGAGCCCCAGATCGAGGGAGATTATCAGTGGTATTGTATGTCTTCCATTTTCTAATAATTGCTCCCACAGTTGATTTCTTCACACCAAGCTGGTTACCTATTGCAGATTCAGTCTTCCCAGCCTGGTGCAGGTCTACAATTTTGTTTCTGGTGTCCTTTGACAGCTCTTTGGTCTTGGCCATAGTGGAGTTTGGAGTCTGACTGTTTGAGGTTGTGGACAGGTGTCTTTTATACTGAAATCAGATATACCAGAAATCTTGTTTGTTTGTAGGTGACCAAATACTTATTTTTCACCATAATTTGCAAATAAATTCTTTAAACATCAGACAATGTGATTTTCTGGATTTTTTTTTTCCTCATTTTGTCTCTCATAGTTGAGGTATACCTATGATGAAAATTGGAGACCTCTCTCATCTTTTAAGTGGGAGAACTTGCACAATTGGTGGCTGACTAAATACTTTTTTGCCCCACTTGAAGAAGCTCACTTAAAAATAAACATAATAAACATAATGCCTCAGCTATATACACCCCCATGAAATTCTCAAAACTTCTCAAATGGGTGTGTGTGACTGAGTACAGAGGGTAGAATAAACTGTCATTTACAGTACATTTATATGTGCAACATGTTTGTCTCCCACCTCATAGTGTCATGTTCACCCCTTTCAGGACATTAATGAGGCACCAGATGCCGACAGAGAGTTTGTGTATATTTATTAAAGAAGGGTAACAAAACAACAAGCCACGTGGGGCAAAATACAAATAACTATACATGCGACTACATTACATCCTGCAACACCTCGACTCCCCAGGGACGTACGCCAGGATCCTGTTTGTCGACTTCAGCTCAGCGTTCAACACCATCATCCCAGGCATTCTTCATCAGAAACTCCTCCAGCTCAAGGTGCCCCCCTCCACCTGCCAGTGGATCTCCAGCTTTCTGACTGACAGGTGGCAACAGGTGAAGCTAGGGAGATTTACATCCAGCTCCCGAAAAATTAGTACTGGCGCCCCCCAAGGATGTGTCCTTTCCCCACTGCTCTTCTCCCTCTACTCCAACGACTGCACCTCAGAGGACCCTTCGGTGAAGCTCCTGAAGTTTGCGGACGACACCACAGTCATCGGTTTGATCCGGGATGATGATGAGTCTGCATACAGGCGGGAGGTGGAGCAGCTGATCCTCTGGTGCAGCCAGAACCATCTTGAACTTAACCCAGCCAAAACGGTGGAGATGACTGTGGATTTCAGGCGACACCCCCCCTCATTCCCCCCACTCACCATCCTCAACAGCACAGTGTCCACTGTGGACTCCTTCAAGTTTCTGGGTACCACAATCTCCCGGAACCTGAAGTGGTCCTCCCATATTGACACTGTCCGGAAAAAGGCCCAGCAGAGGTTGTTTTTTCTGTGTCAGCTCAAGAAGTTTGATTTGCCTCAGGAGCTGCTGGTTGTCTTCTACACCGCCATCATCCAATCTGTCCTCTGCTTTTCCATCACTGTCTGGTTTGGATCTGCCACTAAACAGGACAAGACCAGACTGCAGCGGATCATTAAGTCTGCGGAGAGGATCATTGGTACCGACCTACCCTCCATTGAGAACTTATATCGGTCCATAACCAGGAAACGGGCGGGAAACATCTGTGCTGACCCATCACACCCCGGCCACAAACTGTTTGAACTTCTATCTTCTGGTCGTCGTTACAGATCACTGAAGGTCAAAACCACCCGTCACAGGAACAGTTTCTTTCCTCAAGCCATCACTCTGATGAACTCCTAACATTCACCTAGTCCTACCTGTTTGCTGTACTCATGACTTTTCATCCATTATTACATTGCACATAACTCTCACACTGCTTTTTACTTCATTCACATTATATCACTGAATCTGAGTCCACATTGAAATACTGTGTGATTGTATATTTTTTCATATATTTCTGCAAAGTGTGGTTAGTCCAAGTAAATAACTGCATATATTCCTGTATATATTTGCATCCTTTTATAGAAACGTGGACAGACTGTAATTTACTGTACATACTCTGGTTGTCATTGAATCCTTATTTAAATTCTTCACCTGAACAACGAGAGCAAGTTTTTAGCCAAAGTCAAATTCCTTGTATGTGTTGTGCATACTTGGCCAATAAAGCTGATTCTGATTCTGATTCTGATTCTGATTCTGAACCCCGGAGGGTGAACTTAAGAGAGGAATAAAAAGTCACAAGCACTTACATACAAATAGCGAGTGAGAAACCTAACGCTGTAAACACTTACGAATGATTGAAGCGAGGGCAAAACCTACGCTGAAGAAAGACTGGAACCGGGGATAGGGATCCCAGCCTGGAACAATGACGAGGTAGCAGCGAGGAATGAGCCTCAGCTGCCACCTTAAATACTGAAACACAAAAGCTAAGGGCCAAACAGGTGAAGAGAAAACATAATCCGAGAATCATGATCAGCTGTGACAGGGCCGGCTCGACTTGACAGCCAGAAGTCCGGCTGCGGTGCTGTCACAGTAAAAGCCCCTGCGATACAAATAATAACAGGACTAGGAATGCGGAGGATCTGCACTCGGATCACCACAGTGCCCCCTGTTTAAGGGACGCATCCAGGCGTCCCACTGTGCCATCCAGGAGAGAGAAAAAGAAGAAAAAAGGGACCCCCCCCCCCCAACCAGAAAACCAACCTCGGGTGGGTGGAGAGGGAATCCAGGCTGGGAGAGAAAGAAACTAGGAGGAAAATATACAAAAATACCTAACAGCAGGATACGAGAAAATAGAACCCCACACAGATCAAATGAAAAACATCCATGATTCCGAAACAAAAAATAACGTGGCCAATACTACGATTACAAGTTCAAAATAAAGAGGTGGCGAAAAACCAACCACAAATACAAAGAGAGACCTTCACACAGAAATGTCCAAATACAAATAAATCACAGTCTGAGGATACACACACACAAAAAAAAACCCAGGTACACTGCAACAACACAAACATGTATGTACACCTTCACTCAGACCTTATTGCAATGCCCTAGCGTGGGGAAAACCGGCAGGTAAAGCAAAAAATAGTTCTGGTGGCCTACCGGCATCCATACTCCAACCCAAGGAAAACAGTTCAGGCGGCCTACCGAAGTCCCAGAACCAGCGAAACGGCTCTTTAGGCGGCCGACTCAGGTTGCAGAACCGGCGAAACAGTCCTTCCGGTGGCTGACCCAAGTCCTTGGACTACCAGGACTGGAGGGGAGAGCTCGGAGGTGGCTTCCCAACCGAGAGGCTCAACAAAGGGAAGCCGGACCGGATGAGAGGGACCCCAGCGGCGTCCGGTGGTGGAGAATAGGGGGGAAAGGGGGGAGAAAAGGGAACCAGCACGGTGTCTAGCAGTGGGAGATCTGCAGCTCCCTCACCGACCTCCAACCGGGCCAGCGCAGCACCCATGGTGGACCCCGACCAGGCCGACGTTACACCTGGGATGACCTCCAGAAGCAAACCTCGAGCCTTGGTGACATCGGGCAGAGCTGACTCCTCTCCGATGACCCTGGAAGAAGGCTCAGAAAAGGAAGTAAAACAGGGGCCAGGGTCACCGGCAGCGGCAGCGGCAGAGCCTGGCGAGACGAGCTCAGATGCAGCAGCCAGCTGCACCCGGCTCTCCTCCCCAAGAGACAGGCAAGATTGCTCTAATACAGAAAACGGGAAGACAACATAGAGCAATTGCCTGAGCTCGAGCTTTACCACCATCCAGGACTCCGACGATCCAGGCTCGACGATCAGAAGGTCGATTCCAGGCTCCCACCCGGCTGCAGTGGCCTCTGCATCCAGCATGATGGTCACAACAGTCCGTGGACTCCCTGGCAGTGAAACTCATGCCACTGGCTCACTCGGCATGGTGTCAGGAAATCCATTACCTGCAGGGGCTGAATGCCACTCCGCAGAGACCCAGGGACACTTACTCATCGGCGCAGGCTCCCAGCGGCAGTCAGCCCTCCTCCTCTGCCCATGATGTGGCTGCGAGGCTGGAACTAGACTCTCCAGGGCCGCATGCTCCTCCTCCATCCGGCGGTCTAATCTTGGGACAGGGGAATGCTCGAGGAGAATAGAAGGAGACACAGGGGTAGCAGGATCAATTTTAATGGCTGCAGCAGGTGGTGAAAGCTCAGTGGACTGAGAAACCTGAGCTCCACCCCCAGGAATCAAGCAAGGTAGTTCATCAAAATGAGGATTAGAATGAAAAAACACTTGCCTGTTTTCCCGGGGGACGATGATGACTGCTGCAGCAGGCTCAATTCTCTCCCTCTCTGTGACTGTGGAAGATGTGATTCCCTCTGACGGATGAAGAGGAGCTGCTCCTACAGGCACGGTTATGGGCGGGGCCAGGGGAAAAACAGCTGGGCTCTCAATAGCGAAGGATGACATCATGGAGGAGGGGGTAACAGCTGTGAAGACCCGGGAACGGGAGGCTAGCGAAACAGCCAACGAGGGAAACCCAAGGGCTGCGGCTGCTGATTTTCCTCTCTGCCGTGGCGTAGAACAATTTGCTGGCTAGGAGACGGGGAAATTCTTCTGGCTGTCCGTAGCTGGGTAATGGCGGGAACTTTGTGGCGCTTTCACCCAGCTTTCACAGCTGTGTCACGGGGAGGAGTAGAGTTCTGCGCCGGGGGGCGGCGTTTATTAGGCGGTGAAGCGGGGGCTGGAGCCGGAGCCTGGCGAGGAGTTGCTTGAGTCATGCCACAGGAGTGCCTTCCCGACGGCGCCAAACTAGGCTTTCTGGAGGGTTCCTTGTTCCACTCCGGTTCCTCTGGAGAAGCGCCGATCCTTCAACCATCCTCTCCCTGCCCTCAACGTGATCAGCAAGGCAAGGATGGCGTTTAGCCGCCATCGCGAGGCCCAGGAACCGTACAGCGTCTTCGGGGTAGCGTTGGCAAGCGCTGCATAGGAGGTCCCAAAGTGATGCCATAACCTCCTTCCGAAAAAAAAAACAAAAAACGCAGGCACCCGGTAAAAGAGAAAAAGCAGAGCCACAACAAAACTCACTGTGGCTGGCACCTCGCTTGGATGTTACCTACTGTCATGTTCGCCCCTTTCAGGGCATTAATGAGGCGCCAGATACCGACAGAGAGTTTGTGTATATTTATTAAAGAAGAGTGACAAAATGACAAGCCTTGTGGGGCAAAATACAAATACCTATACATGCGACCCCGGACGGTGAACTAAAGAGAGAAATAAAGAGACATTACACACTTACGTCCAGAGAGCGAGGGCGAAACCTAACACTGTAGAGTAAACACTTACGAATGAATGAAGCAAGAGCGAAACCTACGCTGAAGAAAGACTGGAACCGGGGATAGGGATCACAGCCTGGAATGACGACGAGGTAGCAGCGAGGAGTGAGCCTCAGCTGCCACCTTAAATACTGAAACACAAAAGCTAAGGGCCAAACAGGTGAAGAGAAAACATAATCCCAGAATCATGATCAGCTGTGACAGGGCCGGCTCAACTTGACAGCCAGAAGTCCGGCTGCGGTGCTGTCACAGTAAAAGCCCCCGCGATACAAATAATAACAGGACTAGGAATGCAGAGGAAAAGGGAAAATACTGAGTGACTCGAGCGCGGAGCTGATCTGCACTCGGATCACCACACATAGGGAAAGTTAACAAAGGGAAGTTGGTAAGACTCCCGAATGTTCACTTGCAAAAGAAGTGCCTTATACACTCCCTCGAACAAATATCATGACAGTTACTATTTTATAATGCATGTTACCCTGAATATGAACCAATTCAAAATACATGACTTGCAGTAAGATAAATGTAAATGTATAACATAAAGACAGTATAACTGGTTTGGAAACCCAATGCTCCTTACGAAAATAAACTTCTAGTAAACCCACCAACCACAATGCTTGTGTTGTAGGACCCTGGGGAAGTCAGATTATTTTGCACCTCAGACAGAGACAGTGAATAAGCATGGGAGAACAATGCCCAGGGAGTTCCTGGGCATATAGCAGGAAGTAGTCAAGGACATAGGAGGGTTGAAGGCAGTGTAATGTAAATGTCATGCTGTGTGATGAGAAACTTCCATGTAAATGTGTGGAGAGTTGGGTGAAAAGGAGAGCCCGTGTGGAAATGATTCAGTCTTTTCTGTGCTTGTGAGATGTGAGTGTGTAATAAATCGTCTGTCCATGAATCTGCCTCTTTATTTACACACTCCACACTGGTGACCCCAGACGAATTATGGAACACGAGGCAAGAACCCCGGAGCCGGCCCGGTCGGAAAGCCCCAGCGACGCAGCAGCCATCCCACAAACAGCCCGGACTGGAACCCCCAACAATGCATGCACGGTTTCAGTCAAGCTACCGGACTTTTGGCAGCACAACCCGCGCTCTTGGTTCCACCACACCGAGGCCCAGTTCGCCCTCTGGGGAGTAGCGGCAGATGACACCAAATTCTACCATGTGGTAGCAGCGCTGGACGCTCGCACAGCCCAGCAGGTAGCGAGCCTGCTCGACCAGCCTCCAGCCCGCAACAAATACGAGGTGCTCAAGGCTGCACTGACCCGGCGCTACACGCTCTCGGAATGCGAGAGAGCAGAGAGGCTCCTGGGGCGGACCGAGTTAGGAGATGGTTCAGCCGTCGACCTGATGGAGAAGATGCTGGCGTTAATGGGCACGGACGAGGGGCACTTTCTGTTTGCCCACCTTTTCCTCCGGAACCTTCCAACAGAGGCGAGAGCAGTTCTGGCCAATTCGCCGTTGCTGGCTGCGCGTGACTACCGTGCGCTAGCCCAGGAGGCAGACCGGATCATCCTCACCACCAGGGCGATCACAGTCAACACGGCGGCGGTGGAGCCCAGCGAGATGACCAGAGGAGGCGAGGAACCACCGACAGTAGCGGCAGCGGGGGCCAAGGAGCGCCAGAGAGACACGCTCTGCTTCTACCACCGCCGCTTCGGAGAGAACGCGTGCAGATGTGAGCCACCATGCCAATTCAAGCGCTCGGGAAATGCCAAGGCCGGCAGTCGGTAGCAGCTGCGACCGCCGGTGAAGAGAACAAGCTGCTCTACATGACAGACTCGCGCTCGGGGAGACGCTTCCTCGTCGACACTGGAGCCCAGAAGAGCGTCATCCTGCCATCCTACGCTGACTGGCTGGCAGGACCTAGCAGTCCCGGACTTGTGGCAGTAAACGGCTCGGAGATTAAGACGTTCGGCGAGAGAACACTGGCCTTATCTCTACATGGCCGCTCGTACGAGTGGACTTTTACCTTAGTAGCACTGTGTTGCTCGATCCTGGGCGCTGATTTTCTGTGTGCGCATGGTTTACTTGTGGATGTTGCTAACAGACGCCTGGTTAATGCACTGTCCTTTGAATCTCTCCCCTGTATAGCTTGAGGGACCCAGCCAACAGCACAAGCCAACGTCACAGCTCCAGGCGGTAAGTTCCACGCACTGCTCACTCAGTTCCCATCACTCACGGTCCCGACGTTTTCGGCGGCCATCGCTAAACACGGGGTGGAGCACTTTATCACCACCACCGGGCCGCCCGTTTTTGCAAGACCTCGGCGCTTGGACGCAGCTAAACTGGCCATAGCGCATGAGGAGTTCGCCAGCCTGGAAAGGTTGGCCATCATCAGGCGTTCGAACAGCCCATGGGCATCCCCGCTACACATGGTCCCTAAGGCTGAGGGATAGTGGCGGCGGTGATTTCCGCAGGTTGAACAACGCCACAGCACACGACCGCTACCCGATTCCCCACATACAGGATTTTTCCGTTCACCTCGCCGGAGCACGCATTTTTTCCAAAATAGACCTGGTCCGCGGTTACCACCAGGTCCCAGTGCGCGTGGAGGAGGTACCCAAAACAGCGGTAATAACTCCGTTCGGTTTATTCGAGTTCCTGCACATGCCATTCGGGTTAAAAGGTGCGGCACAGACGTTCCAGCGCATGATGGATGCAGTGCTGCGTGATCTCCCGTTCATGTTCGTCTACCTGGACGATATCCTGGTAGCCAGTGCGTCCGAAGACGAACACGAAACCCACCTCAAGATGGTTTTCCAGAAGTTGGAGGAGCACGGGTTAATAATCAACCCGGCAAAATGCCAGTTCGGCATGACGGAGATTGACTTTTTGGGGCACCGCGTCTCTCCGGAAGGAGCGATCCCGTTGCCCGACAAAGTGCGCGCCGTGGCGGATTTTCCCCGGCCTCAGACGGTCAGGGCGCTGCAGGAATTTTTGGGGATGGTGAACTTTTATAACAGTTTCCTTCCCCGCGCAGCACGGCTCATGCAACCATGAAATTATAAAATTTCATCCATCAGAGATAAAATCAATCAGATTCTTCCCACAGTTAACTTAAATACTGTGACTACTACAGCTCCTTCAATTGATGTCTGTCTTGATGAGTTTACTCCAATCGACCTTTATGAGTTAGACAAAATAGTTTCCTCATCCAAACCTTCAACTTGTCTTTTAGACCCTATTCCTACCAGGTTATTTAAAGAAGTCTTCCCACTTATTGGTAGCTTTATTCTTCATATAATCAATTCTTCATTAACTTTAGGCCATGTACCGCAGGCTTTTAAAACGGCTGTAATTAAACCCTTACTCAAAAAGCCAACGCTAGATCCAGGAGCTTTAGCTAACTATAGACCAATCTCTAATCTCCCTTTCATTTCAAAAATCTTAGAAAGAGTTGTTGCTACGCAATTATTTGACCACCTGCAGGGAAATGGTTTACTTGAAGAGTTTCAATCTGGGTTTAGAATCCATCATAGTACTGAAACAGCCTAAGCGAAGGTCACTAACGACCTCCTCATCGCATCTGATAATGGACTGGTTTCTGTACTTGTCCTTTTAGACCTTAGTGCAGCTTTTGATACTATCGATCATAATATTCTACTTGATAGATTAGAACACAATGTTGGACTTAATGGAACTTCGTTGCAGTGGTTTAGATCTTATTTATCTGATAGGTTCCAGTTTGTTCATGTAAATAATGAGTTTTCTTTCAACTCAAAGCTTAGTCATGGAGTTCCACAGGGATCTGTGCTAGGCCCTACTCTTTATAGTTTATATATGCTTCCATTAGGCAACATTATTAGAAAGCACTGTATACATTTTCATTGTTATGCAGATGACACACAATTATACCTGTCAATGAAGCCAGATGATAGTAATCAATTAGCCAAGTTAGAAGCCTGTCTTAAGGAAATCAAAGCTTGGATTGCTTGTAATTTCCTGCTATTAAATTCAGATAAGACTGAAGTCATTTTTGTTGGTCCAAAAAACCTTAGAAATTCCTTTCCAAATCAAACTTTTAGTTTGGATGTGGTTACTCTTTCTCTTAATAGCTCTGTGAGGAACCTTGGAATTATTTTTGATCAAGATCTGTCCTTCAATTCACATATTAAATTTGTTTCTAAGACTGCCTTCTATCATTTGCGTAATATTGCCAAGATTAGGAGCATCTTGTCTCAGAGTGATGCTGAGAAACTGATCCACGCTTTTGTTAGCTCGAGATTAGATTATTGTAATTCTTTATTATCAGGCTGTCCTAAAACATCTTTAAAAAGTCTTCAGCTGATCCAAAATGCTGCAGCAAGAGTTTTAACAGGTACTAGAAAGAGAGATCATATCTCTCCGGTTCTGGCCTCCCTTCATTGGCTTCCCATAGAGTTTAGAATTAAGTTTAAAAGCCTTCTTCTTACTTACAAAGCTCTAAACAATCAGGCTCCTTTTTATTTAAAAGATCTGATACTACCGTATTATCCTAACAGAGCACTACACTCCCAAAATGCAGGATTACTTGTAATACCTAGAATCTCCAAAAGTACAATGGGAGGCAGAGCCTTCAGTTATCAAGCGCCTCTCCTGTATGAACCAGCTGCCAATCTGGATTCGGGAGTCAGACTCGATCTCTGTTTTTAAGAATAGGGCTAAAGCCTACCTTTTTGATATAGCCTACAATTAGGGAGGGATCATGTGTTTCTGAACCCTCACTTAGTTATGCTGCTAATAGGTTTAGTCAGCCGGGGGACCTCCAATAATGCACTGGGCGTCACTCCTTTCTTCACTCTCAATGAATTTTTTTTTTTTCTAGTCATTAACATCTGTTTGTTCTCTCCCATAGATTGAGTCCCCATCGTGCTGTTTGCTCTCTACATGTCTGTTCTTTTCATCTTCTCTGTCCCCTCACACCCCAGCCAGTCGCAGCAGATGACTGCCCCTCCCTGAGCCTGGTTCTGCTGGAGGTTTCTTCCTGTTAAAAGGGAGTTTTTCCTCTCCACCGTCGCCAAGTGCTAACTCACAGGGGATCGCCTGATTGCTGGGGTCTTTCTGCAACTGTGGGGGTTCCCCCTTGTTGTGAAATGGCACTATATAAATAAAGTTGAATTGAATTGAATTGAATTGTACACCGTGCTCAAGAGACAGAAACCCGTGGATGGGGTCGACTGGACCCCGGAGCGAGAGTGGGCATTCTCAGAGGTTAAAGCAGCCCTGGCAAACGCCGCACTGCTGGCGCATCCGGACCTAGCGGCCCGGATAGCGCTCACCACCGACGCTTCAGACGTGGCCATAGGGGCTGTCATGGAGCAGCGCGTCGCCAGGGCTTGGCAGCCGCTCGCCTTTTTCAGCAGAACTTTGTGCGACAGCGACCGTAAAGACAGTGCGTTCGACAGGGGAGCTGCTGGCCCTCAACCTGGCCATACGCCACTTCCAGTTCTGGCTGGAAGGGTGCAGCTTCACCGCGTTCGTGGACCACAAGCCACTAACATTCGCGATGGCCAAGGTTTCAGAACCCTGGTCGGGCCGGCAGCAGAGACAGCTGGCCGCGATCTCAGAGTTTACTACCGATATTTAGCATGTGTCGGGTAAACTGAATGTGGCGGCGGACTGCCTCTCGCGCGCCGTGGTGGCCCTGGTCTACGTGGGGATAGATTAAGCAGCCATGGCCGCGGAGCAGATTAGCGATGCAGATGTGTGCGCACTCCAGTCTGGACCAACAGGGTTAAGGCTGGAGAGCATTGTGCTACAAGACGGCATGCTTAATCTGCGACATCTCCACGGGACGCCCACGTCCGGTGGTCCCGGTCGCGTGACGCCGCCGCGTGTTTGAGTTGGTTCACACTCTGGCACACCCAGGAGTGCGTGTGTCAGTCAAAATGGTGGGAGAGAAGTTCATGTGACCGAGCCTACGCAAACAAGTAAAAGAGTGGGCTGCAGCCTGCGTGGCGTGCCAACGGGCCAAGGTACACAGACACACGAAGGCTCCCTTGGAGCTGTTTCAGGTACCGGCTAAGAGGTTCGACCATGTTCACGTGGACCTCGTGGGCCCCCTCCCACCATCACAGGGGTGCACGCGCCTCCTGACAGTGGTGGACCGCACCACGCGCTGGTCAGAAGCAGTCCCGCTGGTGGCAACCACGTCTGCGGACGTAGCACGCGCTTTTTTAACAGCATGGGTGGCGCGTTTTGGAGTCCCATGGGACATTACGTCCGACAGGGGCCCTCAATTTGTTTCTGACCTCTGGTCTGTGATGGCCCTCAGCCTGGGTGTTGCAATTCATCGCACAACCGCGTACAACCCACAGGCCAATGGGTTGTGCGAGCGTTTTCATAGATCACTGAAAGCAGCACTCAGGGCTTCACTGACGGATGCAAATTGGGTGGACAGGTTGCCGTGGGTTTTATTGGGGTTGCGCTCCACGCCAAAAGAGGATTTGAAAGCTTTTCTGGCAGAGCTTGTTTTTGCACATCCCCTACGGCTGCCCGGGGAAGTTCTGCCAGATAATCCCACGCCGGACAGCTCCCCGTCTCAGCTTTTGCAGCGTAGCGCAAACACAGGCACCCTGCTGGGCCCGGCCCACCACTGTTTTCCGAGTGCTTTCGTGCCTAAAACGTTGAAGAACACGGAGTTCGTGTTTGTCAGACACGACGCCCACCGCCCTCCATTGCACCCACCCTATGATGGACCGTTCAGAGTGTTGGAAACAGGGGATAAGCATTTTTTTGCTAGACTTGGGAGGTAGACGGGAGAAAATTGGCATAGACAGACTCAAACCCGCCTTTGTAGTGGCGGACGAGCAAGTGCTGTTGGCTCGGGCCCCTCGGCGTGGAAGACCCCCACGGAGAGCTCCCCAGGGAAGTGATTCACCAGTGCAGCCACACAGACAGAGCGAAGTTCCCCCCCCCCCTCGCCACGGCTCACCCGCAGTCAGACACACTCCCAGCAGCCCCCCACCGGCACAGCAGCGCCACGGAGGCGGTGAACCCCAGTTACAGCAGATATGGGAGGAGACTGAAGCCAAAAGAGAGTGTGGACTGATGTTCTGTCTAAGATGCTGGGGGGGGGCGGTGTAGGACCTTGACGAAGTCAGATTATTTAGCACCTCAGACAGAGAAAGTGAATAAGCATGGGAGAACAATGCCCAGGGAGTTCCTGGGCATATAGCAGGAAGGAGTCAAGGACATAGGGGGGTTGAAGGCAGTGTAATGTAAATGTCATGCTGTGTGATGAGAAACTTCCATGTAAATGTGTGAAGAGAGAGTTGGGTGAAAAGGAGAGCCTGTGTGGAAATGATTCAGTCTTTTCTGTGCTTGTGAGATGTGAGTGTGTAATAAATCATCTGTCCATGAATCTGCCTCTTTATTTACACACTCCACAGTGTGTATGTTCATGTTCTTTTGTGTCATGTTCTGAATCAGTCAGTTCACTGGTTTCACTACCCTTTCAACTCTTGTTCTAATCTGATGTATTGCATTATTCGGGGGGGTGGGGGGAGGTAATCTCATGAATCACAGGGGCTCCAGAGATGTTTTCACTGGTCGACTGAGCCTGAGGTTGGGTCTGCTCTGCTGCTTTCTCAGGTAGCTCACTTCCATCATTGACCTCATCCTCAGTGTGGACAGGCACTTCACCTTCAATATTACTGTCACTCCCATGAGACTCCTCAGAATATGACTCAACACTGGCACCATCTCCAACACTTTCACTTGTTTGGGGCTCTACAGCACCTGGCTCATCATTGGTCATTTCAGCTACCCAGGAAGCTGTACGCTCTGTACGGTCACAGTTGATTTCGATGGACAAGACATTCCCTTCAGACTCATTCTCCCCTCGTTCAGTCTCCATGTCACTGACAAAAGACAATTCAGCATCACCATCCATTTCAATGGGCAGGAAATTGACCTGCAAAAACAGAGTTCTGTGGACAACCTTTTCCTGTCCATTCCTGGTGTTTCTGATGTGGAATGTATGACAGTTGGGATTTTTGGAGATCACTGTGTAGAGAATGGACTCCCACCTATCAGCCAACTTTCTGCGACCGTGCTCACCATTGTTAGCTAGGAGGACTCTCTCTCCCTCTTCACTGTCCCCACCTTTTTGTCTTTTGTTATACAGGTCTGCCTGATGCCGTTGACTGGATTCAGCATTGGTTTGAGCCAGCGCAAGAGCCTCCTTGAGGTGGTCTCTCATTTTTTTGACATAGCTGTGATAGTCTGTTACATCATTGTCTCTTTCAATGTTGTGAAACATGACATCCACTGGCAGTCTGGGGATACGCCCATACATCAAATAAAAGGCAGCATAGCCTGTAGACTCCTGAGCAGTACAGTTGTAGGCAAAAGTTAGTGTCTGCAGCATCTGTGGCCACTTGTGTTTTTCTCTGGGTGGCAGAGCTCTGATCATATTCCCCAGTGTTCTATTGAATCTTTCAGTGTGACCATTGTCCATAGGATGATAGGGCGTTGTCCTTGATTTTTGCACACCAGCCACCTGCAACAATTCTTGAATGAGCTCGCTTTTGAAATTGGCACCTTGGTCTGAATGAATTCTTTGGGGGAACCCATAAACATTGAAGTATCTGTCCCACAACTGACGTGCAACTTGTTTAACTGTTTGGTCTGTGCACTTAAAAGCATGAGCCAATTTAGTGAAGTGGTCTGTCACTACTAGAACATTAATGCTCTTCCCTTTTGTGTCTTCTGCAGACCAGAAATCTATACAAACAAGCTCAAGGGGGCTGGTTGTTTTGATACTTTCTAATGGAGCTCTTCCTTCAGGCTCAAAGGTCTTACTGGTGACACATTTGCAACACCTGACATAGTCACGGACATCATGCTCCATGCCCACCCAGAAAAACCTCTGTCTCGCTAGGTACAGAGTTCTGCTTTGACCCTGATGGCCAGCATTGTCATGGACACCTGACAGGACATGACTGATCAAGGCAGAAGGAGTGACATACTGATGGCGCCTTTTCCCAGTTCATGAATCCTTGCTCACCCTGTACAGAATACCATCCAGCATTTTTAATTTGTCCCACTGTTTCAGTGTTTTTTGCACTTTGAAGGACTGATTGGCTCGCTCTCTACATGATGGACGTCTGCCACATTCAACAAAGGAGATAACTCTAGCTAGTGTGGGATCTTTCCTCTGTTCATCTTGGAGCTCCTGAAAGGAAAACACAGGCAAAGCGTGTTGACCTGGCAGCATGAGTTGTTCCAAGTCTTGAGCTAGCCAGGAAATGACTCTTTGTTTTGACCCCTGATCCCACTCACAATGGCCTGTCAAAACTGCAGATACTTCATCATCACTCAGACAACAACATGTTAGATTTTCCAAAGGAGGTGAACACTTGATAGTCTGCTGGTTGGTGTTCAGTCTGAATGCTTCCTGAACAGAGCTCTCTTTGACCTGCTGTGACTCCTCTAGCAAAGATACATAGGGTTCCATCATGAGCCTCTGACTAACCCGATTGTGGACAAAGGACTGTCTACTCAGAGCGTCAGCTGCAACATTTTTGCTGCCAGGGATGTATTTGATGCTGAAATTGTAGTGGGACAATTTTGACACCCACCTTTGCTCACATGTGCCGAGTTTGGGCTTTGTGAGAATATGTTAATGGGTTGTTGTCCGTCCAAACTGTGAAGTTGTGTCCCTTTAACCAATGACTAAATTCATCACAGATAGACCATTTAAGTGCCAAAAACTCAAGACGATGGGCAGGATAATTTTTCTGAGCACGGGTGAGAGCTTTACTTGCGAAAGCAATTGGGCATGCTTTACTGTCACCCTCTCTGACCTGAGATAATACAGCACCTAACCCATCCTGTGATGCATCTGTTGACAAGATGAATGGTTTTTTAAAATCAGGGTGGGCGAGCACAACAGACTCAAGAAGTGCAGTCTTTAGCTGTTCAAATGAGTCAACGTGTTCCTTCTTCCAGTCAACTGGGCTGAGCCTCCTGAAAGAAGCAGAACTTTGAGCATTTGTTTTTCTTCCTTTAGGGGCAGCAGTCAATGTAAAGAGGGGCTTAGGAACTTTAGAGCAGTCAGGCATGACTTACACAATGGTCCTGTAGAATGATGTCATCACGTCGTCACGTCACGTACGTGACACACACACACAGCCAGGACTACTGGTATGTACACCTGCTTTCTTCCTGCATCGCTGAATTAAAACATTTGTGAAATAACGCCTTCGGTGCCGTTCTACATGGTGTCAGAAGTAAAGCAGCGGAAACTAATTTTCCTGCCGAACTCTACATAGACCCAGTAAGTCAACTAATTATTTAGTCAGACGTTAGAAGCGTATTCTGTGGTACACGTGTGCCTCCCCCAGCTAACGCTAGCATGGCTGATGGATTCCGCCGTCCGGACCCGCTTGTGTTCAACGACAAAATTGCAGAAAACTGGCGAGTGTTCGAACAAGAATACAACATTTTCATCGCGGCTGCCCACAACGACAAGCCCGACCGAACCAAAGCCTACATACTCCTCAATTTGGCAGGTAGCGAGGCTATTGAAAGGGAACGCACGTTCACCTATGCACCAGCTCAACGGAATAACGAGGGGGAGGAGATCCGTCCAGCAGAGTCACGGGAGGATCCAGAATGCCTAAAAAGAAAGTTCAGATACCTCTGCAGTCCACAGACAAACATCACAATGGAGAGACATGCATTCAACACAAGGAACCAAAAACCCGGTGAGACCATAGAGGCTTATGTAAGCGCACTCCGAAACAAGGCTAAAACGTGTGACTTTGGAGCATTGCATGACGACTTAATTCGTGACCGGCTGGTCGTTGGTATTAGCTCCGATAGCGTGAGGAAAATACTACTGAGAGAGAGCGATTTAACACTACTAAAGGCCATCAAAATATGCCAAATCAATGAACAAACAGAACAACATACTAAAACTCTAGCAACAACACCACGTAGTTCAACAAATGTGGATGCAATACGCCAAGACCGCAGAATGCAAAAAACAGTTCGCCACAAGCAGTACAAAGAACATTACAGTCCCAAATCAGACTACATAAGCTGTACCAACTGTGGACATGAACATCCAGCGAAGAAGGAACTGTCACGCCCTGAACGCTCTTTCTCTGCGTTCAGGTTGTCCAGTGTCGCTCCTGCTCCGGGGTAGTCCGTGCCGGGTCTTCCATGGCCCGCTCTTTGACAGCGCCCAGCTGATTGCCAGCTGTCTGGTCAGCTGCGCTGGGACAGCTGTCTCCCATTCCCAATCTTCTCCCCCATTTAAGCAAGCAGCCGAGAGTTACTCGTCGCTGCGACCTCGCTATGGGAAGACGTTCCTTGTGTTTCCCACGACTGTTAGCTCCTACGTCTAGCTTCAGTCCGCCGTTACCTCGGCGCTTCACCCAAAGTAAGTGTTGCGACTCGGCGTGTATTTTTCCCTCGCTGCCTCTCTAGCCTTTCTCCCTGGGTGGTATGTTACCCTTAGTTCTGTGTGTGTTTTAGCCCCACGTGGCTCTTTACTTTTCTGTTCGTTATTTAGTGTAGTGTGTGCTTTGTTAATAAACTACGCTAACTCACTGGTCGCCCTCGTATCTCCTTTCCTGGCTCGTGAGAGCCAGAGTGATGACAGGAACTCTGTCTGGCATATGGGAAGCAATGCAATTACTGCAAAAAGCCCAACCATTTCAAAAACTACTGCAGATCGGCAGCAAGAAACAAGCAGTACAAACCTGTCAACCAAATAGCCCAAGCAGACTCCGACAGTGACGGCGAGGACTCTGAATCATTCGACATCAACGGGCTGTCACCAGCCGCAAATAAGATAAACACACTGTCTACTGATGATGTGAAAGAAGAACTACACTGCAATGTAAAACTCAATGGCAAGACACTCAAACTGAAAGTAGACACTGGCGCATAGTGTAACGTAATCTCCCTGGATGCATTCAGGTATGTGAGAAACACAGAAAAAATAAACAAAGACAACAAGGCCAGGCTCATCGCTTATGGAGGCACGGTGATAAACACGGAGGGGACTGTGTTGTTCAAGTGCCAGACCAGTGACCAAAGATCCTACAGCCTGCGTTTCCATGTAGTAAACGGCAAAGTGCAACCACTGCTAGGGCTCCCGGACTGCATGAAGATGGACCTGATGACTCTGAAAGACCAGGTTTTCCAGGTGAACGTGACCGAACCGAGCTCCTCTCAGAAGTGGTTTAATAACTATGCTGAGCTTTTCAATGGCGAACTAGGTTCACTCCCAATAACCTACCACATGTAACTGGACCAGAATGTGACACCCGTCATCCGGCCCCCTCGCCGCATTCCAGTTGCCATGATGGACAAAGTGAAAGCAGAACTGGAAAACATGGTGCAGCAAGGAGTCATCACACCCATTTCAGAACCCACTGAATGGGTATCCTCAATGGTAGCGACACACAAAAAGGACACTGACAAGATCCGTGTGTGCATCGACCCAAGAGACCTAAATGAAGCAATTATGCGCCCCCATCATCCCATGCGCACAGTCGAGGAAGTTGCTGCACAAATGGCAGGCGCAACCGTGTTTTCTGTGCTTGATGCCAAGAGCTCCTTTTGGCAGGTCAAACTGGACCAAACGTCATCATTCCTCACCACTTTCGCCACTCCATTTGGGCGATATCGATACCTGAGAATGCCATATGGTATCAATGCAGCGTCTGAGGTCTTCCAGAGATCCATGGAGCAAATATTTGCCGGCCTCCCTTGCGCAATAATTGTTGATGACATCATAATTGGTGGAAGAAATCTTAAAGAGCACGACGAGAACCTTCAAAAAGTGCTCAACAGGGCAAGGAACGTGAAATTGAGGCTGAACCCCCAAAAATGCAGATTCCAGCTAAAGGAAGTCAGCTACGTGGGCCATGTCTTCACTGAACAAGGGTTGAAACCCGATCCAGCAAAGATCCAAGCGATCACTGACATCCAGGCCCCCCAGGACAAAGCTGCTCTACAACGCTTCCTGGGTACGATAAATTACCTGAGCAAGTTCATTCCAAACCACAGCAACATTGCAGCACCTCTCCACCAGCTCCTGCATAAAGACACAGCATGGACTTGGACTGAACAACAACAAAATGCATTTGACACTCTGAAACAGTGTGTGACGTCATCTCCAGTACTCCGGTACTATGACGTACAAACACCAGTCACTCTGACATGTGACGCCTCGCAGTATGGCCTTGGTGGTGCATGTCTCCAGAATGGCAGTCCTGTCGCATATGCCTCTCGCACTCTTACTGAAACAGAAAGAAAATATGCACAAATTGAAAAAGAGCTGCTGGCTGTCGTTTTCACCTGTTTCAAATTCTATGACTACATATACGGAAAACCAGTGATCGTGGAGACAGACCATCAGCCCCTGGTCTCCATCCTGAAGAAACCTCTCCACACAGCGCCTGCGCGTTTACAACGCATGATGCTGAAGCTGCACAAGTTCAACCTCACGCTAGTTTACAAGAAAGGAAAGGAATTGCACTTGGCAGACATGCTGTCCCGTGCACCGAGCAACGCCATAGCCTCACATGCCACTGAACGTGAGGACTTCGAGGTAATGACGGTGCAGCACATCTCATCCAGTCGTCAGGAAGAACTCCGCACACATACAGCGAAAGACACCGCCCTCCAGGCCCTGAGCAACATCATCAAGCATGGATGGCCAGATAGGTTGAGCAAAGTACCCGACACAGTGAAAGAATTCTTCCCGTTCCGCGATGAGCTCTGTGTGGAAGATGGAATAATCATGAAAGGTACAAGAGCAACAATTCCACAAACGCTGCACAAAGAATATCTCCTGCTGCTCCATAAAGGACACCCCGGTGCTGAAGCCACCAAGCGGCGAGCACGCAACATAGTCTATTGGACCACAATGACGAGAGACATTGACAATTTTGTACAGT
This sequence comes from Pholidichthys leucotaenia, assembly GCA_020510985.1. Lineage (NCBI taxonomy): Eukaryota > Metazoa > Chordata > Actinopteri > Cichliformes > Pholidichthyidae > Pholidichthys > Pholidichthys leucotaenia. The sequence goes on along the minus strand of CM035837.1, from coordinate 308,704,450 downwards.
CATGCAGCACTTGCAATGCCCTTAAACCACATCAGCAAAAGGAGCCAATGCAACCACACACAGTCCCAGAGCTCCCGTGGTCAACAGTGGCAACAGATCTGTTCGAATGGAACAGCCAGCACTACCTGGTCCTGGTAGACTCCTATTCAGGATGGTATGAACTGGATCCAGTCAAGAAAATCACATCACAATGTGTAATTAACAAGCTGAAACGTCACTTCTCAGTCCACGGAGTCCCCCACAAGCTGCTGTCAGACTGTGGAACACAATTCACTAGTCAGATGTTCCAAGACTTTGCGAAAAGCTGGGATTTCACTCATGTCACCAGCAGCCCTGAGTATCATCAAGCAAACGGGCTGGCAGAGAGAGCCGTACGGAGTGCAAAACGACTGTTGGAAACATCCAAAAGAGACGGTACTGACCTGTTCCTCAATCTTCTGAGCATCAGAAATGTCCCACGAGACGGCACGCTGGGCTCACCTGCACAAAGACTGATGTCCAGAGAGACACGCACAAATATTCCCATCAGCAGGCACCTGCTTAAGCCAATGTCCAAGAATCCAGAGTCGATCCACGCCCACCTGTCAAAGAAGAGGCAAGCACAAAAAGGATTCTACAATCGTGGCAGCCGGCCACTTCCCCCGCTCCAAAGCTCCCAAGTAGTACGCCTGCAAACAGAGAAAGGACATGACAAAATTGGCATCATCAAAAGAATCGCAGCAGAGCCACGGTCTTACGTGGTGGAATCAGGAGGAAAAGAATACCACCGGAACCGGCGACACCTGCTGCCAGTCACAGAACCACCACCAACAGAACCAGAACCAGATCCAGCCTCACCGGCAGACTCACCAACACAGAAGACCAGCAGTGAGACTGTGCCCAGTCTACCCGCATCTCCTCCCAGGCATGATGCCGTGCACACTTCCCCCAGGCAGGCCGCTGTGCACGCTCCTCCCAGGCTTCCTGCTGCGCACACTGACCATACGCCTGGCCTCCTCGGAGAGCCATCGCTCCCACAAGTCACCGAGACCCCCCGGCCCGTTCCAGGTTTGGTAGACTCCTGAAGCCTAATCCCAAGTACAATACAGACTGATTGTGACATTTACTGAAGCTGATGTTTTTGTAGTTTCGTGTTGAAATATAGACATATTTACAAGCCAGGCATAACTTCATTTTCAAATTAGATCAGTTATGTTGTGTCACGGGAATTTATTTTATTTGCAAGCCAGGCATTAGTTTATTTTCAAGATAGGTATGTTATGTGGTGCCATTGAAAGTTATTTTACTAGTTGTTTATTCGTCACAGTATACTCACTCTCACAGGAATGTGACATGTTTTCTCATACCAATCCAAGAGTCAATAGTGTTCTCTTTGTACCAAAGTTCTATACTAAAGAAGGGGGATGTAGAATGATGTCATCACGTCGTCACGTCACGTACGTGACACACACACACAGCCAGGACTACTGGTATGTACACCTGCTTTCTTCCTGCATCGCTGAATTAAAACATTTGTGAAATAACGCCTTCGGTGCCGTTCTACAGGTCCCCTCCGGTATACAACTAGGAAAATACCGGTAGCTACGGAGGGTGACAATATGTATGGGTACATAATCATACCATGTAGGATAACTAAGTAGACGGTTATGCTGTTTCATTCCATCTAGCTACAATGCTCCGCACTGTGTGTGTTTATATATTTATATATTTATTCCATCTAGCGACAATGCTCCACAGTGTGTTTATATATTTACATATTTATTCCATCTAGCGACAATGCTCCACGCTGTGTGTTTATATATTTACATATTTATTCCATCTAGCTACAATGCTCCGCACTGTGTGTTTATATACTTACATATTTATTCCATCTAGCTACAATGCTCCGCACTATGTGTGTTTATATATCTATATATTTATTCCATCTAGCGACAATGCTCCACACTGTGTGTTTATATATTTACATATTTATTCCATCTAGCTACAATGCTCCGCACTGTGTGTTTATATATTTACATATTTATTCCATCTAGCTACAATGCTCCGCATTGTGTGTTTATATATTTACATATTTATTCCATCTAGCTACAATGCTCCGCACTGTGTGTTTATATATTCATATATTTATTCCATCTAGCTACAATGCTCCGCACTGTGTGTTTATATATCTATATATTTAATCCATCTAGCTGCAATGCTCCGCATCGTGTGTCTATATATTTATGTTTATATGTACATATGTATACTCGCTGCTCTTGTTTCTTCTTGCCTTCTGATTGTTGTTCTGAGTGTTGCTATCCCTGTGCTGTTGCAATCCTGGAATTTCCCCATTGTGGGACTAATAAAGGCTTATCTTATCTTGTCTTATGAACTGTTGATAGTACATCACCATGCCCAAAAACGATTTTATCTTTTTCTGAAATGGTGTAATCCCATCCTCCATCATTAAATCAGCCTCTGTCATAGCGGTGATTGCCCTAATTTTGTCAGGGTCAGTAGAGATTCCATCTTCATCCACAACATGGCCCAAAAATCTCACACTTCGCTTTAGCACTTGACACTTTTTGGGGGCTAGTTTCAACCCATGCGCACACAGTCGTTTGAAAACAATCTCTAACCTCCTGAGAGCCTCGGCTTCATTGGGTGCATACACAAGGAGGTCATCCAAATAGTAAAGCGGGGTTAAGAAATTTTGGTCACCAAATATGCCCATCATGAGACACATGAAACTGGCTGGGCTGTTGCAAAGACCCTGCGGCAATCTGTTAAACTCATAAAGCCCCATAGGTGTTGTAAACGCTATCAGCTTCTTATCTTCTTCTGACATGGCAATATTATAGAACCCAGATGTCAAGTCCATGGCACTAAAGATTGCGTTGCCACCCAGGGCTGCCAGGCAGTCGGATTGATGGAGCAAAGGATGGGCATCCTTGACTGTGTGTGCATTCAACCAGCAGTAACCCACACATATTCTGAGATCGCCATTTTTCTTCCAAACAAGCACTAGAGGGGATACCCATTCACTGTTGGACTTGCAAATAAGCTCACATTCCTCCATCTCCGAGCTCTCCTCCGAGCTCTCCTCTCGGCGCCACACCAGTAGGCTGCCTTTTGCAACAGCGGCTCGATTCCGAGTTTTTTTTTTCCCTTCCTCTCTCTTTTGATCACTTTTTTTTTTCACCCCACTTATATCACGGACACACAGATCGTCCCAAATGTCTCCTGAGCCGGTGGACGGAGCCACTGTTTATAGCAGGATACGATACAGCAGAGAAGAGCTGCTAGCATTCAACCGCCACCCGGTCCCATTGGAAAAACTCGACATACCGAGAGAACTGAGGCGAAAACGCCGCGGCTGCCGGGCTGGAGTAAGGCGGAGGACAAAAAATATAAGGTACAGACCCTCCCTTCCATCTGTTGTCATGGGAAATGTACGGTCGATACTGGGAAAGTTAGATGAGCTAGCGGCTATCTCCCGTTATGATAGCACTTACCGGGAGTGCTCTCTCCTTTTGTTTACTGAGACGTGGCTAACTGAACTAGCAGCAGATGCTAACATTGAGCTGGAGGGTTTTCACATGATACGAGCTGACCGAACACCAGAGAGTGGCAAAACTAGGGGCGGTGGAGTGATAATGTATGTTAACAACAACTGGTGCAGACCGGGACATATCACTGTTAAACAACGACACTGCAGCAAAGACATTGAGTTGCTAGCTGTTAGCATGAGGCCTACATATCTCCCGAGAGAACACTCACACGTGATCTGCATTGTTGTTTATGCAAATCCGACGGCGAACGCTGGGACAGCGCGTGACGTCATCCATTCAGTAACCAGCAGGCTGCAGACAGAACACCCAGATGCTCTTCTCCTCATCTCAGGCGATTTCAACCACGTTTCACTGTCTCCCATTCTGCCCACTTTCACCCAGTATGTCACATGCCACACTAGAGACAATAAAACACTGGATTTGTTCTACGCAAACACTAAGGAGGCGTACACCTCATCACAACTCCCCCCACTTGGGAGATCGGATCACAACTTGGTTCATCTCCGACCGGTGTACAAACCCCTAGTGCACAGACAACCTCCGGCCATGCACACTGTGGAGTTATGGTCTGAGGAGACAATGGACACTCTAAAGGACTGTTTTGAAGCCACTGCCTGGAAGCAGCTCTGCGATCCACATGGTGAGGACATCGATGGCCTCATTCACACCTTCACGGGCTACCTCAGCTTCTGTGTGGACAAATCCGTTCCCACCAAGACCATACGGCGTCACTCAAACAACAAACCCTGGATCAACCCTGAGATAAAAACACTTCTGAGAGAGAAGAAGAGGATCTTCAGGTCGGGGAACAGGGAGATGCTGAAGTCCGTACAGAGGGAGCTGAGGAGAAAGATCAGAGAAGGCAAGGACAGCTTCAGGAAGAAGATGGAGGACAAGCTGCAACAGAGCGACATCAGCGGGGTCTGGAGAAACCTCAAAACCATCTCGGGGCTCCAGAATACCTCCCCCCAGGCCACGGGGGGCAGGGAGTGGGCGAACAACCTGAATCTGTTTTTCAATAGATTTGACCAACCGCCCTCCCCCCTGTCTGCACAACAACCACTGCTGCCTCTAAGAAATCAAGTCCTGCTGCCCACTCCCCACTCCACCGACACCCCCCCCACTCCCAACACACAGCCCCCCATCCTGACCCTGACCAAGACCCAGGTGAGGACGGAGCTGAGGAAGATCAAGGCGAGGAAGGCGTCGGGACCGGACGGCATCAGCGCAAAGCTCCTCAAGTCCTGTGCAGACCAGCTGTGTGGGATTGTGACGTATATCTTCAACATGAGCCTGAAACTGGGGAGGGTACCACAGCTGTGGAAAACATCTTGTGTGGTACCTGTACCAAAAACTTCCCACCCCAAAGACCTGAACAGCTACAGACCGGTGGCCTTGACGTCCCACTTGATGAAGACCCTGGAGAGACTGCTCCTTGCTCATCTCCGCCCCCTGGTGGAACCAGCGATGGATCCATTCCAGTTCGCCTACCAGCATGGCATTGGGGTGGAGGATGCGGTGATCTTCCTCCTTCACCGTTCTCTGTCCCACCTGGAGAAGCCCGGGAATATGGTGAGGATCATGTTCTTTGACTTCTCCAGTGCTTTCAACACCATCCAACCGATGATCCTGAAGGACAAGCTGCTGCGCGCAGGGGTGGACCAGCACCTGTCATCATGGATCCTGGACTACCTCACGAACCGGCCTCAGTTTGTGAGAACCCGGGACTGTGTTTCCGACACGATCATCAGTAGCACGGGGGCCCCCCAGGGAACGGTGCTGGCTCCCTTCCTGTTCACTCTTTATACTGCGGACTTCTCACACAACACAACACATTGCCATCTACAGAAGTTCTCTGATGACTCTGCGATCGTTGGTCTCATCTCCAACGGAGATGAAGCTGAGTACAGAGGGCTTATCCAGGACTTTGTGGACTGGTGCCATCGGAACTGCCTCCAGATCAACGCGAGGAAAACTAAGGAGCTGGTGGTGGACTGCCGCAGGCATGGGCAGCCCCTCACAGCACCAGTAAATATACAGGGAACAGACATCGAGATGGTGACATCCTATAAGTACCTGGGTATTCATCTGAACAATAAACTAGACTGGTCACACAATACTGACGCACTCTACAAGAAGGGACAGCGCAGGCTGTTCCTGCTGAGGAGACTCAGGTCTTTTGGTGTACAAGGGGCGCTGCTGAAGTCATTCTATGACACGGTGGTGGCATCAGCCATCACTTTTGGAGTGGTCTGCTGGGGCAGTGGCATTACTGCAGCCGATAGGAAGAGACTGAACAAACTGATTAAGAAAGCTAGCTCTGTCCTGGGGCAGCGCCTTGATCCGATGGAGGAGATAGGAGAGAGAAGGACGGTGGCTAAACTGTCATCTCTGCTGGAGTCCGAGTTCCACCCTATGCAGGACATACTGGATGCACTGAGGAGCTCATTTAGCAGCAGACTACATCATCCCAGGTGCACAACCGAGAGGTTTCGTAGGTCCTTCCTACCAACGGCTGTCAGACTGTACAACCTAAGCAGGGTTGCTCGCAGAGATAGCAAAAAGACGTAACAAACTAATAGTTTTTTGAATGCAAAAGATGCAATAGACTTACACTATGGTCCTCTCCGGCATACAACTAGGAACATACCGGTCGCTATGGAGGGTGAGAATATGTATGGGCACATAATCATACCATGTAGGATAACTAAATAGACGGTTATGCTGTTTCATCCCACCTAGCAACAATGCTCTGCACTGTGTGTGTTTATATATTTACATATTTATTCCATCTAGCTACAATGCTCAGCACTGGGTGTGTTTATATTTATATATCTATATATTTATTCCATCTAGCTACAATGCTCCGCACTGTGTTTTTATATATCTACATATTATTCCATCTAGCTACATTGCTCCGCACTGTGTGTGTTTATATACTTGCATATTTATTCCACCTAGCTGCAATGCTCCGTACTGTGGGTGTTTATATATTTACATATTTATTCCATCTAGCTACAATGCTCTGCACTGTGTGTTCATATATTCATATATTTATTCCATCCAGCTACAATGCTCTGCACTGTGTGTCTGTGTGTGTGTGTGTATATATATATTTTATAGTAATATGTACATATGTATATTAGCTGCTCCTGCTTGCTTGTTTTTTTTCTTGCCTTCTGATTGTTGCTCTGAGTGTTGCTATCCCTGTGCTGTTGCAATCCTGGAATTTCCCCGTTGTGGGACTAATAAAGGCTTATCTTATCTTATCTCCGTCAGCACTTGTCACAGCTTATGATACTGGCCTGGTGGAACACGACGGTATGGGAATCTGAATGGTTGGTCGTCAGATAAGTGGATGCGATGAACAAAGTCTTCTGCCAGTCTACAGTTGAGTTTACTTTTTGAAAACATGTCCTCATATTGATGTACAAGCTGTAGGAGTTGGGCTTTCCAGTGGTATGAAACCTCACAAGAGTCAATGTTTAAATCTTCTAGTCCTAGCTTCTGCAGGCTGTCATGGAAACTTGAATGGGGCAGAGGGCCATGACCGATTTCTGCCTCAGCATACACTGTTTGACTCCGGTCCTTGAATATCTCTGGTGGCTTTTGTTCAAGAGTCCCATCAAGGTCTTCAACAGCAACATAGGGAGATACATCTGCAATCTTAGTGCCCCATTTTAATGTGATGGACTTATCATAGGTGTTCAGGATGCGGCTGGGGACCCACCTATCACCGCTCATGGAAGCCACAGTTCTGCATACAATCACATCCTTTTTGTGAACTTGTGCCTTTGGTAGTTCAATCAGGATAGAGCTGCCTTCAGAAATGGGGGATGATGCAGGGAGTCTGCCCCATACGAAGTGTTCCTGCTTAGGGAGTAGAGTCACAGCCTGAGTTAATTTGACAGTGTAGTGAAAGGAGCAGGCGTGACAATGGGCTGGAACAGCACAGACTTTATTCCCCTCTCCACAAGTCAAGTTGACAAGAATGATTCCCAGGTTGCAGGCTCTCTCCCTTTTATACTTTAATCCCTTGCCTAGTGACCTGGAGGCCCACACCACAATCCACATCGGATCCAATCTGACCAGTGATGACATGTTTAGCCGCTCGTCATCCTTGAACCGCTGGCTGTCTGTGTGGTGTCCTAAAAATGACGTGGGCTACATTGACAATTGGAGCTCTTTTTGGGGAAAACCTGGTCTTATGAGACGAGACAGCATTCATCCCACTTTGGATGGTGCTTCTCATTTATCTAATAATCTGGCATCTTTTTTATCCAAATTTCCAAAACCATGACTACTCAGAGTTGGGACCAGGAAGCAGAGTCGCAGTCTTACACGCCTCTCTGCAGCTCCTCTTCATCCGTCACCCCTCAGCTTAGCCCCTGACTTCCCCATCAGAGAATCGTTGTCTGCTCCCTCCAAAGTGAATAAAAATATAATGTATAAGCATCCCAAAGTGATAAAGCAAAATATTGGTAAAACTCAAATTAAACATAAAGCCTCTAAATTGAATGATTTGGCCTCTGTTCCTCCTCATAATTTAAAAATTAAATGTGGTTTATTAAATATTAGGTCTCTAACTCCCAAGTCTCTGTTAGTCCATGATTTGTTAATTGATCATCAGATTGATTTAATTTCCCTCACAGAGACTTGGTTAGGACAAGAGGATTATGTTGGTTTAAATGAATCAACTCCCTCTGGTTATTTAAACTGTCAAAATCCCAGAAGTTCTGGTCGTGGAGGAGGAGTAGCAACAATTTACCATTCCAAATTACTAGTTAATGTAAAGCAAAAAACATGTTATAATTCCTTTGAGGGCCTGGTCCTCAGTATTGGGCACTTTAGCAATTTTAGGTTAAACCCAATTTTATTTGCCATAGTTTATCGTCCCCCATCAACCTACTCAGAATTTTTATCCGAATTTGCTGATTTCTTAGCTGATTTAGTGCTGAAATCTGATAGAATAATTATAGTAGGGGACTTTAATATACATGTGGATGTAGATAGTGACTGCCTTAATGTGGCATTCAATTCAATATTAGATTCGATTGGGTTTTCTCAGAAAGTAGGAAATTCTACTCATTACCTCCACCATACATTGGACCTTGTTTTGACATATGGCATAGAAATAGAAAATCTTGTAGTGTTTCCTCATAACCCTGTACTGTCAGACCATTGTCTGTTAACCTTTGATTTTACTATTTCTGACTATTTGGCTCCTAAAGAAAAATATTATTACAGTAGATGCCTCTCAGATGATGCTGTTTCCAAATTTATGCAGATTGTTTCCTCTATGCCATGTGTCAACACAACGGAAATAAGATATAGATAGCTTGCTCCTTCTGTAATTGATAACATGGTGGATGGTGTTTCAGCTTCTCTGCATCAGACTCTAGACTTGGTGGCCCCCTTAAAAAAGAAAAAGTCTAATCAGAGATTTCTAACTCCTTGGTTCAACACAGAAACTCGTACCTTAAAACAGAAGACTCGTCAATTAAAAAGAAAATGGCGCTCTACTAATTTAGATGAAATCTATTTAGCTTGGAGAAATCATCTTCTAATTTATAAAAAATCTCTTAGAAAAGCTAGAACAAGTTATTACTCTGCATTAATAGAAGAGAACAAGAATAATCCCAGGTTTCTTTTCAGTACTGTAGCCAGGTTGACAAAGAGTCAGGACTCTGTCAATCCTAGCATTCCCTTAGAGCTTACTAGTCAGGACTTTATGAACTTTTTCAATAATAAAATTTCATCCATCAGAGATAAAATCAATCCGATTCTTCCCACAGTTAACTTAAATACTGTAACTACTACAACTCCTTCTATTGATGTCTGTCTTGATGAGTTTACTCCAATCGACCTTTGTGAGTTAGACAAAATAGTTTCCTCATCCAAACCTTCAACTTGTCTTTTAGACCCTATTCCTACCAGGTTATTTAAAGAAGTCTTCCCACTTATTGGTAGCTTTATTCTTCATATAATCAATTCTTCATTAACTTTAGGCCATGTACCGCAGGCTTTTAAAACGGCTGTAATTAAACCCTTACTCAAAAAGCCAACGCTAGATCCAGGAGCTTTAGCTAACTATAGACCAATCTCTAATCTCCCTTTCATTTCAAAAATCTTAGAAAGAGTTGTTGCTACGCAATTATTTGACCACCTGCAGGGAAAATGGTTTACTTGAAGAGTTTCAATCTGGGTTTAGAATCCATCATAGTACTGAAACAGCCTTAGCGAAGGTCACTAACGACCTCCTCATTGCATCTGATAATGGACTAGTTTCTGTACTTGTCCTTTTAGACCTTAGTGCAGCTTTTGATACTATCGAGCATAATATTCTACTTGATAGATTAGAACACTACGTTGGACTTAATGGAACTTCGTTGCAATGGTTTAGATCTTATTTATCTGATAGGTTCCAGTTTGTTCATGTAAATAATGAGTTTTCTTTCAACTCAAAGCTTAGTCATGGAGTTCCACAGGGATCTGTGCTAGGCCCTACTCTTTTTAGTTTTTATATGCTTCCATTAGGCAACATTATTAGAAAGCACTGTATACATTTTCATTGTTATGCAGATGACACACAATTATACCTGTCAATGAAGCCAGATGATAGTAATCAATTAGCCAAGTTAGAAGCCTGTCTTAAGGAACTCAAAGCTTGGATGACTTGTAATTTCCTGCTATTAAATTCAGATAAGACTGAAGTCATTCTTGTTGGTCCAAAAAACCTGAGAAATTCCTTTCCAAATCAAACTTTCAGTTTGGATGCGGTTACTCTTTCTCTTAATAGCTCTGTGAGGAACCTTGGAGTTATTTTTATCAGGATTTGTCCTTCAATTCACATATTAAATTTGTTTCTAAGACTGCCTTCTATCATTTGCGTAATATTGCCAAGATTAGGAGCATCTTGTCTCAGAGTGATGCTGAGAAACTGATCCACGCTTTTGTTAGCTCGAGATTAGATTATTGTAATTCTTTATTATCAGGCTGTCCTACAACATCTTTAAAAAGTCTTCAGCTGATCCAAAATGCTGCAGCAAGAGTTTTAACAGGTACTAGAAAGAGAGATCATATCTCTCCGGTTCTGGCCTCCCTTCATTGGCTTCCCATAGAGTTTAGAATTAAGTTTAAAATCCTTCTTCTTACTTACAAAGCTCTAAACAATCAGGCTCCTTTTTATTTAAAAGATCTGATACTACCGTATTATCCTAACAGAGCACTACGCTCCCAAAATGCAGGATTACTTGTAATACCTAGAATCTCCAAAAGTACAATGGGAGGCAGAACCTTCAGTTATCAAGCTCCTCTCCTGTGGAATCAGCTGCCAATCTGGATTCGGGAGTCAGACTCGATCTCTGTTTTTAAGAATAGGGCTAAAACCTACCTTTCTGATATAGCCTACAATTAGGGAGGGATCATGTGTTTCTGAACCCTCACTTAGTTATGCTGCTAATAGGTTTAGACAGCCGGGGGACCTCCAGTAATGCACTGGGCCTCACTCCTTTCCTCACTCTCTATGAAATATTTTTTTTGCTGGTCATTAACATCTGTTTGTTCTCTCCCATAGATTGAGTCCCCATCGTGCTGTTTGCTCTCTACATGTCTGTTCTTTTCTTCTTCTCTATCCCCTCACCCCCCAGCCAGTCGCAGCAGATGACTGCCCCTCCCTGAGCCTGGTTCTGCTGGAGGTTTCTTCCTGTTAAAAGGGAGTTTTTCCTCTCCACCGTCGCCAAGTGCTTGCTCACAGGGGATCGCCTGATTGCTGGGGTCTTTCTGCAACTGTGGGGGTTCCCCCCTACAGTTGATAGTGCTATGAGATGACTGTTGTTGTGAAATGGCGCTATATAAATAAAGTTGAATTGAATTGAATTGAATAAACAGTCTGCACGGTGCATTAGCATAACATAGTACATCTCATTACATTAGCATAACATTCGCTGGCGTGCTGCTCCTTCCTCCTCCCTGTAGCCAGCATCTGCACCTCCACTGTCTTGACTCGACCCCCCAGTCAGCCTCCCACTTCACGGTCCATTGTCTGGGTGGAGGATGTCGCCTCTGTGCCCCCCCCACCCCCCACCGATCACCCAGAATGGGCTTCAACCCCCTTGTCCTGCGGGCTTCAGCCGACGTCCATATCGGCTGTAACGGGGGTTGCTGGCTGAGAGGCGCTGCTCTGGTGGCGAGGCACTGCGGGAGGCACGTCCGTCTGTAGGGGAACGATGGGGGGGGGGGGGGTTGAAAACACATCCTCAAAAAGCATTGTTGTTGCTGTTGCTGAGTCATTTACCTAAGGGGCCCCCAACGGGGGGCGTCTACGCCGGGGAGCCCGGGTCAACACCACTTCGTCGTCTGCCAACATGAATGCTTGTTTGAGCCTGTTAATGCAGACGGTTTCACTGCGTCCCCCCAATTCTAACATAAAATGTTTCTCCCCAAGTTGCAGCACTCTGAATGGACCGTCGTACGGTGGGCGCAACAGGGTCCGGTGTGCATCGTGTCTGACGAACACAGATGACGCATTCTGCAAGTTTTTGGGAATGAAAGCACAGGGGAAACAGTGGTGGGCCGGGCCCGGTACTCTCCCCAGTTCCACGGCATGTAGGGAATCGGGGGGCGTTTGGACGTCGGGCGCTGGGCTGTTGGGCAAAAATTCCCCAGGGAGCCACAGCGGATGTGAAAACACAAGTTCTGCTGGGGAGGCTGCCAAATCCTCCTTCAGTGCGGTGCACAAACCCAACAAAACCCACGGCAGTCGGTCCACCCAACTGGCGTCGGTAACCAAAGCCCTGAGCGCTGCTTTCAGCGATCTGTGGAAACGCTTGCATAACCCATCAGCCTGAGGGTTGTATGCGGTAGTGCAGTGAACACTGACCCCCAGGCTCCGGGCCATCACAGACCAGAGATCGGAAACGAACTGGGGGCCCCTGTCAGACGTGATGTCAGACGGAGCGCCGAAATGTGCCACCCAAGTGGTCAAAAAAGCACGTGCTACTTCCACGGACGTTGTGGATGCCAGCGGCACTGCTTCTGGCCAACACGTGGTGCGGTCCACTACCGTTAGGAGATGTGTAAAGCCCTGTGACAGTGGGAGGGGCCCCACCAGGTCCACGTGGATATGGTCAAACCTCTTAGCCGGGATGTGGAAGTGTTCGAGGGGGGCCTTCGTGTGCCTGTGCACCTTGGCCCGCTGGCACTCAACGCAAGCTGCCGCCCACTCTTTCACCTGTTTGCGCAGACCTGGCCAGACGAATTTCGCCCCCACCAGCTTGACTGATGTGCGCACTCCGAGATGCACCAGGGAGTGAATTGAGTCAAAAACATGGCGGTGCCAAGTGCGCAGGACGACCGGGCGTGGATGGCCTGTGGAGACGTCACAGAGTAAGGACGAGTCCCCAGCTCACAGTACTCCACTCCCCAGCCTTAACCCTGTCGGTCCAGACTGGAGCGCACAAACGTCGGCATCGCCGGGTTGCTCGGGGGCCATGGCAGTGTAATCTATCCCTACGTGGATTGGGGCCACGACCGCGCGTGAGAGACAGTCTGCCACCACGTTGAGTTTACGGGCCACATGCTGTATGTCAGTGGTAAACTCCAAGATTGCAGCTAGCTGTCTTTGCTGCCAGGCCGACCATGGTTCCAAAACCTTGGCCGTGGCGTATGTTAGCAGCTTGTGGTCCACAAACGCTGTGAAACTGCGCCCTTCCAGCCAGAACTGGAAGTGGCGTATGGCCAGGTGGAGAGCCAACAGCTCCCTGTTAAACGCGCTGTATTTACGCTCGTTGTCACGCAGAGACCTGCTGAAAAAGGTGAGCGGCTGCCAAGAACCTGCGACACACTGCTCCACGACGGCCCCTATGGCCACATCCGATGCGTCGGTAGTGAGCGCGATCCATGCCAATGGGTCTGGGTGTGCCAGTAATGTGGCCTTAGCAAGCGCGTCCTTGGCATCCGCAAACGCATGCTCCCGCTCAGGGGTCCAGTCAATGCTGTCCGCCGGTTTGTGTTTCTTAAGCGCGGCATACAACGGCTGCATGAGCTGGGCTGCGCGAGGGAGGAAACAGTTGTAGAAGTTCACCATTCCTAAAAACTCCTGGAGTGTCCTTACGGTCTGAGGACGTGGAAAATTTGCCACCGCGCACCTTGTCTGGTAACGGAATCGCACCCTCCGGTGAGATGCGGTGGCCCAAAAAAGTCGATCGTCGTAGCTCCGAACTGACACTTCGCTGGGTTGATTATTAACCCATGCTCCTCCAACCTCTGGAAAACCGTCCTGAGGTGGGCGACGTGTTCGTCCTCTGACGCGCTGGCCACCAGGATGTCGTCAAGGTAGATGAAGACAAACGGCAGGTCACTCAGCACAGCGTCCATCATGCGTTGGAAGGTCTGTGCTGCGCCTTTTAACCCGAACGGCATGCGTAAAAATTCAAAAAGGCTAAACGGGGTAATCACTGCCATTATGGGTATGTCTTCCGCGCACACCAGGACCTGGTGGTACCCATGGACGAGGTTCACCTTGGAAAAAATGCATGCCCCGGTGAGGTGGACGGAAAAATCCTGAATATGGGGAATGGGGTAGTGATTGTGTGCTGTAGCATTGTTAAACTGGCGGAAGGCTCCACATGGTTGCCACGACCCCTCGGCTTTAGGCACCATGTGCAGCAGGGACGCCCACAGGCTTTTGGAGTACCTGACAATGCCTAATCTCTCCAAATTGGCAAACTCCTCGTGCGCACTAGCCAGTTTAGCTGCATCCAGGCAGTGAGGGCGCGCAAAAAAGGGCAGCCCCATGGTGGGGATAAAGTGCTCAACCCCATGTTTAGTGATGGCCGCCAAAAATGTTGGAACCGTAAGTGCTGGAAACTGGGTGAGTAGTTGTTGGAACTTACCCCCTGGAGCCGTGACGTTGGCGAGTAATGTGGACCCAGTTCCTCGAGCTGTACAGGGCAGAGAATAAAAAGACAGAGCATTAATCAGATGTCTATGGGCAACATAGACTAATAGTCCGTGCGCACACAGGAAATCAACGCCTAAGATGGGGTAATTACATGCTGCTATGATGAAGGACCATTGGTAGTTGCGGCCGTGCAAACATATGGTCAGTGTCCTCTCACCAAAAGTTTTAATGTCTGAGCCGTTGGTGGCTGCCAGCTCGGGGCCGCTACTCCCAGCCAACCGGTCTGCGTTGGATGGCAAGAAGAGGTTCTTTTGGGAGTTGGAGTCCACGAGGAACCGTCTCCCTGAACGTGAGTCCGTCACATAGAGCAGCTTGTTTGTGTCACCAGCGGCCACAGCTGTTGATGACTGCCGGTCCTGGCATTTCCCGACCGCCTGTATTGGCGGGGTGGCACGCATCACCGTGCGTCTTCTCCGAAGCGGCACTGGTAGAAACACAGTGTGCCCTTCCGGTGCTTCTTGGCCTCCGTGCCGGCCATCATGGAAGGCTCCTCAGTGTTGGCAGTCATCTCTGTGGGCTCCGGCGCCGCTGTGTTCACCGCAAAGGTTCTGGTTGCCAGGATAATCCGGTCTGCTTCTTTTGCCAGCGCCCAGTGGTTCTGCATGGCCAGCAGCGGTGAGTTGGCGAGGACTGCCCTGGCCACCATCGGGAGGTTACGGAGGAAAAGATGTGCGAACAGGAACGGCTCGCTATCTGTGCCCATCAACGCCAACGTCTTCTCCATCAACTCAAGCGCCGAGCCGTCTCCCAACTCGGAGCGTGTCAGGAGTCTTTCCGCTCTCTCACAGTCCGACAGCGTGTATAGCGCTGGGTCAGCGCGGTCTTAATGGCGTTGTATTTGCCATGGGCTGGGGGCCAGTGGAGCAGGCTTGCCACCTGCTGAGTTGTGCGTGCGTCCAACGTGGCTATGACGTAGTAATATTTCGTGTCGTCCGCTGTCACTCCCCGGAGCGCGAACTGGGCCTCCGTGTGTAGGAACCAAGCCATCGGGTTGTGTAGCCAAAAATCCGGGCGCTTGACCGTAACAGCACAGGCGGTGCTGGAGCTTCCAGACAGGGCCGTCTCCGGGGTGTTCGCCTCGTATTCCATCATACGTCTCGGGGTCACCAGTGTAAAGAAAGGAGCAGGCGTGACAACGGGCTGGAACAGCACAGACTTTATTCCCCTCTCCACAAGTCAAGTTGACAAGAATGATTCCCAGGTCGCAGGCTCTCTCCCTTTTATACTTTAATCCCTTGCCTAGTGACCTGGGGGCTCACACCACAATCCACATCGGATAAACAGTCTGCACGGTGCATTAGCATAACATAGTACATCTCATTACATTAGCATAACATTCGCTGGCGTGCTGCTTCTTCCTCCTCCCCGTAGCCAGCATCTGCACCTTCACTGTCTTGACTCTACCCCCCGGTCAGCCTCCCACTTCATAGTCCATTGTCTGGGTGGAGGATGTCACCTCTGTGTCCCCCACACCGGTACCAAAAACATCTGGCATTTTGTCACCCCTCCACCTATTAATGACTGACAGCATGTTCAAAAACTGCACCATTTCAGGAGCGTTTGTTGGTTCAGGTTTACTCAACACACGTCAGAAGTGGGGGATAGTCTGAATTGTCTGAGGAGATGTTTGATGACTTTTGTCCCTAAAATTAGCTGATCTCTTTTGCCGGGAACAGTGAGGACAGGTACACTGAATGCACACTCATGCACTTCCATTTCCAGGTTGTATATACACTTGGGCTCTACCTGAACTCCACCACAACCTACAAGTGTGATGTTGGTATGGGTGTCACTTGGCTCTGATATAACCCCATCACTCATTAGCTTCTGTTCTGCCTCTTCATTCATGGTACATGCCGTGGAGCCTGTGTCAAGAAGAGCTTGAAGAGTGACTTTATTATTCACTAAAGCATTAGTGTAAAACAGACTGTCAGCTTTTTAGAGTCGCATCATATTTTGGAAAAGTATAACAGTACCAGATGGAGCACACTATAGGCTTTCTCTGTATACAATTTGCACATCATCACAGGGGTTGAGGGTTTCACATTCATCACTCACACAGTCCCCTCCCAAGTGTGAGTATACTAGTTTCCCTGCTTGATACTGTGTTGGGTGACGGGTTCGCTGACACTAGGGCAGTCTTTTCTCTGATGACCCACTTCTAAAGAGCCAAGGCATCTCCTTTCTCTCATGCAGTGGGTGCATGTGAAGTGTGAATTATTGCCATAAACTCTGCACTGGGGGAAACTGGTTGGGGCTAGAGGCCGTGCTCTTACTGTGGGGGTCGCGGGCTGGTTATTACGCTCTAGCACCCTCTCTAGCATACTGAGCACACGTTCCAGAGCACCTGATTCTGACATAGCAGTTTCACAAGTCTTAGCTGGATTACTTTGGGCACACTTTGCTGTGTTCACATAAGCAACGTCCAATCAAAGGTCAGGGGTACTGACATTGGTTGCTGCAGTGGCCACTAGAAGAGGCTGTGACTTAGCTGAGACAGGGGGCTTGCTTTTTGCATAACTTTCTCTTTGATACTCATCAATGGCTTCTTGAACTTCTGTTATTGACCATTTACTTATGGGCTTTCACTCAAACACACAGGCAAGATGAGGGTCTGGGCAATTTCTGATAAACATCATGGCCACCTCTGCATCCATGTTCTCCATCTTGGTTCCTTGACCTTGCAAGTGCCTGTCAGCTGCTTCAGCAACAATATTAAACCTCACCCATGAGTCTACTGGTGTTTCTTTGGCGGCTGGGTGGGTAGCATAAAAGTCAGCTAATGGCTGGGAAGACCCTGGGCTCTCACTAAAGTAATGCCTTAATATAGCATAAATGGTTTCAGGGTTGGTGGTTGCACCAGAGGACATGTTACTTTTCAACCCCACTCTGACAATGTTCTTAGCTTTGCCAAGAAGATGCTTCAGGATCTCCTTTTTTTGCATGTCACCAGAGAGCCCTTTCTCCTGTAGATAGATTTCCATCAAATCTATTTACTCTTGGACAGAGTATTTATCAGTGCCATCACCTCTATACATAGGGGGGTCTTTAATATCTGGCCTGACAACCAAGCTTATTTTGGAGAGGTCAAGTGTGGCTTCAGGGGTTACAACTTTGCACGGTTGGGATGGGGGTGCCTCATTTATGGTAGGCGGGGTTTGACTTGCCAGCAGGCGGTTTGCAATTGACTCCCCAATTTGACTTCCCAGCTCAGTGATAAGCTCACGTAGCTCGTTTTGGGTACCTTCATTACTGGATGCGGGAGTGGAGGACTGGGGTCCAAATGCAAGGCTGAGTGTTATGTGATTTGATTGTGATGGCTCATCATCGTGCGACATTATGAGAGAATAATTTCTAATAACCTCATGTGCCTCAGAAAGACCTGGACCCCTCCCATCATCTGGTGTAAACATAATGGATGTGGCTTGACCTCTACCAGTCGTATCTCAAACACAAACTTTACATTTAACACAACAGTAAATGAGAACTAATTGGCAACACTCAAAAAAATATACTTATCACACAGTAAATACAAAACGTGTCAGAATCACTCAGTATACACCATTTATACAATCACAACAGAAAAAATACTTTTTTCTGTATTTTTTTTTTCACTTGAAAAGGATCCAGACAGTCAGGCTGACATCCCAGGCGTCACGAGCTCACAGCTTAACCCCAGCGATCAGCAGCAGCTGATTCAGTTGATCCGGGTCACGGCACCACGTTTATGTAGTGGACTTGAAACTGTTATCTGCGTCTGCGTTGTGTTGTGTAGGGAAATAACTCCAACAGCGGGTTCACAGCTGGCACTTTATTCTATGAAAGACAGGGATTAATCAGTGGGGCACACACAGTAGCAGCACACTCTCGTCCCATCTGTGCAGGGTCCACGCAGTTTTTGCCGGGAAAGCCCCTGCATGCACAATGAGCCCATTTCCTGTGTCCCACCAATTAATGACCCACTAACAACAAGGAAAATCGGAACCTCTAAATTATAAATTTGTTCCACTGACTCAAAATGAACTAGATTATTATTATCACTTTACTATAGTTTTGAAAAAGTTCACTTAAAAATAAACATAATGTCTCAGCTACGTGTGTGTGTGTGCGCGCACACACACTTCAAACCTGAAATGTTATAAATGTTTTTATGTCTCTCTACCTGTGCTGATTTCTTTCTTTGTGAAGTCCAATATTTTACTGTATGTTTTGTTTATTATTATTAATGGTTGTAGCATTTTAAACCCAATGTTCTATTATGTGCTTTAAATTTGGAAGCCTAACTAGTGACAGGGGTTGCAAATTAGCCTTGGCTAGAAACCTGTATGCATGGCATCTACTTTGCATGTTTTATGAAGCAATGTTTAATGCATTTGTTCCTGATAAATAAACATGCAAATAAATAAATAAATCTAATCACTACATCTTTTGTGTTGTTTTGGCCAGTTGTCATTTTCTGTAAAAAAAAATAACAATAATAATAATAATGCATCATTTTTAGGCACTTTTTCATAGACACTCAAAGACGCTTTACAGTGGATACATTATTCATTCACTCCACAGACAATGGTAGTGGTAAGCTGCAGCTATCCTGGGGCAGACTGACGGAAATGTGGCTGCCAGTCCATGCCAACGGCCTCTCTGACCACTACCAAATATTTATACACATTCATACCCAGTGTCATGGACACTAGAGGCAAGGTGGGTAAAGTGTCTTGCCCAGGGACACAATGGCAGGAAGACTGGGGAGAGCAGGATTGAAACCTCCAACCCTCCAGTTATTAGACGAGCCACTCTACCTCATGAGTCACTGCCGCCCACATTTCCCTCCTCCTTTCCATTTTTGCTGAGCACCAAGCTGGATGGCAGGAAGTTCAATTTTTATATGGTCTTCGGCATGACCCGGCCGGGACTTGAACCCCCACCTCCTGGTTATGGGACGGATGCTCTACCTCTAGGCCACCGAGTGGTGGTCTAGCGGTAAATACCCTAAAGGTATCTACCTTTAGGACATTTACCTCTTTTTACAAATTCATTAAAATTTATTAAAAATAAAAAACTAAGAAATCACATGTACATAAGTATTCACAGCCTTTGCTCAATACATTGTTGGTGCACCTTTGGCAGCAATTACAGCCTCAAGTTTTTTTGAATATGATGCCACAAGCTTGGTACACCTATCTTTGGGCAGTTTGGCCCATTCCTCTTTGCAGCACCTCTCAAGCTCCATCAGGTTGGATGGGAAGCGGTGGTGCACAGCCATTTTCAGATCTCTCCAGAGATGTTCAGTTGGATTCAAGTCTGGGCTCTGGCTGGGCCACTCAAGGACATTCACAGAGTTGTCCTGAAGCCACTTCTTTGATACTGTATCTTGGCTGTGTGCTTAGGGTCGCTGTCCTGCTAAAAGATGAACCATCGCCCCAGTCCGAAGTCAAGAGAGCTCTGGAGCAGGATTTCATCCAGGATGTTTCTGTACACTGCTGCATTCATCTTCCCCTCTGTCCTGACTGGTCTCCCAGTTCCTGAAACTGAAAAACATTCCCACAGCATGATGTTGCCACCACCATGCTTCACTGTTGGGATGGTATTGGCCTGGTGATGAGTGGTGCATGGTTTCCTCCATATATGACGCCTGGCATTCACGCCAAAAAGTTCGATCTTTGTCTCATCAGACCAGAGAATTTTGTTTCTCAAGGTCTGAAAGTCCTTCAGGTGCCTTTTGACAAACTCCAGGTGGGCTGCTATGTGCCTTTTACTAAGGAGTGGCTTCTGTCCGGCCACTCCACCATACAGGCCTGATAGGTGGATTGCTGCAGAGATGGTTGTCCTTCTGGAAGGTTCTCCTTTGCTGGAGGAATGCTGGAGCTCTGACAGAGTGACCATCGGGTTCTTGGTCACCTTTCTGACTAAGGCCCTTCTCCCCCAGTCGCTCAGTTTAGACAGCCGGCCAGCTCAAGGAAGAGTCCTGGTCATTCCAAACTTCTTCCATTTACGGATGATGGAGGCCACTGTGCTCACTGAGACCTTCAAAGCAGTAGAAATTTTTCTGTACCCTTCCCCAGATTTGTGCCGAGAAAATCCTGTCTTGGAGGTCTACAGACAATTCCTTTGACTTCATGCTTGGTTTGTGCTCTGACGTGCACTGTCAACTGTGAGACCTTATATAGACAGGTGTGTGCCTTTCCAAATCTTGTGCAATCAACTGAATTTACCACAGGTGGACTCCAATTAAGCTGTAGAAACATCTCAATGATGATCAATGGAAACAGGATGCACCTGAGCTCAATTTTGAGCTTCATGGTAAAGGCTGTGAATACTTATGTACATGTGATTTTAGTTTTTCATTTTTAATAAATTTGCAAAAATGTCAAAAAAAAAAAATTTTTCACATTGTCATTATGGGGTATTGTGTGTAGAATTTTGAGGAAAAATGAATTTAATCCATTTTGGAATAAGGCTGTAACATAACAAAATGTGGAAAAAGTGAAGAGCTGTGAATACTTTCTGGATGCATTGTAATTTTGCAATAGTGTCTTTAGTCTCTTATTTTTTTAGCGGTGTGTACTGCACACACTGCTAGCACTTGGTCCAAAGGTTTTCATTTTAGACCGTCAGATGTCTGGGACAAACGGGGCTGCCTTGGATCTGTTTTGTGCTAGCAATATGAGCTATTTCATTCGCTTGGAAAATGATAGTTAAGCCTAAATTCATTAACTGGATCAGAGAACTGTCCATTTCTTTACCACTGGAAAAGAAAACTTATGTTGTGAAGGGAAAATAAGCTCTTTTCAAGAGCATTTGGGCTATATTTATTAAACATATAAAACCCGTGGATTTGATTAATGTGACAAATGAGGATTATTTATGGATTTTTTTCCCCTGTTATTGCTTAAGCTATGTTTATTTTTGTTTTGTTTTTTTCCACAATATCTTTATTGAACCTTTTTTTTTAACAAACATGATACAAACAATCAAACACTAACACTAAAGTACTACAAAAAAAAAAAAAAAAAAAAAAAAATAATGCCCTAAAAACACCAACAACCACCAACAAAATCAAGTCTTCAACAATGCTCCTCTGTTTAGTCTAGACAATCCAATACATTAGTATACATATTATGTTCACCAGTTTGGAATTTACAAGGTCCACACACATCATTCACCTTCTTCTTCAAGAGTTATGTTTAAATTTTTTACATAATCAATAAAAGGTCTCCATATATTCTCAAACACAATTTCCTTTGATTTCAGTATATATGTTATTCTTTCTAATGGAAGGTTTGTTAACATCTGTCTTAACCACTGAGTCACATCTGGTCTATGAGTCTTTTTCCATAATAGTGCAATACATTTTTTGGCATTAAGCAAACTGAGGTCTATGAATGTTCTTTCACTTTTATTGAAATTATGCTTTTCTGGGTACAGACCCAACAAAAACAGTTTAGGATTCAATATGATTTGTTTTGAGATTATTTTTTCAATTGTTACCCTCACCTCCTCCCAAAACATTCTTATTAATCTACATTCCCATAAACAATGAAATAGGGTTCCTTTACTTTCCATGCATTTTGTGCATGTATCTGGTATATTTTTGTTATATCTATTTAACTCCTCCGGTGTAACATACATCCGCATTAACCATTTGAAATGTATCAATTTAAGGCGTGCATTTATTGATTTGGTTTGAGCTTCTGTACAAGCCAATTCCCATTGTTCCTCTGAAATTTCAATTTGCAGATCTTCTTTCCAGTAGTTTAATCTTTTCAGTGAATTTTCACTTGAAGATAGTGTCAATGAGTTATAAAACTCTGAAATAATACCCTTTCTTTTACTATCTTTCATCATCATTTTTTCCAAGGATGAATAAATAGGTCGAGTGAGAGCTTTATTTTGATTTGATCGAATAAAGTTTCTAAGTTGAAGATATTTAAAAAAATGTATTCTATTGAGATTAAATTTGATCCTCAGCTCTTCAAAAGACATTATGTTGTCTGCACATGGCAAATATAAATCCTGAATCTTTTGTATCCCTTTTAAATTCCATACTTTAAATACAGCGTCCGCTCTCCCTGGTTTAAAATATTGATTACCCCATATTGGACTAAATTGTGACAATAACTGTGGTTCTTTTAAATAGTTTTTAGCTTCACACCATATTTTGATCATATGCTTTACAAATGGATTTTTAACTTGTTTTTGTAATTTTTTTGCCGAATCTGAGTATATGAATATGGGAAGAGGTAAAGGTAAATTGTATGATTCCATTTCAGTCCAGTGAGGGAGATCATTTAATGAAAAATAATATGTCATAGACCTCAGTTGTGCCGACCAATAATACAACATAAAATTTGGACATTTCAGACCTCCACGATCAAATGGTAAATATAATAAAGACAAACGTAATCTAGCCCTCCTGTTGTTCCATATAAATTCCACTAACTTTTTTTTTATTCTTGAGAATAGATCTAAAGGTGGTGATAAGGGAATGTATTGAAATAAATAAAGTATTTTAGGTAAAATATTACTTTTAAGTATATTGATTCTCCCGATCATCGACATTGGTAGTGACATCCATCTCTGAGTTAACTCATTGATATCTGACATTAAGGCTTCATAGTTGACACTGGCGACTGATTCTAGCTTAGGCATAATTTGGATTCCTAAATATTTAAACTGATTTACAACATTGAATTGATTTACCTCAGGGGCTGGGTAATTTCTCTGGGTCTCATTTAGCATTAATATTGAAGATTTAGTTTTATTTATTTTATATCCTGATATTTCCCCAAAATTCTTTATTAAATTCAACAAGGTTGGAATTGATTTTTTTAGATTCGACATAAACAAAATTATATCATCGGCGTACAGGGAGATTTTATGTTCTGTTGGTCCAACTTTAATTCCATATATTTGTGAATGTAAACGTATCGCTATCGCTAAAGGTTCAATTGCCATAGTAAACAGTAAAGGTGAAAGTGGACAGCCTTGTCGACATCCTCTATTGATTTTTATTGGTTTTGAAATATTGTTATTTGTTAGGATTTCTGCTGTAGCATTATTGTATATTATTTGAACCCATTTTATGAAATTATTTCCAAGTCCAAACCTTTGTAGGACTTCAAAAAGAAAGGGCCATTCAACTCTATCAAAGGCCTTTTCGGCGTCCAATGATAGGAGAGCTGTATCCGGTGCTTCTTTATTAAAATAAATAATATTAAATAGTCTTCTTACATTATGGAAGCCTTGTCTACCCTTTATAAAGCCATTCTGATCTCGATTAATAATATTTGGTAAAATTTCTTGTATTCGTCTTGCTAAAATTTTACAGATTATCTTAAGGTCGGCGTTTAATAGGCTTATTGGTCTCATATTTTCACATTTATTAGAGGGCTTACCTGGTTTTAGCAGCAGTATAATTAAGGCATTATTTATGTATGATGGTAAATTATTATTTTGAAATGCTTCTAAAACCATTTCCAAAAAGGTTTTATTAATTTATTCTTAAATTTTTTATAAAGGTCAACTGGAAGACCATCTGGTCCTGCACTTTTTCCTGATTTCATATTATCAATGGCTAGCCCAACTTCTTCTTGACTAATTTTAGACTCCAATATCTCCCTGTTTTCATTTGGAATACACGGTATAGATAGTTCGTTCAAAAACCCATTTAGTTTTGTTAAATCAGGTTCATTTTTGGTATCATATAATTTTTCATAGTAATCTCTAAAGGCTCTATTAATTTCTAAAGGATCTATAACTACCTGTCCGTTACTTATAATACTGGTAATTGGTGTTTTAATTTCCAATTGTTTAATCTGCCATGCTAATAATTTTCCTGATTTTTCACCTTGTTCATAAAAAGATTGTTTCAATCTTAGAAGACTCGAGGCAGCTCTATTCGCTGATTTTTTGTCGTATTCAGCTCTCAAAATCAGTAATTCATTCTCCAACCTTGGGTCACTTCCTGCATACACTTTTTCCTGAAGACTTTTTATTTTATGTTCCAATTTAGCTCTCTCCTCTCGAGTCTTCTTAGATTTTGATCCTGTATAACTAATAATATGTCCCCTAATAAAAGCTTTGAAAGCCTCCCACTTTACACATACTGATGTGTGTGTAGTATTGATGTCAAAGAACTCGTCTATCTGTTTTTCTATATACTTGACAAATTCCTCATCTTGAAGCCATTTATGCTGAAATTGCCATCTACCTGATTCCTTTGTCAATTTTTTATCTACATATATTAGACAACAGGGTGCATGATCAGAAATCACGATGTTATCATAAAAGCAGTTTTGAATCTTGGACCTTAATTCTGTGGAAATCAAAAAATAATCAATACGTGAGAATGTCTTGTAGGTACTGGAATAACAAGAATAGGCTTTAACTTGTGGTTTCATTTCTCTCCATATATCTAACAATCTCAATTCTTTCATAAAATGATTAATAGTCATCCTACATCCAATGTGCGTACAATCCAGTCCTGTTGATCTATCCACACCTGGATTCAATGTACAATTAAAATCCCCTGCTATTATATGTTGCCCTGTAAGTGATGATAAGATGAGAAATAAATTAGCAAAGAACTTCTGATCATCTATATTGGGACCATATAAGTTCACAAGATTTATATTTTCTAATAGCAAAGAACCTTGAATGATTACATATCTTCCAAATTTGTCTCCAATTACATTTTTCACCTGAAAAGGAACTGATTTATGTATGAGAGTCATAACTCCCCTGGCTCGGGATGAAAATGAAGAGGTGAATACACTTCCCTGCCATCTACTCCTAATTCTTTTAACATCCTCCTCTATCAGATGAGTTTCTTGTAAAAACACAATTCTTGAACCCATGTCCTTTATTTTATTCATAACTTGTTTAAGTTTTTTTAAATTTTGTAGACCTCTGCAATTCCATAAAGTTAAATTAAGATTAACACTTTGGTCCATGATCAATAGAGAGTTTAGGATTACCTTGCAGTGTAAACATGCTCATACAGAGAAGCAAAAACATGAGTGGTTGAACATTCATCCTACAAACTACACACAAACAAATTTCCCCTTCCCACACTTGTGGCAAACCCCCCAAAATCAAAAGAAAAATTCTGTCTCCCGATATAGCCATCGACCGTTCCACACCCACGGGGAACAGCCTAAGCCACTCCTTCTTCATCCTCCCAATCACCCTAACTCTACTGCTTTTAATGACGTAACATTAACTCTCCTCTGTAGTTTTCCAACTTAACTCCAAAATTTTTAACAACTTTGTACATCATAGTTTTTTTTTTGTTTGTTTTGTTTTTGTTTTGTTTTTTTAATATATAATACAATCTATATTTTGTAAACTTACTATTTACTTCAAGTCAGTCAGATGCCTGTGCAAATGCTTAATTATTCTACCTTATATTTTGTTCATGCTTAGCTCCCACCAGTCTCTTCTTCTTCTTTGATCTTCTTGATGAACTCCTGCGCCTCCTCTGGGGTCTTGAAAATGTGGGTTCTGCCCTCATACGTGGTCAGCAGTCTCGCAGGATAGATTACACCATGACGAATCCCAAGGTTGCGCAGCTCCTTACGTATGGGATCAAACTGCTTCCTCAATTGCTGGATTCCTGTGGCCAAATCTGGGTAGAACCGCACCTGCTGGTCCTGGTGTTTAATCTCTCCTTTAGCACGTGCAGCATTGAAGATCTTCATCCTGTCTCTGTTGCTAAGAAACTTCATAATTAAGGTCCTCGGCGGTCCCTTATCTCTCCGTGGGCCAATACGATGTGCTTTTTCCAGAACCACTGCTGATTGCAACTCCTCGCTGCCCAGCACCTCCGGAATCCACTTTTCCAGAAAGGAACATACGTCCCGACCTTCTGATTCCTCTGGAAGACCCACCAGCCTCAAATTATTCTGTCTCGACCGAGATTCCAAATCCAAAATATTATCTTCCAGAGATTTTTTTTTTTTTTCCAAAGTGCGCACCTTTAATTGAAGACGGGTGACGTCATCTTCAGCACTAGCGAGACGGAGCTCCATCTGCGCCGTTCGTTCTACACAGTCACCCAATTCCTTTCTTATTCCTTCCAACGCTGTCATAATCCCATCAAATCTAGAGGAAAAGTCCGCTCTCATTGAACTCATGGCAGCCATCAGCGCATCTGCGCCATTCCCCGCAGACATCGCACCGCCGCCAGCCTCCTCCGCCATATATGGAGTTTTGTTTGCTGCGTCACAGACCTGAAAGTCCGTTAATTTGGACTGTTTCGGCGGCTCACTTTTTCCTTTTCCTGGTTTTCCAGCCTTAGGCTTCGCCGACATATCCTCGCCCAAATGCTGGGATACGTTCTGTCCCAAATGAGAGAGTTATTTGCCGATTTTTTTTCTCCAGGAGCAGAGCAGAGCGAGACACGTCCGTCCTACGTGGCAGCCATAACCGGAAGTCCTTATTTTTGTTTTTTATTGTTCTGTTATGTGAACTGTGTCTTAAAATCTGACAAAATATGGAAGATGACTGAACGTGTTTTTTGTTTTTCCCTCTATGTTCAATTATAATTGAATAATAACACTGGTCAACACCAAATTTATTGTCTAAGTTTTTTTTAGCTGATTTAGGACAATTTTGATGTACTGAATCCAAAAATCACATTGGTTTTGCTCAATCAGATGAACTTTTTGAATTATGGCCACATGTTGTTTTATACGTTTTTGTTTACATGTACGGGTATTTTCACTTTATATGATGCAAAATTCTTTTCTATGTCTTGAAATTCTCAGAATTTTGAACAATGATGATGTAACATTCAATTTACATGTCCTTACCTTTAAGTACATGCACAGTACTTAGTACTAAGTAAGTACAGGTTTTTACTTAGCACCTGATCGAGAGAAACGGATGTCATTTTCGGATTCAGAGGTGCAAAATTGTCTTAAATCAGTTAAAAAAACAGACAACTTACAAAAACTTATTTTTGTAACCCTGTGTAATTATTATTGGGATTGTTTTACAACCTTTGCTTAAATGACTGTCATATGAAAGGAGGCTTATACAGGAGCTGTATTGACGATATTCTATGTATCATGTTTCTTTGGTTGGAGTAATTTGTTGGGTTATTAAATTTTGAAAATAAAACATATTGCTAAAAAAAAGAAGTAAAATATCTTGGCAATTACTTAACACAGCTGTGTGCAACCACTTGATAAATAATTTTCACTAAAATTTTAAGTGTTTCTTTGAGTGTAGGAACAGATATAGAAGAAAAACTGATCACTATGAGTATTTTTCTTTCACATGTTAAAGCTTTAATAATTTCCAAGCCAAATATTGCTTCACCTTAACAGCAGCAATAAAACTTTTCCCTAATGTTCCGCTTATGCTATGGTGAGCTGGCCCATGTAGACCGTGTTTCACCATCACGCACATCCATCATTAAGTCAAGAATCATATCAATACTTGCCCATTTCCCCCATTTGGGGTGAGCTGAGTAGATCAATTCATTTAAAAAGGAACCACAGCCAGACATCCGTTTTAGAAATTAGTGCACATATTGGCTAGTCATCTGATGGAGGGTTGAAGGTTCATTAAGTCAATGGAATCCTTAATCAATAAGCAAACTTTTAGTCCAAGCTTTTATGGCAGACTTTCAACTGCATGTGTAATTACATTGTTAAGGTTTAAAGGCCTTGGTCTCATGTTCATGTTTATATTTATATTGTATTTTCAAAATTCTCTTCCTGGTAAACAGGGTACTCAAAGCAGGATTTAGAAACCTTGTAACTATGGTGCTACAAAGTTGTTTTGCAATAATATTAATAACAGTAAAGGGATCTATTTTTAATTACTTTTCTACACTCTGGATAGAACATAGGATGAGTGTCACGTTTGGGTTGTCGTATCTGTACAGTGTGGCTCAAGTGGCAAGTCACCACAGTCCTTAATCGCTGTGTTTATGTAAATGTGACAAGTTTCTGTCCACAGTGCGTGTATCCTTCTCCAGCTACATCACAGCACAATCTCAGGCTGTGATTCTAAAGAGTCACTTGTGTCCACCTGAATTATTGTTTGTGTGTAATGCAGGAGAAGAACCGGGATGCAATGAGAAGTGGTTTTGCCCTCTGATTGATTGTTAAGTGTTGTCCAGGAGCCCATTGCCAGACTCCACTTAACGGCCTGCACAGCAGAAAGCAATCAGTGGCTGTTACTAAGGGTCTCGTGGGGATGGGCCCACTCATGATTGATCTTCAGTGAATTTCTGAAGATGTCTAAGAGAGCTGGATTGCACCGCAGCCATGTTCAGGTCAGAGTGAATGCCCTCCGACTTATGTGACATCATAACAAAAGAAAACTTTGGTCAGTCCATCACTAATAATATTTCCCTTTTTTTTAAGTTAGAGGGGTTTTTTGTCTTTCAGCTGCTCCCTTTCAGCGCATCAGCACCTTATATTGCGATGAAACACATGTTGATTTTGCAAGGATTTTTTTTTTTTTTGACGCCGATGCCCTTCCAGACACAACCCTGCCCATTTTTATCCAGGCTTGGGACCGGCACAGGGAGTACACTGGCTTGTGCACCCCCTGTGGCTGGGTAACCGACATTTCCTTCCGCCGTTCCATTATTGCTGAGCACCAAGCTGGATGGCAGGAAGTTCCATTTTTATAGGGTATATGGCATGACCTGGATGGATGGATGGATGGATGGACGGATGACATGGATTTGAACCCCGCCCTCCCGGTTGTGGGGCAGATGCTCTACTTCTAAGCCACCACACCGGTGTTTATTTTAATTAGAGATTAAACATACTTTCTGGGATAAAATGAGACATCAGCTTACAAGATCATGAGTGCTACTGCATGCTACATGAGACATTTTAATCGGCGTGGCTAATATAAGCATTTCTATACATCATTCATGTGGTATTTGAAGTGCAAATTATGGCATGAAGAAGTTCATTTTATATCAAATACTACAGCCCTGTGGGTATATTGCATGCCACCAGACAGCATTATACCTGAGGACACACACACGCACGCACACACACGCACACAACCACCTCTGGTACCAGGCAGCAGAGCTGTCGGGCTCTCCAGTGGTGTGTCAATGTGTTCAGTGACCACAACGCCTGGTGTTAGTCTCATTACAGAGGGATCAAAGTAACATGAGCTTCATAGCAGCAGGAACTCCATTCAGCCCCCGAGAAGCAACTCCTCCTCTAATCTCAAAGGTCACATTTAGCCATTCAAATGCAAAGCAGCATCCCATCAATCGTATCCATGAGACCAGCTCAAGTCCTATGGAAAGAAGAAATTCTGAAGAAGACATAAATATCAAGAAAAAAAAAACAGATGATTGTAAAACTTGACACATGAACAAAGTCTGAAAGAGAAACAGTTGTTTGACCTTTGATAATTATTTACTTTAAAAGTCCCTAAAACTATGGCAATGACCCTACTTACTGTATAATTAAAGGTTAAGTACTGCATGGAAATTTTGGAAACTCTGGTTTTAGCGCCACCTTTTGGTCACAAAGTAAAATGCACCCTGCTTCTTTATATTCATTTCTAAGATACAGTAATCATGGCTGGTGGTGTTGAATGGAATGGCAGTGCAATTCACTTAGGGCCCCTTTACACAGCACAGAGGTCATTGGGAGTTTGCTGAGAGATCAAAAGTTGACTCCATCTCTCAACGATCTCTAAGTGATCTCCTAAAGCCTTGAAAAGGGTGTTTCTGTGTGAATGTTTGGGACATCTTTGTGTGTTTTGGACTGAGTCAAAACTTTGAGGAAACTGTTTCAACTGTGAAGATCACTGGAAGATCATTGAGACATTATTAAGAGATCACTGAGAGATTGCTGAAAGATCATTGATAAACCACTGAGAGATCATAAAGAGATCTGGTCAATTTTTGATCCCTCAATGATCTCTCAACAATCTCCACTCCATGTAAAGGGGTATTAGTGACCAAAAGCTAAACCAGAGCGTCCAAATGTTCAATCTAATATGGCTATATGATATCATAATGAAGACAATGCTCTTGGTGGAAACTCTGGATTCTGTGAAATCACACTGATAAACAGTGAGATAACATCAAAATTTAATACAGACTGTTAAAAGATATACAGTGGTGTGAAAAAGTGTTTGCCCCCTTCCTGATTTCTCATTTTTGTATGTTTATCACACTTAAATGTTTCAGATCATCAAACAAATTTAAATATTAGACAAAGATAACACAAGTAAACACAAAATGTAGTTTTGAAATGAAGGTGTTTATTATTAAGGGGGGGAAAATCCAAACCTACATGGCCCTGTGTGAAAAAGTGATTGCCCCCTAAACCTAATAACTGGCTGGGCCACCCTTAGCAGCAACAACTGCAATCAAGTGTTTTGTGATAACTGGCAATGAGTCTTTTACAGCATTGTGGAGGAATGTTGGCCCACTCATCTTTGCAGAATTGTTGTAATTCAGCCATATTGGAGGGTTTTCGAGCATGAACCGCCTTTTTAAGGTCATGCCACAGCATCTCAATCGGATTCAGGTCAGGACTTTGACTAGTCCATTCCAAAGTCTTCATTTTGTTTTTCTTAAGCCATCCAGAGGTGGACTTGCTGGTGTGTTTGGGATCATTGTCCTGCTGCAGAACCCAAGTGCACTTCAGTTTGAGGTCACAAACAGATGGACGGACATTCTCCTTCAGGATTTTTTGGTAGATAGCAGAATTCATGGTTTCATTTACCACAGCAAATCTTCCAGGTCCTGAAGCAGCAAAACAGCCCCAGACCATCACACTACCACCACCATATTTTACTGTTGGTATGATGTTCCTTTTCTGAAATGCTGTGGTACTTTTACGCCAGATGTAATGGGACACACACCTCCCAAAAAAGTTCAACTTTTGTCTTGTCAGTCCACAAAATATTTTCCCAAAAGTCTTGGGGATCATCAAGATGTTTTCTGGCAAAACTGAGACGAGCCTTTATGTTCTTTTTGCTCAGCAGTGGTTTTTGCCTTGGAACTCTACCATGCAGGCCATTTTTGCCCAGTCTCTGTCTTATGGTGGAGTCATGAACACTGACCTTAACTGAGGCAAGTGAGGCCTGCAGTTCTTCGGATGTTGTTGTGGGGTCTTTTCTAACCTCTTGGATGAGTCGTCGCTGTGCTTTTGGGGTAATTTTGGTTGGCTGGCCACTCCTGGGAAGGTTCACCACTGTTCCATGTTTTTGCCATTTGTGGATAATGGCTCTCACTGTGGTTCAATGGAGTCCCAAAGCTTTAGAAATGGCTTTATAACCTTTTCCAGACTGATAGATCTCAGTTACTTTGTTTCTCATTTGTTCCTGTACTTCTTTGGATTGCAGCATGATGTCTAGCTTTTGAGGATCTTTTGGTCTACTTCACTTTGGCAGGCAGGTCCTATTTAAGTGATTTCTTGATTGAGAATAGGTGTAGTAATCAGGCCTGGGTGTGTCTACAGAAATTGAACTCAGCTTTCCAAAGATGTGATAGACCACGGTTAATTTTTGTTTTAATGGGGTCACTTTTTCACACAAGGCCATGTAGGTTTAGATTTTTTTTTACCCTTAATAATAAACACCTTCATTTAAAAACTACATTCTGTGTTTACTTGTGTTATCTTTGTCTAATTTTTAAATTTGTTTGATGATCTGGAACATTTAAGTGTGACAAACATACGACAGGGGAAAACACTT
Organism: Pholidichthys leucotaenia; assembly: GCA_020510985.1. NCBI lineage: Eukaryota > Metazoa > Chordata > Actinopteri > Cichliformes > Pholidichthyidae > Pholidichthys > Pholidichthys leucotaenia. The sequence goes on along the minus strand of CM035837.1, from coordinate 308,672,239 downwards.
TTTCACACCACTGTATGTAGCCACACTACCTTCACCCATTCAAAAATTAACAAATTAATACCTTCCATGATTTTTATAAACTATCATAGTTCTTTTCAGGGTCCTCAAGGACTGGAGCCTATCCCAGTACCCTTTGGGTGAGAGGCACGGTACAGCAGTTGACAGACGTTCGCACGGCAAACAGACAATCACACACTCTCACATCTAAAGCCATGGGTGATCACTAATGACCCTAACGAGTGTCTCAGAACTGTGGGAGGCAGATACTACAAGGGGAGCTGAAAAGTTCATAGGCTGAAAAGTTCATAGTGGTCAAATTTGACCAACTGTGGTTTATTTTTCAACATAGTCTCCCCTTCAGTCCACACACTTCTTCCATCAGTGTTGCAGTGCTTGGATCCCTGCGGTTGAAAAATAAACCACATTTGGTCAAATATGTCCACTATGAACTTTTCAGCCTATAAACTTTTCAGCCCCCCTCGTACATTAACTTAATATTGTCTGATTTTTAAATCTGAAGGCTGTCATTTTGAGAGATTACCTTGAGCATGTTCTGTTTTAACTTTGACTATTGTAACCTGTCCACTTTATAGCCCACATTGTTTTGAACAGTGATTATCTAGTATTGTGCTGCTGGTCTCTGTTCATCAGTTTATAAATAATGTATAATCGGCGCGCTGTATCCTGTAGCTTCATGATTAAAACTAAACCTGTGAACAAAAGCAAAAGCAACTAGAGGGCACTCAGAGAGTGCATACCTCTGCAAGGCTCCCTCCCTCCCTTCATCCGTCTGTCCTTCCAGTCAGACAGGGCCTTGATGGAGGTATGCTCTCATGGATCACCACCAAAATCTAATGGGTTCATCCTGAGGCCAAGGGCTACCTTTGGTGAAAATTCCATCAAAATCCACTGAGTATTTTTTGTGTAATCCTGCTAACAGTCAAACAGACAAACAAAAAAAATGAATACATGACCTCCTTGGCTGACTTAATTTGGCATTTTGTAATATGAAAATTAAAATGACACATGATAATAGACAATGACAGAATTATTACAACCCTGTCTGTCTAAATATCACAACAACAAAGTGTAGCACAGCCTCTGGTGGGAGGAAACACACATTGGCAAAACATTCAAATATCAACTCAGAAAAGTCCCAGCCGGCCTCTAGTTTGAATACAGGACCTTCTTGCTGTGAGGCAACAGCTCGAACCACTAAACCACCATGCCACTATGCCACATCCCCGCCTTCAGGTTCCTGGGCACCCACATCTCCTCTGACTTCTCCTGGACTGTCAACGCCAAGGCCCTGGTGAAGAAAGCCCAGCAGTAGCTGCACTTCCTCTGTGTCCTGAGGAAGAACAACCTGAACCAGAAGCTGCTGCTGGCCTTCTATTGCTGCTCAGTGGAGAGCATATTCACTTACTGCCTAGGTGTGTGGTACGCCGGCTCCATGGCTGAGAACAGGAAGACTGTGAAGAGGGACAACACCACCACCCAAAAAATTATTGGCGGCCCTCTGCCCTCCCTGGAAGACATCTCCAGATCCTCCTGTCTCAGAAAGACCAAGGCCATCACAGGAGACCCCTCACATCCCGCCCACAACCTGTTTGACCTGCTTCCCTCTGGACAACGGTTCAGCTCGATCAAGTCCCACACCTCCAGACTGACAGTTTCTTCCCCTGAGCCATCCGAACTGCAAACAGTCAGAGGTCCCACCCCCTCCCTCCGAACGCTCACATGCACAGAACTGAGGACCTTTTTAATTATCACAATAACACACCTGTCTTTGCACTCTGCACTTTCGTGTATATTGACCCATCTGTGAAACCACTACAAAACCTACGCATATTTTCCATAATCCTTCGGCCATTTTATTCAATTGTGTGTTCAATTATGTGTTCTGCACTCCGCACTCCTATTTGCATAGTTCCACCCATGAAGCCACTACCGTAACCTGTGTATATTTACATAATCCTGGGGTATTTTTATTTCTATTTAAGTCGTGGGTTTAATCGTGTGTTCTGTAACCGTGTTTTATCAAATCCTTCTCTCTTACTTTATTGTGCAGTAGCCTGGTGGATCACCCACAATGACAATAAAGCCTATTCTATTCTATTCTTCCTAACCAAATGCTGATTAGTGCACAATCTTTGGAGTTTTTTCCCAAAGAGTGGAAGAACAATATCCTGAATGACCCATTAGCAAAAAGCATGTATATAATTTGTCACAATATAATTTTCATAATGTAAAATATAGTGTTATTACTATATATGGCTTTGGAAGACACACATAAGACAAAAATTACTGACAAGTTTATCTCAGTGTCTAAGATGTGTTGAACTAAAGCTAACTGATGGATAGGTGAAAAATATACATTTGTAACAAATACAATACACAGCGGGGAAAATAAGTACTGGACATGCCAACATTTTTTTCATTAAACATATTTCTGATGGAGCCATTGACCTGAGATTTTCACCAGATATCAGTAACAACCCAAGTAATTGGGTTTTGCTTTGTGGACTGGTGCCATCGGAACTGCCTCCAGATCAACGCAAGGAAAACTAAGGAGCTGGTGGTGGACTGCCGCAGGCAAGGACAACCCCTTACAGCACCAGTAAATATACAGGGAACAGACATTGAGATGGTGACATCCTACAAGTACCTGGGTGTTCATCTGAACAATAAACTAGACTGGTCACACAATACCGACGCACTCTACAAGAAGGGACAGCGCAGGCTGTTCCTACTGAGGAGACTCAGGTCTTTTGGTGTACAAGGGGCGCTGCTGAAGTCATTCTATGACACGGTGGTGGCATCAGCCATCACTTTTGGAGTGGTCTGCTGGGGCAGTGGCATTACAGCAACCGATAGGAAGAGACTGAACAAACTGATCAAGAAAGCTAGCTCTGTCCTGGGGCAGCACCTTGACCCAGTGGAGGAGATGGGAGAGAGAAGGATGGTGGCTAAACTGTCATCTCTGCTGGAGTCCGAGTTCCACCCTATGCAGGACATACTGAATGCACTGAGGAGCTCACTTAGCAGCAGACTACATCATCCTAGGTGCACAACCGACAAGTTTCGCAGGTCCTTCCTACCTACGGCTGTCAGACTGTACAACCTAAGCAGGGCTGCTCGCAGAGATAGCAAAAAGACGTGACAACCTAATAGTATTGAATGCAAAAGACGCAATAGACTTACACAATGGTCCCCTCCGGTATACAACTAGGAAAATACCGGTCGCTATGGAGGGTGAGAATATGTATGTATTGGTACATAATCATACCATGTAGGATAACTAAGTAGACGGTTGTGCTGTTTCATTCCATCTAGCAACAATGCTCCACGCTGTGTGTGTTTATATATTTACATATTTATTCCATCTAGCTACAAGGTTCCGCACTGCGTGTCTTTATATATTTACATATTTATTCCATCTAGCAACAATGTTCCGCACTGCGTGTCTTTATATATTTACATATTTATTCCATCTAGCTACAATGCTCCACACTGTGTGTGTTTATATATTTACATATTTATTCCATCTAGCAACAATGCTCCACACTGTGTTTATATATTTACATATTTATTCCATCTAGCAACAATGCTCCACACTGTGTTTGTTTATATATTTACATATTTATTCCATCTAGCTACAATGCTCCGCACTGTGTGTTTATATATTTATATATTTATTCTATCTAGCTACAATGCTCCGCACTGTGTGTGTTTATATATCTACATATTTATTCCATCTAGCTACAATGCTCCGCACTGTGTGTGTTTATATATCTACATATTTATTCCATCTAGCTACAATGCTCCGCACTGTGTTTATATATTTATATATTTATTCCATCTAGCTACAATGCTCCGCACTGTGTGTTTATATATCTACATATTTATTCCATCTAGCTACAATGCTCCGCACTGTGTGTTTATATATTCACATATTCATTCCATCTAGCTACAATACTCCGCACTGTGTGTTTATATACTCATATATTTATTCCATCCAGCTATAATGCTCCGCACTGTGTTTATATATTTATATATCTATTCTATCTAGCTACAATGCTCCGCACTGTGTGTCTATATATATATATATTTATATTTATATGTATATATGTATACTCACTGCTCTTGTTTTTCTCTTGCCTTCTGATTGTTGCTCTGAGTGTTGCTATCCCTGTGCTGTTGCAATCCTGGAATTTCCCCATTGAGGGACTAATAAAGGCTTATCTTATCTTATCTTATCTTAATTGTGCATATTAAGAAATCAAGACAACTGTGTTCACAAAACAAGTTATATTTAATAAAGTGGAATGACACAGGGAATAAGTATTGGACATGCTTCGTGAAATTCATTTAATATTTAGTAGAAAAGCCTTTGTTGGGAATAATAGCTTCCAGATGCCTCCTGTATGGAGAAACTAGGCGCAGGCATTGCTCAGGAGCGATTTTAGCCCATTCTTCCACACAAAGTGTCTGTCTTCAAATCTTGAAGGTTCCGTGGGTGTCTTCTATGAACTCTACTCTTCAGTTCATGCCATAGATTTTCAATTGGATTCAGGTCAGGTGACTGACTGGGCCATTCTAGCAGCTTTATTTTCCTTCTCTGGAGCCAGTTGAGAGTTTCCTTGGCTGTGTGTTTGGGATCACTGTCTTGCTGAAATGTCCACCCTCATTTTATCTTCAGCATCTTGGCAGATGGCAACAGGTTCTTATCAAGGATGTCTCTGTACATTTGTCCATTCATGTTTCCTGCAATTATATGAAGTCTGCCTGTACCAGGTGCTGAAAAACACCCCCACACCATGATGGGATGTGCAGTGCCATTTCTCCTCCAAACATGCTGTGTGTTGTGGCATCCAAAAAGTTCAATTTTAGTCTCATCTGACCAGACTATATTCTCCCAGTATTTTACTGGCTTGCCCAAATGTTGTGCAGCAAACTTTAAATGAGCTTCAACATGCTTTTTCTTCAGCAATGGAGTCTTGCGAGGTGAGCGGGCATAGAGCCCATGTTGGTTGAGTGCATTGCTTATTGTTTTCTTTGAAACAGCAGTACCTGCTAACTCCAGGTCTTTCCAGAGCTCTCCATGCGTGGTCATTGGCTCTTGGATAACTTTTGTAATAATTCTTTTGACTCCTCTGTCAGAAATCTTGCAAGGAGCTCCTGGCCATGGCCAGTTTATGGTAAAATAATGTTCTTTCCACCTCCAAATGATGGCTGCAACAGTGCTCACTGGAACATTCAGCAGTTTAGAAATGCACCTGTAACCAATGCCATTATTATGTTTTACAACAATAAGGTTGCGAAGGTCTAGAGAGAGCTCTTTGCTTCTACCCATTATGAGTTCTTTGTGGTGTAACAATCTGATACTCACAGACCTTTTTAAAGGCTATCAGTCAGGACTTAACCAGCTGAAATTAATTTGCACTGATGGGGGATGGGATGGGATGGCTTCCTAAATTCTGATGGATTTCAGCTGATTTCTTGTCTTTCTATGCCTTTTTGCACCTCTTTTTCTTCATGTGTTCAGTACTTATTTTCTCCGCTGTATATAATACATACCAAAATATTTTTGTATTTTTCAAAGGCTGTTAGATCTCCGCTGCAGACAAAAGACACCAGTGTAGACAATGCAATCTTTGCAATTAAAATCACACCAATGATTTTTGTCATGTAATTTAGTTTTCTTTAAATGACTTGGTGAATGGACAATGATGGTGGCAGCTAATAACACTCCAGTGCCAACAGCAGTTCCTCAGGATCTGAGCAGCTGTTCTGCAGTCTATATTGGCCTGTTCTTCAAGTGGAGAAAAAAAGAGCAACCTAGATGAGAATTTTGTGCTTCAGTGGCTATTGAAAGATGAGGCAATAAACTGCTAAACTTGAGTAATCACACACTCCCTGAGGAATTTCTCAAATGGGGATGGTCAAAAACCTTGAAATTTGAGCCCCTTGCACACGACCCAAGCTTTAACATTTGATGAGATTCATTACTGTCGAGAGCTGAATACAAGTGTCTCCTGATTACAGGGCCCGCCATTAAAAGTTCCTACTAGTGTGCATTTCCTCGGTAGAACGTCAATGGGATTAAAATCTCAGTTCATTCCAGTCAATTCTCCAGTAACAAGATTTCATTAAAAGCAAGCAGGGAGGAAAATGGACTCGAAAGCACTGAAACAGCTGGACTATAAATTATAAAGATGTGCTTTCTGCTAAGTGAACACACCTTCGGCTTGCATATGCATTATTATTTAATGTTCAGAGGAGCTGGTTTTATGCAAATTGGAGTCTTCTATTCTCTTCAGTCCCCTTCTCAATGCCAGGTACTTCCACACCAAGCAAAGGGAGAGATTATGCAAACCAATTAACATATGAAAATAACGTATTAATATACTGTCTCTGAACTGTATCCAATCAGTTCCTTTTCACTGGCGTGTGTACAAAACAATTAAAATTAAATTTATACTGCTCTTCCTTAACATATTCTGCAGAAAATGGAATCAGTGAGCAAATGCTGACAAAAGTTTTACAGGCCTGTGTTCTTCCTTAAAGGCAGACTGACTTTAAGAATATTTATAAGACGCCATGCTAATAAATTCCGGTCTTTGTTTCTCCCTAATGATGTGTGCATCTGAGACAAAGCAGCGAAATCCATAATGGTAGCCAGGTGCTAATGAATGGCTTACATTATGCTGTCCACTAATTACTACTGCACCATAAATAAAACACAAGACAATCAATTAGCGGTAGACGTGTGTTTGTTAGTCACGGGCAGCAAGTTTCTCCAGGCCAAGGCTACGCAGCAGACTCACGTCTTCGGGGTGTAATTTTGAAGAAGAGAGAGAATGAGTTCAAATAAATCACATTCTGGATGTTAGTGAATGCACTTCAGGCAATCTGCTCATACAGATTACAAGTAAATTAAAATCTACAGTTTCAGCCAAGAGATGGGTAAAACGTTAGAGTGCATATGGAGCCGAGAGTCCTTTCCACTGAATTAGGGGGGGAAAGAAAATCCAAAGGGCAGCTGTCATCTCTCTGCCTTTAAAAATGAAGTTTTGCAAAAAAAAAAAAAAAAGAAGAAGAAGAAGCTCCACTTCATACAAAGCTCCTCCAATTTCCCAGACACCAACTGGCTGACGTATTGCTCTTGATTTGAACCAGAGCAGGGGAAATCAGAGCGCATTAACGCTGCATGTGGAAGGCAGTAACCGAATGATCCTAGCATTATGTGGCCTCTGGTCTGGCCTATCTGCGTAGTTTGATGCATAATTTGAGCATTAATGCAATTTGCATTTTCACACAGTCCCAAAAGTAAACTGATTAGTCGATAGTCATCGGCCAGTGTGCCAGAGAGGACCCCCACGTGTCACTTACATCCAGACACCGGGACGGGATTGCACATGACAAGGCCGGCCTCGCAGAGACACAAAGACACAATGGCTGCCAGAAGGACAGACAACAAAGTGGCATGAAATCCTGTGAGGTAAATGGCTGTCATTCAGGTTTGCTAGTGTGGCAATTCCATCTAACGGCAGCCATCTTTCTTCTTTTATTTTCAAGGGCCTTTAAAGAGATCATACCAATAAGAAGTGAGCAAGGTAACAATAACTTTAGTGAGTAAAAACCATAGGATCATCTCCAAATGTGTGTTTGGGCAGAGTTTCAAAGGCAGCTCATTTGCAATCACTGCATTAATGGATCTAAAATTCAAATCAAATGCATGAATTTAAAGTATTCCCAGGCTGTCAAATGTATTTTATCTTAGCAAAGTTTCTCCTTTTTTCATTGAACAAATTAGTGCCCCCAAAGATGATAGATGCTCAACAGAGTTGCAGTCCCATGATGCAATGCTCCCAGTGGTTACATCTGCTCCATTCTTTCATCTTTCCCCATTGTTAGGTGGGAGCTGTCACATTAGGAGGAGAATCGTGGCTCGTTCCCACCCCCAAGTACCCCCTTTTTTCCCCCCATTCCAGCAGTTGGCAGGGTGGCAGGCCCATACAAAGGAGCATGCACCAGGAGCACAGAGGGGAGCACCGTTAGAGGAAAAACAGTTTGGGAATTAAGGTCATTAATTTTCCACTTTCAAGGGCTGCCACACAGACGGAGATAAAGTCAGCATAAATATTCTGCCGAAGTTTCTCCTGTTTTTCTCCTCTCCCCATTTTCATCGGCAGCCCATTTATCTCCATGCTGTCAATTAGAGGCAAAAGCAAAGAACTAATTAGGAACTGTGCAATTTTAATTAGCTGTTTTGATAATTAAACTAATTGGTTCCCTTGTGTTTCTGCAATGTGTGCTGAGAACTTTTTTGATATCTGGGCTGCAGATTTCCTATCCGCTGGTTAATTAGTCACTTTTGCATTAAAAAGGAGCCTTCCTTAATAGCCTTAATTTGCAGTTGAAAAGAGAATCTACCATCAATAATTTGTGTAATTGGTAACCGTTTGATTGTAATTTAGAGGCACGGCCGGACAGCTCGGCATGTCTAATTCCTAATGACTAGGATTAAAGTTGGATTAACTGTTTGGGAAAAGGATTCACTCTCCCCTCTTCCCCATCCACCAAATGACACCTTGTCTACATTTGATTGGTCATGAATTTCAAATTAACTGGGCGAACAGCAGGACTCATACCTTTCCTCTGACTTTTGATATAGTAAGCACAGCAGGTCACAGCAAAAAAAAAGATTCTGATGATTTCTTTACTTTTTTTTTTTTTTGGCACCCACTCTCCGAGGAGCTTTGGAAAGAGAGAACAAAAATTGGTTACAACTTATTATGGGATGTGTTAAGCCTCTGCTCTTAAGGCCATTTGTGTACAACTCAGAGGAGAAGCGTAGCCCAGATCAGCCACTAGGAGGAGCAGAGTCTCTGACAGTCTTACAGTATTAAAGTAAAACATCCGTGCAATTTTCAGTGATTTTCCCTCTGAATGTTAAATTGCACAAAATTTATAGCACTGTGCTTTCACAGAAAGTGGCCAAATATCCTATGGTAGTGGAAACGCATAAGGGAAATCACACTAATGTTTACAGGTGTCAGCAGGATACCAAATTGCATTTAAGTATTGGTGGAAGCTGGGAGGCCTTGGCTAAAAGCATATCATTCAGCATCTTAACTATCGGGGACTATCTCTATACTTTTACAACGCAGAACTCCGTCAGAGCCTGATTAAAAAGCACCATTCATCCCACTTAGCCAGAATACAATTAAGGGACATGGCTTTAAAAGCCCAGCCCTGAAGCCTCTCCCCATCCAACATAAAAGGAGCACTCTCCAGTGAGCCTTGCCTGTAAATATCATGTTTGATATGAGGTTTTAATCTGCTTAGCCATTCTGAACTATAGAATGGGCTCATCCTTTCTCCCTCTCTGAAACCTCTGTCCAATGGCTGTGTGCCTGAGGACGAATAGGAACACAACACTAGTGCACTATCTGATTAGGTGGGGTTAATTACAGAGCACTGTTTTGTAGTGACTGCATTTGAAAGCTGCCCATAAATAGATGGGCATGGCTAATGCAGCCTCAGAAATGAATTTTAATTAACTGTGTATCGGAGAAGCCCACTCAGGGGCTTGTTTCTGGTATTTACCAACCCAGCTGTTGGATGTGAAGTGGGAGAGGGTCTGTGGCCAAGACAGTGTGAGGGTCTGAGGCGTATGGCCTACCTGAACACGTATCACTGGCAATATGGGTGATTCATAATTAATAATTTTAGATTTATATTAATGAGAACTTCCTTTATTGAGAGCCCCTGTGCTACCTTCTCATGTCTTCATATAAGGTGAGGTTGAACACATTTTCTGCAGGTACTGAGACTTAAGGGGCTCATTGATTGCACTTTTTCCACATTTTAACAGCCCACTCATGTCTTAATGAAATGTTTGCAACATATTTTGTTCAGATTTTCTTTAATCATTTAATTATTGCGGCAAATGTGTTTGTTTTATTTTTCCAGCCTTTCTGAGAACTGCTGGTTCCAGTGCTTATCACTTTAAAATCTCTCAGACCGCATTCAACTCCACCCTCCCTCTTACATCACTATTACTAACATTGACGGTCCATACCTGCCTAGCTCAGAGATCAACTAATGTAAATTTGTCTCCAAGAATGACTGAAATAAGGCATCACTGGTGGCCAGGGCTGTGTGGTTTCAGTGGTCAATGGGATATGACCGATCCCTGGAGTACAATAAGCACAGAAACATATGTGAATGAGTGGCTAAACTGCTAGCTTCAGCTAGCCACCTTAGATCATGGTCTGAGAAGAAAACACTTTAGCTAAGTTAAAATAACATCTAGAATGAAATATGTGGTCAAATGTTGCTAGATGAACAAGGATTCCAGTGGAGGTGAATAGAATTTATAGAAAACAGTGATCAAAACCAGCTGGATCCAGGTGAGCTGTGCTCGAGTAGCAGTGGCAGACCATGTATTTTACAACTAGGCCTTCAGTGGTGATCTACCCAATTTACACCATGTTCCAACTTATTATGCAAATAGGATTTTAGTGTCATAAACGTTCAATTTTTTGTTTTTCAATTAAACTCATGGATGGTATTGTGTCTCAGAGCTCTTTGGATCACTGATATCAATCTCAGACACCTGTCATAATTAGTTTGCCAGGTGAGCCCAAATAAAGGAAAACTACTTAAGAAGGATGTTCCGACTTCCGGTTATGGCTGCCACGTAGGACGGACGTGTCTCGCTCTGCTCTGCTCCTGGAGAAAAAAAATCGGCAAATAACTCTCTCATTTGGGACAGAACGTATCTCAGCATTTGGGCGAGGATATGTCGGCGAAGCCTAAGGCTGGAAAACCAGGAAAAGGAAAAAGCGAGCCGCCGAAACAGTCCAAATTAACGGACTTTCAGGTCTGTGACGCAGCAAACAAAACTCCATATATGGCGGAGGAAGCTGGCGGCGGTGCGATGTTTGCGGGGAATGGCGCAGATGCGCTGATGGCTGCCATGAGTTCAATGAGAGCGGACTTTTCCTCTAGATTTGATGGGATTATGACAGCGTTGGAAGGAATAAGAAAGGAATTGGGTGACTGTGTAGAACGAACGGCGCAGATGGAGCTCCGTCTCGCTAGTGCTGAAGATGACGTCACCCGTCTTCAATTAAAGGTGCGCACTTTGGAAAAAAAAAATAAATCTCTGGAAGATAATATTTTGGATTTGGAATCTCGGTCGAGACAGAATAATTTGAGGCTGGTGGGTCTTCCAGAGGAATCAGAAGGTCGGGACGTATGTTCCTTTCTGGAAAAGTGGATTCCGGAGGTGCTGGGCAGCGAGGAGTTGCAATCAGCAGTGGTTCTGGAAAAAGCACATCGTATTGGCCCACGGAGAGATAAGGGACCGCCGAGGACCTTAATTATGAAGTTTCTTAGCAACAGAGACAGGATGAAGATCTTCAACGCTGCACGTGCTAAAGGAGAGATTAAACACCAGGACCAGCAGGTGCGGTTCTACCCAGATTTGGCCACAGGAATCCAGCAATTGAGGAAGCAGTTTGATCCCATACGTAAGGAGCTGCGCAACCTTGGGATTCGTCATGGTGTAATCTATCCTGCGAGACTGCTGACCACGTATGAGGGCAGAACCCACATTTTCAAGACCCCAGAGGAGGTGCAGGAGTTCATCAAGAAGATCAAAGAAGAAGAAGAGACTGGTGGGAGCTAAGCATGAACAAAATATAAGGTAGAATAATTAAGCATTTGCACAGGCATCTGACTGACTTGAAGTAAATAGTAAGTTTACAAAATATAGATTGTATTATATATTAAAAAAACAAAACAAAAACAAAACAAACAAAAAAAAAAACTATGATGTACAAAGTTGTTAAAAATTTTGGAGTTAAGTTGGAAAACTACAGAGGAGAGTTAATGTTACGTCATTAAAAGCAGTAGAGTTGGGGTGATTGGGAGGATGAAGAAGGAGTGGCTTAGGCTGTTCCCCGTGGGTGTGGAACGGTCGATGGCTATATCGGGAGACAGAATTTTTCTTTTGATTTTGGGGGGTTTGCCACAAGTGTGGGAAGGGGAAATTTGTTTGTGTGTAGTTTGTAGGATGAATGTTCAACCACTCATGTTTTTGCTTCTCTGTATGAGCATGTTTACACTGCAAGGTAATCCCAAACTCTCTATTGATCATGGACCAAAGTGTTAATCTTAATTTAACTTCATGGAATTGCAGAGGTCTACAAAATTTAAAAAAACTTAAACAAGTTATGAATAAAATAAAGGACATGGGTTCAAGAATTGTGTTTTTACAAGAAACTCATCTGATAGAGGAGGATGTTAAAAGAATTAGGAGTAGATGGCAGGGAAGTGTATTCACCTCTTCATTTTCATCCCGAGCCAGGGGAGTTATGACTCTCATACATAAATCAGTTCCTTTTCAGGTGAAAAATGTAATTGGAGACAAATTTGGAAGATATGTAATCATTCAAGGTTCTTTGCTATTAGAAAATATAAATCTTGTGAACTTATATGGTCCCAATATAGATGATCAGAAGTTCTTTGCTAATTTATTTCTCATCTTATCATCACTTACAGGGCAACATATAATAGCAGGGGATTTTAATTGTACATTGAATCCAGGTGTGGATAGATCAACAGGACTGGATTGTACGCACATTGGATGTAGGATGACTATTAATCATTTTATGAAAGAATTGAGATTGTTAGATATATGGAGAGAAATGAAACCACAAGTTAAAGCCTATTCTTGTTATTCCAGTACCTACAAGACATTCTCACGTATTGATTATTTTTTGATTTCCACAGAATTAAGGTCCAAGATTCAAAACTGCTTTTATGATAACATCGTGATTTCTGATCATGCACCCTGTTGTCTAATATATGTAGATAAAAAATTGACAAAGGAATCAGGTAGATGGCAATTTCAGCATAAATGGCTTCAGGATGAGGAATTTGTCAAGTATATAGAAAAACAGATAGACGAGTTCTTTGACATCAATACTACACAAACATCAGCATGTGTAAAGTGGGAGGCTTTCAAAGCTTTTATTAGGGGACATATTATTAGTTATACAGGATCAAAATCTAAGAAGACTCGAGAGGAGAGAGCTAAATTGGAACATAAAATAAAAAGTCTTCAGGAAAAAGTGTATGCAGGAAGTGACCCAAGGTTGGAGAATGAATTACTGATTTTGAGAGCTGAATACGACAAAAAATCAGCGAATAGAGCTGCCTCGAGTCTTCTAAGATTGAAACAATCTTTTTATGAACAAGGTGAAAAATCAGGAAAATTATTAGCATGGCAGATTAAACAATTGGAAATTAAAACACCAATTACCAGTATTATAAGTAACGGACAGGTAGTTATAGATCCTTTAGAAATTAATAGAGCCTTTAGAGATTACTATGAAAAATTATATGATACCAAAAATGAACCTGATTTAACAAAACTAAATGGGTTTTTGAACGAACTATCTATACCGTGTATTCCAAATGAAAACAGGGAGATATTGGAGTCTAAAATTAGTCAAGAAGTTGGGCTAGCCATTGATAATATGAAATCAGGAAAAAGTGCAGGACCAGATGGTCTTCCAGTTGACCTTTATAAAAAATTTAAGAATAAATTAATAAAACCTTTTTTGGAAATGGTTTTAGAAGCATTTCAAAATAATAATTTACCATCATACATAAATAATGCCTTAATTATACTGTTGCCAAAACCAGGTAAGCCCTCTAATAAATGTGAAAATATGAGACCAATAAGCCTATTAAACGCCGACCTTAAGATAATCTGTAAAATTTTAGCAAGACGAATACAAGAAATTTTACCAAATATTATTAATCGAGATCAGAATGGCTTTATAAAGGGTAGACAAGGCTTCCATAATGTAAGAAGACTATTTAATATTATTTATTTTAATAAAGAAGCACCGGATACAGCTCTCCTATCATTGGACGCCGAAAAGGCCTTTGATAGAGTTGAATGGCCCTTTCTTTTTGAAGTCCTACAAAGGTTTGGACTTGGAAATAATTTCATAAAATGGGTTCAAATGATATACAATAATGCTACAGCAGAAATCCTAACAAATAACAATATTTCAAAACCAATAAAAATCAATAGAGGATGTCGACAAGGCTGTCCACTTTCACCTTTACTGTTTACTATGGCAATTGAACCTTTAGCGATAGCGATACGTTTACATTCACAAATATATGGAATTAAAGTTGGACCAACAGAACATAAAATCTCCCTGTACGCCGATGATATAATTTTGTTTATGTCGAATCTAAAAAAATCAATTCCAACCTTGTTGAATTTAATAAAGAATTTTGGGGAAATATCAGGATATAAAATAAATAAAACTAAATCTTCAATATTAATGCTAAATGAGACCCAGAGAAATTACCCAGCCCCTGAGGTAAATCAATTCAATGTTGTAAATCAGTTTAAATATTTAGGAATCCAAATTATGCCTAAGCTAGAATCAGTCGCCAGTGTCAACTATGAAGCCTTAATGTCAGATATCAATGAGTTAACTCAGAGATGGATGTCACTACCAATGTCGATGATCGGGAGAATCAATATACTTAAAAGTAATATTTTACCTAAAATACTTTATTTATTTCAATACATTCCCTTATCACCACCTTTAGATCTATTCTCAAGAATAAAAAAAAAGTTAGTGGAATTTATATGGAACAACAGGAGGGCTAGATTACGTTTGTCTTTATTATATTTACCATTTGATCGTGGAGGTCTGAAATGTCCAAATTTTATGTTGTATTATTGGTCGGCACAACTGAGGTCTATGACATATTATTTTTCATCAAATGATCTCCCTCACTGGACTGAAATGGAATCATACAATTTACCTTTACCTCTTCCCATATTCATATACTCAGATTCGGCAAAAAAATTACAAAAACAAGTTAAAAATCCATTTGTAAAGCATATGATCAAAATATGGTGTGAAGCTAAAAACTATTTAAAAGAACCACAGTTATTGTCACAATTTAGTCCAATATGGGGTAATCAATATTTTAAACCAGGGAGAGCGGACGCTGTATTTAAAGTATGGAATTTAAAAGGGATACAAAAGATTCAGGATTTATATTTGCCATGTGCAGACAACATAATGTCTTTTGAAGAGCTGAGGATCAAATTTAATCTCAATAGAACACATTTTTTTAAATATCTTCAACTTAGAAACTTTATTCGATCAAATCAAAATAAAGCTCTCACTCGACCTATCTATTCATCCTTGGAAAAAATGATGATGAAAGATAGTAAAAGAAAGGGTATTATTTCAGAGTTTTATAACTCATTGACACTATCTTCAAGTGAAAATTCACTGAAAAGATTAAACTACTGGAAAGAAGATCTGCAAATTGAAATTTCAGAGGAACAATGGGAATTGGCTTGTACAGAAGCTCAAACCAAATCAATAAATGCACGCCTTAAATTGATACATTTCAAATGGTTAATGCGGATGTATGTTACACCGGAGGAGTTAAATAGATATAACAAAAATATACCAGATACATGCACAAAATGCATGGAAAGTAAAGGAACCCTATTTCATTGTTTATGGGAATGTAGATTAATAAGAATGTTTTGGGAGGAGGTGAGGGTAACAATTGAAAAAATAATCTCAAAACAAATCATATTGAATCCTAAACTGTTTTTGTTGGGTCTGTACCCAGAAAAGCATAATTTCAATAAAAGTGAAAGAACATTCATAGACCTCAGTTTGCTCAATGCCAAAAAATATATTGCACTATTATGGAAAAAGACTCATAGACCAGATGTGACTCAGTGGTTAAGACAGATGTTAACAAACCTTCCATTAGAAAGAATAACATATATACTGAAATCAAAGGAAATTGTGTTTGAGAATATATGGAGACCTTTTATTGATTATGTAAAAAATTTAAACATAACTCTTGAAGAAGAAGGTGAATGATGTGTGTGGACCTTGTAAATTCCAAACTGGTGAACATAATATGTATACTAATGTATTGGATTGTCTAGACTAAACAGAGGAGCATTGTTGAAGACTTGATTTTGTTGGTGGTTGTTGGTGTTTTTAGGGTATTTTTTTTTTTTTTTGTAGTACTTTAGTGTTAGTGTTTGATTGTTTGTATCATGTTTGTTAAAAAAAAAAAAAAAGGTTCAATAAAGATATTGTGGGAAAAAAAAAAAGAAGGATGTTCCACATTATTAAGCATGCCACAGGTTTCAAGCAATATGGGAAACAAAAAGGATTTCTCTGCTGCTGAAAAGCGTCAAATTGTGCAATGCCTTGGAAAAGGTATGAAAACCTTAGATATTTCACAAAAACTTAAGCATGATCATTGTATTGTGAAGAAATTTGTAGCTGATTCAGAGCACAGATGGGTTCATGCAGATAAAGGCATAATGAGAAAATTTTCTGCCAGACAAATTCATTGGATTAAGAGAGCAGCTGCTAAAATGCCATTACAAAGCAGCAAACAGGTATTTGAAGCTGCTGGTGCCTCTGGAGTCCCATGAGCCTCAAGGTGTAGGATCCTCCAGATGCTTGCAGTTGTGCATAAACCTACTATTCGGCCACCCCTAACCAATGCTGACAAGCAGAAACAGTTGCAGTGGGCTCAGAAATACATGAAGATTAATATTTAAATAGTCTTGTTTAATGATGAGTGCCGTGCAAAACTAGATGGTCCAGATGGACGGATTATTTGATGGTTGGTGGATGGCCACCATGTCCCAGCAAGGCTGCAACATCAGCAAGGAGGTGGTGGAGTCATGTTTTGGGCCGGAATCATGGGGAGAGAGCTGGTAGGCCCCTTTAGGGTCCCTGAAGGTGTGAAAATGACCTCTGCA
Source organism: Pholidichthys leucotaenia (assembly GCA_020510985.1). Lineage (NCBI taxonomy): Eukaryota > Metazoa > Chordata > Actinopteri > Cichliformes > Pholidichthyidae > Pholidichthys > Pholidichthys leucotaenia. The sequence continues at coordinate 308,655,369 of CM035837.1, read as the reverse complement.
AAGTATATAGAGTTTCTCACTGACCACTTTCTTCCATGGTACAAAAACAAGAACTGTACCTTCTGTAGCAAAATTATCTCCATGCCTGACAATGCACCATCTCATGCTGCAAAGAATACCTCTGTGTCATTGGCTGCTATGGGCATAAAAGGAGAGGAACTCGTGGTGTGGCCCCCATCCTCCCTTGATCTCAACACTGTTGAGAACCTTTGGACCATCCTCAAGCAAAAGATCTATGAGGGTGGGAGGCAGTTCACATCAAAACAGCAGCTGTGGGAGGCTATTCTGACATCTTGCAAAGAAATTCAAGCAGAAACTCTTCAAAAACTCACAAGTTCAATGGATGCAAGAATTGTGAAGGTTATATCAAAGAATGGGTCCTATGTTAACATGTAACTTGGCCTGTTAAGATGTTTTTGATTGAAATAGCTTTTGATTTCTGTAAATATGACCTCCTAATTCTGAAAATTCAACAAATTACCATTTTCAGTTCTTTATAACCAATAAAATATTTTGAAACTCTGTTGTGCATAATAATTTGGAACAGCGCATTTTGAGTTTTTTTATTTTTGCAAAAAAAAAAATAGTTATCATTGGGAGGTTTGTTCAATAAATTTTGAATTATGCTCCAACAGTTGATGACTTGAAAATTATACTGACTGTCATTTGCATTGACTATTTAGGAAAATCAGAGATAAATATCAGTTGCATAATAATTTGGAATGTGGTGTTAGTGCCATTCACACCAAGCACCACAAAAATAGCCTATATAATAGGGCCATCCACAAAAAGCATGTTAAAGATAACTAACTATAAAATTATAGTTTGAAGAATGCTGAAGCACATTGATATGCGGCATTGTTCGCTGATCTCTTCTGAAAGTTTTCCGACATATCTAGTGTATGGCTGATAGGTCCCGCATTCGCAGAACAAAGGTTGTGGGGAAGTTATGCGTTTGTTCACACACGTTACTTGTCAGCAACTCATAGTTACTTAAAAGTCAAAGTACATCGAGATTAATATCTAGCGTACCCAAAAATTATTTCTAACATGAGTAACACTCTTTGAACCTATGTGTAACTTACTGAACGGGTTTCTAACTTACAGCTACCCTATTATGGCGTATTTGCAGCATTGGTTCACAGGAAAAACTCATACAGAGCACACACACACACACACACACACACACACACACACACACACACACAGAGCTAAGCACACATACTTGTTCGTAGAACGGGACCTGTCGGGATGTATCTGAGCACTTTCAAGCTACAGGATTTAAGATCCAAATCACTGTTTAACCCTCCCCCATGTTTTTTATCTATGACTGAAGTGTGTACCATCAGCTGTCCTGTGTTGTTCTGACAGATATGCCAAAATGTCAGAATACCGAAGGAGGAGGATCCAATCAGCTGATCACCTGAAGCCCAGCTCTAGCTTGGCTGCGCCTCCAGCAAAAGCACACTCCATGCATTACCTTATTTTTTTTTTCACTTTATTGAAAATAAATGTTTTTATTGCCATCAGTTTGCGTGCCTTTGAGCCAGGTTGTGACAACTCTCATCTAACAGATGTGACTGACCTGACAGATTTGACAGCTCTGCCAGGTCGGTCACGCCTCCCGCTTGGTTTCTAGAAGGGAGAATCATCTCGGTTGAACAGAGATAATCTCTCGCACACCTAGGATTCATGGATCAGGAGACAACGGCAGTTTGGCATGACTGCGCTATGCAGAAGTTATAAGCTATGCAGAAGTTAGACTACTGTTGAGCATAAGCTGTGAATGTTGGCAACACGCTAAGCATTAGTTGGTTTAAGTTACTTATAAGTTATGTAAATATTCTATATAAGTAACTACAGTGATCCCTCACTTATCGCGGTTAATGGGTTCCAGAACCGACCGCGAAAAGTGAAAAACCGCGAAGTAGCGTCACCCCTAATGACGTCACCCATAAATAACACATACGTTCATTCGCTCACTCTCTCTCATATGATACGTGTGTGTGTGTGCGTAAGTGTACATACATACGTAGATGTAAATAAAGTGTACATAAATATGTTTTTAGAACTCTTTTATTTTTATAACAAGATACGTAACTCAAGATGAAGATGATTTACGTACTGCACAGGTTAATGAGAGCTTTACTGCTCCTCAGGTGACGCCTCATCGTGAGGTGCTAGAGGCGCAGGATTGTCGAGGGCAGCTGCACGAGGCGGCGTAGTGGCTCGACGGGAAGACTATTTCACACAAAAAGGGACAAGAGAACAGCGAAAAGTTCCACGCTGCGAGACTAGCGATAAAGAACAATGAATGCGGTCTTCCTTTGGTGGGTATGGGCGCTCTGCAGGGAGAGAAGCTGTGTAAAACGTCTCGGCCAATCAGCTTGCGAGGTAAAACGTCTCGGCCAATCAGCTTGCGAGGTAAAACGTCTCGGCCAATCAGCTTGCGAAATTCCCGAGCAGTGAAGAGGTGGGCGGAGAGGAGTGGAGCGGTGGTCAGAGAGGTGGATTTTGAGTTGAGCGGCTGTCCGTGTTGATACCTTATGTTCTAATGTAGTCTCCCTGCCTTCTGCTAGCGCCCGCCCATTTTTTTCTCAATTTTGAATTTTTGATGAATATTTCTGAAAAATCCGCGATGCACTGAGGGCGCGAAAGGTGAAGCGCGAAGTAGCGAGGGATCACTGTAATATGTAATGTATATGTCCAAGTTGTTATGGAAATTCAATGCATATGGCCAAAAGTGAAAATTTTGGCATATCCCAGCATTTTAAAACAATTTTTATATGTTTGGCAAGCATTGCTTAAATTGTCATGGTGTGACAATAGATAGCTCAAGTTTGCAAACCCTGTCTGGCTCCAAGTATCTACTTGATCAGCTGCAAACAGCAGGCATTCCCAGCAAGATAATTTGAAGCATTCCTCGAAGCCTGTAATCCAAGGATACCACACGTTGCTAATATGGAAGTGACGGATAAATGCTTTCCCTGGCTGAGATGGGCCTGCTAGTTTCGGGGTTGGCCGACCTCTCTTCACAATGACCAGCTTTTCTTGAAAAGTCTGTCTGGAAAATTGATTTTTTAAAATATCAGCAACCAAATCATTTTCCTCTCCCATGTCAGCCACTGCGGGTGGAAAAACAGCTATTATATTTAAACAGATACAGTATATTGTAACTGCTTAAGCAAGTCCTTGCACTGGCATTATGCTAGCTAGGATCCTCTGCATTGTGGGTGGAGGAATCTAACCATCCAATCAAAAGACATGAAAATGCTGACATTCTCGGATGCCTGTTATGCGTACCCCTGGACATATAGAAGACATCTGATTGGTTAAAGCTACAGGATAACTTTAATGGTTAATTTACCCTACAGAGCCGCACTGTTAATTCCTGAAGGCCCAAGGCAGATTTACTTGACCCTGGCAACACAGATGGCTGAAATATGATTGGACAAATAAACTAACATGCATTACACTACTGGAAGGAGTGCAACCAAAAGAAAAGCTACAAAATGAAGAGAATAGACTACTGGGAATAATTTAATACATCCTCATGGAACAAATATAAGAATGTAGATTGTAAATGTAATTCTGATACTGTTTAGGCCAGCAGAGAAGGCTTTGCTGGCCCTAAGGGTCCAACACTGTCGAGTAGTGAGGAGGGAGGGGAGGAGGTGACGGACACACCACCTGCATTGGACTTCCTAGCACACTCATGCTAACAGTTCAATGTAAAATCACAGCAAATATATAACAAAATAAGTTAGTGTGACACGAGATATATTATCGACTGTGGATTAGAGAACCAGGTGGTGACAGACATCTAGAGAAAATAACAATATAAAATGCGCTTTGTGCGAACTTCTAATATCACTGTTAGCTCGAAAGCTAACGCATCTGGCTCCTGTCACCCTACATGACAGACAGCTATGCTGGCCAATAATAGGGCAGCAGGTGGGTATCAAGGATGGCACTGGGCTGGGTTTACCATTTTATGACATCCCAAGGTGAACCCAGAAGAGTCAAAATGGCTCCTTGGAGAGAAAAATGATTTAAAAAAAAAGGCTGTGTATTTTTAAGAGAAATGAGTGTTTTGATAAATTTTCAATCATCACATGACCAACAGACACATTTCAGAAGGTTAAAACCTACAAACACCATTTTTCTGTCCACAGCCATGTTTACATGGACACAAGTAACCGGATTGAAAGCCTGATCGGAATAAAAATGCTTCATGTAAACACACCAATCCCAAGATTCTGACCCAATCACACTCCTTCAGATCAAAATTTCCTTCCGATCGAGACGGGTGGGTTATGCCAATTGTTGATCCTATTGGTGTGCATATAAACACTTATTCCAATGTTTGGGTAGAAAATATGTTTACTGCACATGTCTGTATGTCAGCCACACGTCGACGTAACATATTTCCACCTTTACAGCAGTTAGCGGAAGACATGGCGGGAATAAAACAGAACTGGTCTGTATCGTCCTGCTGTCTCGCTCTGTTCGTCATATGCACAAGTAGGTACTGCTGGGCTTTAAGCTTCATTATGGAGACCAGCAGAAGCAAAAGTACAGTCTGAATAACACAATACAGGTCCATTTCAAAAAGAGAAAGACACGAAGTGGGTTTGTTTACATTGGAAGTTGCTTCTTCTTCTACTATTTTCGGAATGTCAGACAATTTTGTGCATGTCAAAATGACTTAGTCCATTCAAACGTGTGACACATGTAAACGCACGTCATAACCAGATCAAGTTTTTCAGGGTCCATGCAAACCATAAAGTTCTGATCTGAACTGTAATCAGACTGAAGAAATTTTGTGCATGTAGACATGGCTAGTAGTGACCGCTTTTTAAATACTGGCAAGGTAAGAACTTCTTCACGATTCTGCATAACACATAAACTCTAAAATCCGAATTGTTGTGATGAAATCACAGCTCAGTCCATTAATACCCTTCACACACACACACGCACGGCTACATTTCCTTCCATCACAGAAGTCTGATTTGAAACCATGCCCTGATGATACCGAGCCATTCTTCCCATTTCCTTTCCAGTTTTCTGTGTGATTGGATTAATTATGTGTCAGTCACTTTGCTAGAGGTCAGCAAACATACATTCTCGGTCATAAGTCATCAATCTATGTGACCGTGGAGATGAAAAGTCAAGCATGTCAGCCAGAAAGCTGTACAGCGAGGGATCAGCCCATTGATTTGAGGGCCAACCTAATCTCGCCACAGCCCATATCCCTATGGGCGATGTACAGTCAGCTTTATATATTAGATTTGTGGCGCGTGATCACATCTGAAAGGCCGATAAAATGTTTATTTCAAATGCAGGGCGGCATAATTAAGGGTGTGCAAAGACCCAATACTGTGATACCACACGCTTTACAAAACAACTCCAACACGGTGAAAATTCAACATAACCGAAGTTACCTCCTTTGGAAACTTAAAGTACACACTCCATCCGTGAAGCCAACACAAGAAGAGCCCACTGAAATGCAATCTAACAGAAACACAGCACAATCATCTGAGTGTCTAAGCAGCTAATGATTATGTGCTTAGAGCAGGACTGCACTATCTGGGTGCAAAAATGTAACAGAAGGCAAGGACAGACTGAGCAAGCTCCCGCCACAGACAGCATGCTGGCTGCCGACGAACCAACATTATTGTAGCTTCCACTCCTCTTTTCCTAAATGGCTAATCTTTGTTGGATCTCACCCTTAATTGGTTAACAGTCTCCGCAGGGCAAGCGGAAAAAGTGGTGCTATTTAAGGCTCCGCCATGAAACAGCAACACTTTCATCTTGGCAATAACGGGCAACAATTATATTATACCACCAGATTCGAAACTGAACCCTCTATCTACCCCACTAATCAAAAACTGGGCCCATCTGTTGTGCTTGTCTTTTTTCAAACGACTGTTTATCTGCAGACTGTATGATGGCTGTGTCTGGACACTAATTAACTGCTTCTTTAACACACCACAATTTGAAGATTTTTTTTTTTTATTAAATTCTGCACAAGGAAAAAGTAAGGGAGGAACAAAAAAACCGTGTATTGTGAATGTACTGCGTGCACCTCAGCGTCTCTCCCTCGCTCACTCTGCGCGCGTGCGTCTGCGCGCGAGGTTACGTTCACGCACGGGCAACACAGCCTCACGCACGCACCCCCCCCTCACTCTCCATCACGCGCACTCACAGCGGCAGACAGACCAGTCACTCACAAACACACGTACACGCATCCCACGCACGCGCACGCACACTTTCCCTTAGCTGTGCTTTTGTGTTTTGTCAGAATTAATGAGAAAAGTTCCCTTGCCCTAGGGGTAATTAGTGTCCTTGGAGTTAAATAAGCTAATACTTAGACACCTCTGGCACAAGCAATTATGTTTGTGTATTGAATAATTGATTCAAAGAGGGGGGAAGGGCTGCTAATCAGATCTGAGCATAATGAATTGATTTAATTAACAGGGGAATCCGAGGGTCTCTGGAAGCCGCGCGCATTTATTCGGCGGTGGCGGAGGCAGCGCGCGGCGCGCAGACCTGGGAGAGCGAGGAGAGGCGGCGCGAGTTTGCTTTTAGCGCTTGTCAGATTTGCGATTGGATTTGTTTGAATATAGTTGCTGTTTCGGAGCAAATGAGAAGGAGAAGGCGAGAATAGCAGCATGCAGCAGCAGCAGCAGCAGCAGCGAGGGGAGCTCAGCCGTTCAGTCTGAGCCTCTGATCCGACCGTGTGTGCACAGTTAACGACAGGAAGCCGTAGATTTGTGTCGCTCCTCATTGTTTTGGGCTTTTTGTTGTCATTATATATTCGCATGGAATCTATGAAGAGCAACAAACGCCGATTGATCGCTGCTTATTTGCATTACAGTTCAGTCCGGATAGGGGATTCTCTCCGTCTTTATCGCCGTATTCCGCGTATGAATTATTATTATTGTTATTATTGTTATTGATAGCAGAGGGAAACGCGCAGACGGTAATTCATCTTTCCCCCCCCTTTTTTTTTCGGTTCATCGGGACGTAATCTAGTCAGCCGCGCGTTTCAAAGCCTTCTCCAGGAGCAGACCGAGCGGTGCACCCTGCTGGAGCCGAGGACGGATCGCCCGAGGAAGGACTCCTCGTTCCTCAGGACGATGGTGCTGGACAAGGAAGAGGGTGAGTTAACATCCACGGCTGTGTGTGTGTGTGTGTGGGGGGGGGGGGGGTGCGAGGACGGGCCGGGGGAGTGAAGGCGGAAAGCTGCCCGGACCCTGCGCACTGCAACCTCCATCCAGCATCTGCTCAGCCGGTGGGGTCCGGAGCATCGTGGCTGCTTTATGAACTTGAGGTGCTCTCACCAATCCACCGCCACAGCCACAGAGCAGTTTAGTTTGGAGCAGCTGTGCGTTTATTTAAAGTAGATTTACTTGAAGCGTTACGCGGCGAGTGTGTGGAGTATCCACAGACCGCAGTGCATGTGGTTCCTCTTTTCTTTCACCCACTTAAGTTTTTTTTTTCCTTTTTTTTTTTTTTTTTTTTTGCTTGTGAAGTTGGCGAGGCAGCTTTGACATCACCGCGGGATGGGAGATGACAGCTGAGTGCTTTTAACTTGATTGCAAATTATGGAGAGCGCCGCGCAACGTTCACTCACTTTCCATCTAAATAGGCCTGCTCGCATTACTTATCTATTTCAATGTATTTAGGTTAATGGGTGAGCCAATCTAATTAATTTTAATTTAAATCAAACTCGCCTCTAATGACGGCCCATTTTGGATTAAACAGATGTTGCGATGTGCAGTGCATTCATCAGGCTCAGGTTTAAATGGGTTTCAGTGGATCTGTGCTGAATACATTAAAGCAGCACTTTAGAAATAGAGGCTGCATGACGTTCACTGATGTTTATCTTTACCCTGTCACTTCTTTAAGTGTATGGACCACCTGCTGGCATAGACAGAGGACGCCTGCACCACCTTAAAAACACGCAGTTGTGCTGTTTTCTCACTAAGTAGAGCACACTTTGCCTGTGCACTTGAGTTCTCCCACAGCTCCTCCCCTACACCCAAAGTAATGGATGCATTTGTAACCTATTATTTATGTCTGAAATGGACATTTCATTTATCTTTGCAGAGCATCCTTTCACTTACACATCTAAAAACCAATAAAAGGACTGCGGCAGAGACATAAATTGGTCTGTCTGTCTGAATCCATGTTGTACTGCTAATGTACTCCAATTAACTCAACTGCAAAATTGTCTTCTTCAGATGTCTGTCTTGCTAAAAGTTCCCTATATGATTCATGATTCAGATTGCTTTTAACAGTTATTGGCTAAGCAATATGGTAAATGTAGAAGGTGATGCAAATGGCATTAGTGGGAAAGGATGCACAGGAGCATGTAATGCAGTCAATACTACATTAACTACTGATGCCCAATTACAGAACCAGAGAGAGAGGCTTTTAGGAGCATTAGGACTTGCAGAAAAGCTGAGATCACCTGCTGCTCATTGCCTAAAAGCTTCACCCTTTATTTGCTGGGCCCGACCACCAGCTCCAGCATTCTGGCCAGGTTGTCAACAGAGCTGCTCGGATCCGTTCCCTTTCACTATGATGCCTTTTAGCGTTTATTGGCTCCAAAGTTATAGGCTTGTCAATTCAACCTTCACGTCTAATGTATCCACTTAGCACAGGCACAAATAAATGTGTGCCGTACGTGGCGTCTGAGGTGTGGGTTTGAGGTGGCCGCATGGGTGTGTATGCTTGTGTGTGATTACTCCAATTTTTCTTGATTGATTTACCATTATGTCTTGCGTGTGTTTGTGCGAACAGCTGAGGAGTTCATATTTCAGTCCTTGCGCGGGGCCCACTGAGCGGATCATCAGCGTGTCTGTGTTCCTGTGTTCAAAGCCTGCGATCCAACTTGGCAACAAAGTAATGATGCTGCTTGTTTGGCAGACTGTTTCTGAACTCTGACTTCTCCTTAAAAAGTCTGCAACAATTTGCGCTGCAGAAAGCAATTACCAGAGATGAATCTCTGCGCTCCCCTTATCATAACTCCATTGAGAAAATCTGAGTGATGCAAATCATTTCCAGCTATATTAGTCTCCATTATCAGTTTTTAAAATACATTTTTCAGACAATATGCTGTTGAGTTATTTTTCTCATGGTCTACACCTCTGCATATGCTATATATCTATATCTATATATCTATCTATATATATATATGTATATGTATGTGTGTGTGTATAGTGAGGTCAGTAATTTGTAATATGCACCACCTGTTAAACTGAGTTCAGGCACTGTTATGTGAAATGACCCAGTATGCAGGTTATAGTTAGCAACAAACTGCAGCAAATGTACCAAAATATTCAGTGTCAACATTTTATATCCGTGTGATACCAGGTTCCAATTTGCGTATAATTTGAGTAGGGGGGGGAAAGGCAACTCAGCTGTTTCCTTCATCTGCAGGAGGAGAAAGTGGTTTCATGCTTAAGGGGTGTTTGGACTGAACATTAACATACAGTAACTACAGTATAAGGGGAAAAAAATCTTTAAGCTGCTGATAAATTTCTGGTTACCTGGGCTTGTTAATTTAAGGTCCTGTAATCATCCTGTCCAGTGAAATCTGTACACCCATAAAACATGTGATTGAACAGCAGTGCGTCAGATGAATACAGGCTGGCGATTTTTCTGTCAGCTGCTGTAATAAAACTTGGGCTTCAGGCTCCGATTTTTATTTTGAAATAATAAGAATTGCTTCATTCTTTACCCGTGTTACCATGGTAATACTGTCTTGTAGCGATGTTATATTGATTTAGAAAGTGGACAGTAATATTTCTTTTCTGTTATTTGGTTTCTGAGGGTTGATTTCTAATTTCCAGTTGGAGATTACTTTTATATGTTCCTTAAGTCTTTTCACTTTTACAGAGGAATGCAATTTGCTCCTCTGTGTTTGCTATTTTCTCAGCTTATTGGTTTGCTCTTACTTCAAAATTAAACTTGCCCATTTCAAATATTGAAATTACATTTGCTTTTTGTGCTCTAGGCCCTGAACAATATTACAAACACACTGCCTCATTGGGTTTTTCTTAAGTCTCTACATTTTTTTTTATTAAGCTTTTATTATAGGCACCTGCAATCACCCTGCTGCTCTTTTTTTCCCCTCACACATTGTGTCAGGAGAGAATTGTGTGTTTCTGACAGGAAGTTTAACCTGCACAAAGTGATCACCCAGTTTATTCACACGCATATGACGACTGTGCATAAAAAAAAATCCATACGTGGTACCCATCTCTTCATTGGCATGTCACACAACATCAGCATTTTGTCAGTCCATATAATACCGAAGCTCATTATTCAGTGTTAGCTAAGCTTGGAGGGGAAAAAAAGACAAAATCACATTAATACCATTTTCAGCTGCAAGTGGTTAATTCCATCTAATCTGAGTTTGATCTTACAAATGCACTATTCTCACAAGAGACAATTTCGTCTGTCACCACTAAACCTCTAGATCCCTATCAGTCCTGATCGTTTCATATTTTACGAGTGCGGGAGATTTGTATCATTTTACATGATCTAAGGGGAATTCAAAGAGACTGAACTGAGTCTTAAGAGGCACGTGTTAGCGAGCGCGCCCACCTGCCTCCGATGTAAATGGCTGCACTCATCAGTGTGGCACACAAACTCAACTGTGCACTCTTGAGCTGTAAGAGCATCCCTCTTATTATTGCCTGAGGCCACATGCTAGCTATGTTATCACACAGATCCTTCCAACAAGATCTGTGGCCACCACACGCATCACAGAGAGCAGACGCTTCCCGCCGTGTTGTCCCGAGTCTGCCCCCCTTTCGTTTGTATTATTCACTCCAGATGATGATTCTGTCAGATTTTTTTTTTTTAAATTGAGCTATGTCACAGTGGTGGCATTCATCAGCTCAAATAACAAGACGAGGTATTTTGTCCATAAACATTGCAAAATAAAAGAATATTAGTTTATATGGAGAAATAAATATGTGGATGCACAGTATATTGCCTAAAATATGAGCTAAATGTACTGTTGTTACTCATCTGTTAAAACCTATTGAAAGTCGACCTCACTGCAAAGCTGACTCCAAAATGGCTGCTGACCGCACTCATGATAAGGTGGAAAAACTGATAACCCACTCATGACTCTACTAATTTAATCTGTTTACTTACTGTATCCTCACTGGTCTGCATTTACATTTTGAAAAGAAAAATGTCTCCATTATTCTGCCATCACATACTTGGGGAGGAAGAGGCATGAGATGCAGCACAGTTACTGAGGAAGAAAGAAATGTTTGTGAACTAAATCTCAAATTATTATTTCATGTACCAACGAGGAAACAGAATCATACGCCATTGCGTGTCACAGCTGCACTGATAGTACACATCAAGACCGTTTTTTAATATGTTTTATAGAAATGAATGTAGTTCCAGTGTGTATGTTTGTATTTGTCTTGGCACCATCATCCTGGAGTGGACTATACATGGGTCTTTGGGTGTTTGATTTGAGTAACATTGGCTTATATAGTTATGGATTTCAATGGGCTTTCATCGAAGTTGCTGTTGAAAAGGAAAAATGTAGACTGCAGTGGTAATAAGTGTGGAAGCACTGATGTATGAGCAGACTTTTTTTAACCATGGAAAATATTTTCATTATAGATTTTTCACCTTTTTTTAAGCTTTTAACATTTTTAAAACATTTTGAAAATCAGAAAAAAATTACACAATAGAACAATGCCAACATATTTTGTGTGCATGAGAATATATAGTCACTTTTTTACCTTTTTAATATTTTTAAAACATTTTGAAATTTGAAAAAAGGAAAATTACACTACAATAGAAGAGTAGAACAACATCCATTTTGTGTGTGTGCGTGTGTTTGTGCGTGTGTGTGTGTGTGTGAAAGTGTGAGAGAGACAGAGTATATTCAGTTCAATTCATCTTTATTTATATAGCACATATTCCCAACAACAGTCTCATAGCATGTTCAAACTGTAGGACAACTACCCCACAGTTGTGGAAAGACCCCAACAATCAAGTGGCTTGGTGACGGTGGAGAGGAAAAACTCTCTTTTAACAGGAAGAAACCTCCACCAGAACCAGGCTCAGGGAGGGGCAGTCATCTGCTGCAACTGGCTGGGGGTTGAGGAGATGGAGAAGAAAAGAACAGACATGTAGTGAATAAACAACATGCCAGGGACTCAATCTATGGGAGAGATTAATCAACAGCAATATCTTACAACACTTAAATGAAACAGAGGAAAGAAGTGAAACCCTAGTGCATCATGGAAGCCCCTCCCCCCACCCCCCCAACTGTCAAAATGTATAGCAGCATAACAAAAGGAGTACCGGAGTGGTGGCCTAGTTGATGGAGTATCCGCCCCACAACGGGAGGTTGGGGGTTCAAGTCCCAGCCAGGTCATACCAAAGACCATATAAAAATAGTACTTCCCGCTTTCTAGCTTGGTGCTCAGCGTAATAGAATGGGGGAAGGAGCAGTTGTTTGTGGCAGCGCCTTGCATGGCAGCGACCCTTCTGATTCTACATGTGCTTAACATTGTAGATCGGAGAAACATAATTTTGTTCTACTGTACATGATTGGTTGTATGGACTGAATGACAACAGAGATGGCTTCTTCTTCTTCTAAAGGAAGGTTAAGGCTCAACTGATCCAACCGTAACTATAAGTTTTGTCAAAAAGGAAAGTCTTTAACTCTGTTCTTAAAAACATATCGAATCTGTCTCCCAAATCCTGATTGGCAGCTGGTTTCATAGGAGTGGAGCCTGATAACTGAAAGCTCTGCCTCCCAGTGTACTCGTAGAGATCGCATTTCGAGAGCACAGTCTGTGTGTGTGTGTGTGTGTGTGTGTGTGTGTGTGTGTGTGTGTGTGTGTGTGTGTGACTGTCTAGACAGTTCCTCTCTCTTTTGTTACCTTCTTGTCTCGTCACTGCATGCAGTTGTGACAAACTACCTGTTTCTGGATGTGATCATTGCACACAGGTACATTGCATTTACCACACCGACTGTTGACTTTATGATCTTTATTACTTGGGCAGATCTGACACTTCTTTTCTCTTTGGTTGGTCCTGTCTGCATCTTCCCTGTGACTTTTATCACCCCACACCTCCCCATTGCTTCAATAGAGCTGTCTACGCTTATGTCCTGTGAACTTTGCCTTAGTGGCAGAGCGTGGTATAAACAAACCCAGAACTCAATGCATTTCAATGTAAATGTTCACTATTTTTAAACCAGGAATTTGCAGAAATGGTGCACAATTCATTCATGTAGTCATCACCATCTTATGATAGATGATAATGGCAAGCAAAAATATAAGGTTTTTTTTTTAGATTCCCATTGGCCAGCAAAGATTACTGAAGGGGGATGTTGTGGGCTAATACTTGCCAAAGGAGAATGCACTTTAGCAATGAGATGTGGAGGCTGAAGGATGATGTGAACCATGTCTGTATCTGTTCTGACCACTTTATAACAGGTATGTCTATTTACCAAAACTATAGACCCTTATTTAGGATTAAATGTCATTTGCCTACATGTAAAATTAACGAACATGTGGCAAACACGCAAATTCATATCCGAGGGAGTTGGTAGCTCATCAGCCTCAGAGTAAAAATATCAACATTGCAATTAAACTAATTTAAAATGAGACTGCTACTCACCTGCAGACAGATGGACTGGCTGGATCTCTGCAGCGCTGAAACGAATTGTGTCAAAGGTATCCACCCATATACTCTTGCTATGGATTAACAAGGGCTACAAGTGTAAACAAACAGCAGTCTCCCATCTTTGTGGAGGCAAGTAATATTTTCCCAACTGTGAGCCCACCAGATAAATTTCGCAAACCTAAACATGACAGTTTTTTGGGGATTTCTAGAGCAGGTGTAATTTATTTTCTATTATTGGAATGTTCCGCCAATGAGCAGCAAAGCTGGTGCATCTATCTGGGAGTTACAAATATCAATAAATGTTGTTTCTGGCCACTCTGCTGGATCATTCTTCCACATACTGGCTGGTAAATGGAAGGACACTTTCCAAGATCATAAATTTACAGTTTTTGATCATATTTGATCTGATCTTGCAGTGAAAGCTCGTCATAATATTGATATGACACATTGTTTCAATGGTAGACTGCCAGGTTTTAGCACCTCTGCGCATCTTTCCCGCAGGAGTGGGCCCACCAAGTACCCGGATGTGTAGACAGCGCTATGCTTCAATACATACAATATTGTTAGCTGGCTTGCTTAGGTAGCTAATTTCACAAACTATAAGGCTGCATGTCCACCAAATGCGTTTTATGTCGCCCGACCGCCCTGAGCTTTTTTTTTTTTTTCTTCAGCGTTCGTGCACTGTGCTTTGGGGAAAAAAAACGTCTGTGCCCCATATCCCAGCAACAGCTTGTCACGCTCAACTCAGCACTTTCACTTTTCCTATGGTCAGACCTTCTACTGATTTTTTTTTTTTTTTTTTAATAGCAGTCTCGAAATAACAATGGACAGGAAACGTGTTTTAGCAGCTCTGGATGTAAAATATGATGACACAAAAACAGTAGTCCGAGTACAGACTCGGACTCCTATGTCCCGCCCTGCCTTAATTCTGATTGGCTGCTTAGAAATGTCTGCCTGATGAGCTCAGCTGCATGCTGAAAAGTTGAACTTTTTTCAACGCTGAGCACCCTGAGCGCCGCAACAAAAAACGGCCACCGCTCAAAGCGTTGTGGCGCAGAGGGTGCTCAGCGCTGTAAACGCTGGACTACATAGAGAATGAATAGAAAACCATCGCCTAGAGCGGAAAAAATGCATTTGGTGGACACGCAGCCTAAAATAGGCAAATTTGATGATACATGATAAGAAACACACTCTTTCACACAGTAGTCAGGAATGACACACACACACACACACACAGAGAGTACATACAGTAATGTTAGCTAGTTTTATTAGCTAGCTCGTGTTAGCTAACTTTAAAGTAGGCTAATTTATTGATACTCCAGCCCCCCCCCCCCCCCCCCGCGACCCAAAAAGGATTAAGCGGAAGAAGATGAATGGATGGATGGATGACAATAACATAGTCTTTGACACTGTAGTCATGAATGACACGCACACATGAATGTGCAAGAATGCTGTTGAAATATATCAATTTGATGACATCAAATATTTTCTGAGGTAATAAATGAAGATAAATACTTGCATGTATCAAATCTTGCTGTGTAAAATAATCTTCTTAAGGGGTGGTATAAGGTGCATTCTGATTGCCCAATAGTATACAGGTGCATCTCAAAAAATTAGAATATTTTTTTGTCATTCATTTCAGAAAGTGAAACCCATATATTATATAGATTCATTACACAGAGTGTGATATATTTCAAGTGTTTATTTTAATTTTGATGATTATGGCTTACAGCCCATGAAAACCCCAAATTCAGTTTCTCAAAAAGTTAGAATATTATATAAAATTAATTTTAAAAAAATATTTTTTTTAATAGAAATGTTCGCCGACTGAAAAGTATGTCCATGTTCACACTCAATACTTGGTCGGGGCTCCTTTTGGATTAATTACTGTATCAATGTGGCGTGGCATAGACGTGATCAGCCTGTGGCACTGCTGAGGTGTTATGAAGGTCCAGGTTGCTTTGATAGTGGCCTTCAGCTCATCTGCATTGTTGGGTCTGGTGTCTCTCATCTTCCTCTTGACAATACTCCATAGATTCTCTATGGGGTTTAGGTCAGGAGAGTTTGCTGGCCAATCAAACACAGTGATGCCATGGTCATTAAACCAGGTTTTGATACTTTTGGCAGTGTGTGTGTGTGGGGGGGGGGGGGGAGTCCTGCTGGAAAATGAAATCAGCTTCTCCATAAAACTTGTCAGCAGAGGGAAGCATGAAGTGCTCTAAAATTTCCTGGTAGATGACTGCGCTGACTTTGGTCTTGATAAAACACAGTGGACAAACACCAGCAGATGACCTCTGTTCAGATAAAAGTAAATTTTCCATTTCATTTGGAAATCAAAGTCCCAGAGTCTGGAGAAAGAGTGAAGAGGCCCAGAATCTTAAGTTGCTTGAGGTTTAGTGTGAAGTTTCCAGTCAGTGATGATTTGAGGAACCATGTCATCTGCTGGTGTTTGTCCACTGTGTTTTATCAAGACCAATGTCACCGCAGTTGCCTACCAGGAAATTTTAGAGCACTTCAAGCCTCCCTCTGCTGACAAGTTTTATGGAGAAGCTGATTTCATTTTCCAGTAGGACTTGCGCCCCCCCCCCCACCACCCGCCACACTGCCAAAAGTATCAAAACCTGGTTTAATGACCATGGCATCACTGTGTTTGATTGGCCAGCAAACTCTCCTGACCTAAACCCCATAGAGAATCTATGGAGTATTGTCAAGAGGAAGATGAGAGACACCAGACCCAACAATGCAGATGAGCTGAAGGTCACTATCAAAGTAACCTGGACCTTCATAACATCTCAGCAGTGCCACAGGCTGATCACCTCCATGCCACGCCACATTGATACAGTAATTAATCCAAAAGGAGCCCCGACTAAGTATTGAGTGTGAACATGGACATACTTTTCAGTCGGCCAACATTTCTATTAAAAAACTATTTTTTAAAATTAATTTTATGTAATATTCTAATTTTTTGAGAAACTGAATTTGGGGATTTCATGGGCTGTAAGCCATAATCATCAAAATTAAAATAAACACTTGAAATAAATCACTCTCTGTGTAATGAATCTATATAATAATATGGGTTTCACTTTCTGAAATGAGTGACAAAAAATACTGAATTTTTTCATGATATTCTAATTTTTTGAGATGTACCTGTACTCTGAAGTCGACTGCACAGGGTATTCCTCCATATTAAGTGAGATTCCAAACTTAAGGGAGAGAATAGTGTTCAGTTTAAAGGGAACTGAGAACAGAGCAGGGAAGGAGTGAACAATGGTGCATCACTTCACTGGAAGTTGACAAGATTACCCATAAGCCATTGCACCTCAAATATGAGTAAAACAAGTTGCTAACATTATTAACAAGCTAAACTGATGTTGGTTATTGTTTATATCAACTGATGGTAATAAAAATATATTTGCATTAATATTTTATTAAGAAATATAAATTATCCACCGTAGTATCAGTACTTGTACATGGTTACCATGGTAACGCACGGAAGAGGAGGCGACAGTTACAGGGTGTTTCAAATGGAGAAATTTTGTGAAGGGCAATTAACTGATATTCCCTGAGAACGGAGCAGGGAGTAGGGAATACAGTACACTATGGATCGGAACGCACCCATAGTCTGTGGTCCACAAAATATATAGTCCTGATAGTCACAGTTGATAAGAATCAAAGGTTCCCACGAAATTCCAAAGGAAATGAATGTGGGTCATTTTTGACCTACTTATGGAAGCTTGGGGTAGTAATCCGAGAACTACAATTTCATAAAATATATAAAGGCAAGTTAAAAATTTAAATGGGATCACATCAATAATGTTTTTTGAGTAATAGCTGGAATATGAACTGATAACAACTTTTCATTACGAAGATATTGCTGGACAGTGACCTCACCAGGTCATTTTTGACCCACTTATGCATCTAAGGGTTAAAAAAAAAATAATAATAAAAGTGACTGTACTGAGTCTTTATGGCCTTCATTACACTTTTGGAGTAAGAAAAAAGTCCTCCAAATTTATGCCACTGTGCAGTGTAGGAACCACAAAATGGTGGGACACAGTGGATAAAAGTTAACAGCTACAATGTCATCTTGTTTGCTAATAGACAAACGTTAGCCAACAGGGCTGATATCAGGGGAAAAGATTGGTGCATTAACGTTATGAGCAGCTCTGTTTATATTCTCCAGTGCACACGTCCATGTCAACATGAACTCTGTCCAACTATTTTTCCATTTGCAAACCCCCCATTGTTTTAGGTTTTTTTAAATCATTGTTTTTAGTATTTTTGTGTCAGTTTGTCCCTTTGAGGGTGACTGAGTCTGTCAGTTGAAGATAATTTGATCATGTGGGTGTGTAAGGAGTGTTGCGGCCTCTAGGGGCCGCTGCTGGGGCTTTTTTCCCCACTTTGAAATGAAGCCCATATCCCTGCATTGAATTCCTGCTCATCGCCACCGACTGTTTTTCTAACATTATCCTTAGCTCCCTTGAAAGTCAAATGACTGTTATAATCCTATAGCGGCATAAGTTGTTTTCTATTTTGTGCCTCAATATTTTTCAGCTCTCCTACTTCAATGTACAATATTTTGGAAATAAAGTCACACATAATTACATCCACATTATGTTTTTTTTCTGTTTATGTCAAAAATTGCTAAATTAAAAGCTACCAGGAAGATGGAGTCTTCAGACTTTATTAACATATTGCAGTAATCTTGTTGACAAACAGAACAGCCTGGAGGGTGCCCCCAGATAAGTAAGACCCAATTTGGTGAGAAATAACCTCTGACTGGACGACCTTCACTCAATCAAATCTTAAATAGCTCATTAAAGTCTGTGATTAAGGGGTTTAGACTTTGCTCCCTAAAGCACACAGACAATAGATTTTTGATATCGATGTTGTTTATTAAGGCTAATGATTGTAACTACTGTTTCTGAGGAAAATGACGGCTTCCTTCCTGCTGAACCTAACATGAACCTGGATTCTCACTCTCCCCCATTATTCCGTTCACATTGCTTTTCATTTCACTTTATTCTATTTCATTTGACCAGTTGTCTCTAGCTGAATTGCCATTTGATTTAGCCGGTAACAAGAATTACTCCTGGAGGAAATAGGGTCAGTCTTTATATCAGGAGCTAATATAAAAGTGTTTAAAAAGAATTCATTAAAGCCGTATAAAACGTCAGCCATCATCTGCGGCATTTCCCTCCTGAGAGCTTTAGGACGGCCTCAGAAGCCATCCCGCATGACACCACACTGAATCTTCATGAAGACCTCTCCACTAATTGTGCACCCACCCATCCACCCTAATTATTTACCCCATCAGGTGTGAGAGTAGGTGCTTGAATGACATTAGGAGCCCCGCACTGCCAAATAACTGCCCCCTGTGGGGAATTTGCATTATTCAAGATTAAAGAACCCCACACCGTGCACCGCGGTATGGTGTTCCTTCTTCCCTTCCATTTTCAACACACCAAGGACCCTGAATGGCACACCTGTCTCCTGGCATATCCTTTGAAATAATAAGTGTGCAGTAATTGCTGGGAAGCAGGAAGGATTTTGTACATCACTTCCTGACCTCGTGAGTGACACAAACTTTAGAGGGCTACATTTATTCCTCTCCAAATGCATTTTTAATGCAGACTAAAAAGTGTTTGTGCTTTTTGTTCTGGATGGTGGAAAATGGCTGTGACAGGTCTAATGGTTTGATTTCTTTTTTTCTTTGACAGGAATCATAAAGTGGCAGATAAGATTGCCTCTGCTAAAGTAAAGTAAAGTATATAGTTTGACAAAAGATTTTTTTTTTTTTTTAAATTCAATCTCAAATGTGGACTCTGGAGAAAGTGTCAGTTGATCTTGTTCTTAGTGAATGAGAACTGAAAATAAAGATGCATCATCTTCTCAATTGTTAGAAACTTGCACTCAGATGAGAAATGGCAGGTTGCAGGATCGAAATACTTCAGAACAGCAGCGGTCCACACTCAACGGCATGCCTGCATTTGATTTTAAAAAATCTTGTCCTTGCCCTGTCAACACTTCCCTTCTTAAGGCGTTCTTTGGTTTATTTGGGGTAACACTGCACAATAAAACCATGAACGTTTTGTGCATTTTCTCCTCCTCCTCATTCATCTCAATCCCTCTCTCTCATTCTTTCCCATCTTCCCCGTGTGCCCTCTCTTTCTGCTTTCTGCTTACCTTACCAAGCTCTAATCTCAACCTACTACCGAGTAACCAAGTGTTAAAACAAGCTGCCTTCTGTAATAATTTGGAAACTCTGCCAGTTTCTTGTCTTAAAAAAAGGCAGCAATGAATTTAATTAGAAAGCTGTTGCATATCTCTGTGATACATTTCTTTTAATTAACCCCATGTGAATAAATTAAAAATAATAGGGGGCTGAAAAGTATGGAAAAACACCCTAATGAAGTTTTCCTTTAATTGGGATGGAGACTGCAGCCAAACCACAGTGAGCACCAGGAGCTAACAATGCCTTCTGTAAGCCTCAGAAAAGGGCCCAGGCCCTTCGTGCTGACTTCAAGTGTAAGAAATGCACCTCTGACGTGATGGAAATGACCATGGGCTGGGAGAAAAGGCAGTCCTGTTCCAGGCTGCTCTGCTGAGACTCCCCATGCCGCGCTTGAAGCCGGGCCAGTGTTATTGCAGCCCTAATGTGCCTGACTCATTTGGAGCGGATCAGGAGTAATTATGGCAGGGAAAGTGGCTGCCGACCGTGGGGGTCAGGACACTTGTAACATGTGAAAAGAGCAATTATTCCAGGAGACAAAACCCTCCCTTATCCTGGGCAGTGCCAGGGTCAATGCAAGGGACGGCTGGGCTCCATTTCAGCAGCGCTTATTAGCCGCAGCAAGCTGCAAAGTTTGAGAGAGTGCATCTTGTTAATGAACAGTCCCCTCCTCAGCTGCGCCGGCCCTGTCTGCTCCCTCCACCGCTTACTGTGGGTGTTAATTATGTCATAATCATAGCACGCATACAGTCCCAGAAATCACCTCACAGACCCCAGCATTCATACACAACCATCTGGAAAAGTAGCATGCACTACAGTAATATAGAGGGCTCTTAGTGCAAATTATACTAAGAGAAAACAGCCTGTATGAAATGTAATATTAACATGGGCCTCGTAAGAAACGTCCTAATTTGAGGAAGAGAGAATGTAGGCATGTATTTCTTTTTTCCCACACACCATCTTTGTTCCATGTATATTCTCCAGCTACCAATACAAATGTGAATCAGTAGTCTTTATTTTCTTTATCATTTCCAATATGCTCATCAGTTTCCCTTCAACTGACACGTGCATTCCAGCTACTATTATTACCAGATGTCTTGCATTTTGTCTTGGCGATAGAAGAGCATGTCTGCGGGCTCAATTACAGCAATGATGGGAGCTGAATGAAAAGGGACTGATTTATGCACACAATGGCAAGACATCTGCATGAGCTCCCTATTAACCTTAGCGGCAGACACCTTGGCCCGGGGATAATTTTTATTTGGGATTGCCATGACCACAACATCCAATGCGCTGGTGTACACACACAACACCAAGGCCTGCTGAGGTCTGTAATCTACAGATACACTGAGGCACAATGAAAGTTTGTTATTGTAAGCATTTTTTTTCTACAATTGTATTTTTATGCCTGCTTTTGTCTCTTACAGTCCACAAGAGGGTATAACCTTAACAATTACAGACCGGTATCCAACTTACCAATTTTTAAGCAAAATTTTAGAAAAACTTGTTTTTACACAGTTAAATTATTTTTTTAATATCAAATGACATATTTGATGAAAACCAGTCTGGTTTTAAGACAAACCACAGTACAGAGACAGCCCTGGTCAGGATTGTTAATGATCTAAGGCACAACATGGACTCACAGAGAATTTCAGTCCTGGTTCTACTGGATTTAAGTGCTGCCTTTGATGCAGTAGATCACCATATTGTTTTAACCAGGCTGAAGGATCTGGTTGGCCTCTCTTGTACTGTTCTTATTTGGTTCAAGTCCTACAACACAGAGAGGAACTTCTTTGTAAGTATGGATACATGCTCTTCCAGAGTCTACAAAATAAATTGTGGTGTGCCCCAAGGTTCAATTTTAGGTCTAGTACTTTTTAATCTGCACATGCTGCCCCTGGGAGATGTTATCAGGAGACGGTGTTAATTACCATAGTTAGGCTGATGACAAACAACTGTATATCACTGTGTCTCCTGATGACATGGAACCAATTAACACCCTTTATAACTGTATTTTAGACATTAAATCATGGATGGCAGCAAGCTTTCTTCAGCTCAACCAGAACAAAACTGAAGTTTTAGTCATCGGTCCTGAAGCTCAGAGAGAGAAAATTTGTACCAAAATTACATACAATTCCTTTACCCCATCCCAGCATGTTAAGAATTCGGGCATCACTTTAGACTCTGACCTTGGTTTTACTCCACACATTAAAAATATAGCACAAACAGGATTTTACCATCTAAAGAGCATAGCCAGAGTCCGCCCACTTCTCTCTCGAGCAAACACAGAGATACTGATGCATGCTTTTATCGCCATTCGTATTGATTACTGTAATGCCCTGCTCTCTGGTCTTCCCAAAAAGACAGTTTCAAATCTGCAGTTATTACAGAATTCAGCTGCACATATTCTGACGAAGGCCAGATGGCAGGCTCACATCACGCTGGTTTTAAAGTGACTGCATTGGCTCCCCGTGTCCTTCAGGATTGATTTCAAGGTTCTTTTACTGGTTTATAAATGTCTGCATGGCCTTGGGCCTTCTTATTTATCAAAACTGCTTTTGGCATATGAGCCCCCACGGTCCCTGAGGTCCTCCGGCACTGGCCTTTTAATTATCTCTACTGTCAGAACACGCACTCACGGTGAGGAGGCTTTTATTTACTACGGCCCACGTCTGTGGAACAGCCTGCCGGAGAACATCAGGGCTGCCAAGAATGTTCATGTTTTTAAAAGCAGGCTCAAGACCTACTATTGTAACTTTGCTTTTGATTAGTTTCTTATTCTAATTGTCTTAATTTATGCTTTTAAACCTATTCTATGTCAGAATTACTTATCTTACTGCGAATTATTAATACTTATGAATATGTCAGTTTGACTGTATTTAAGTGTTATTTTATTCTTCTAGTCATCTTAACTGCCTAGTCTTTTTATCAGCAAATTATCTTATTTATCAGTGACTGTTTTTTTTTTTTATCACCCTGCCCAAGCTCAGGTGTTTCCTCATGGGGAGCTCTTCCATGGGGAATTGTGTCTGTTTTCTGGCTGCAGGGTGCAGGCCTGTGATTGCCCTAGTCTACCCAGCTGAGGGGATTGTACACTGCGGCACCACACCTGCAGCGTTGACCCCTCGGATTGTACTCGGGCAGTCTCAGAGCTGGTGTTCCTGTAGCCGTGGACCTGGCACTTTCCCTGATGGTGAGGGCTCCATAGTGATGGTGCTTTCACACTTGGATCCTCGGTGCCCAGCCATAAGTTTTACACTGACGAAAGTTTCTTTGTGTGTGTGTGTGGGGGGGCTAATTGTGTTTTATTTTAATGGGTGAAGCACTTTGTGTTGCATCTTTTTGTATGAAAAGTGCTATATAAATAAAGCTTTGATTGATTCATTGACTGATAATATATTGTAATGTTATGTAATAAATTACAGAACTTCTAAGATCTATTTAAGATGATTCACTCAGTCATACTGGGTTAATGTGCAGTGGTTTGGTAGCTTCTTGTAGCAGTTCATAGATTCATCGCTGGCCATTAATGTCTTGTGCAGAAGTGCTTTGAATAAAGAGATTATGATGGTAGCGGTGGTGATGATGACAAATGCACTTGTTCCAGATAAATGCAATCATTTGGTAATATGCTATCTATTTTCCCCCGGCATCCCGGGCTGTGTATTCACCACGCTGGTGGCTAACTCTCTTATTTAGTGCAGCTGGGAGGTGGAATTATAGGGGCCCCTGACAGAAGGCCCACCCAGGGCCAGCTTCCACTTTCTTGAAAGACCACCTCCCTCTCCATGTGTCAGGAAGGCTGAGTGATTTTAATCAAGATCCTTTACCTCCCCATGACCCAGCAAAGTCTGCTTCACACCATGGCGTCAGTGCTTTTAATTGATCAAAAGACATTTAACAAACAGAGTAGCAGATGTAACTGTCCTGCCATTAGGGTTGAGTGCCTACGAGAGCAGCTGCTCCACTGGGATCGCTTGCATGCAGTTGTGCTGCGAACAGTATCGCCAAACTGGGAGTGTCCCTGCAGAAGAATTGGTTAAATTATTTTGAAGAAAAATCAATTAGGAACTACAGTGCCATGAAAAAGTATTTGCTTCCTTCCTGATTTCTTACATTTTTGCATATTTTTCACACTTAAATGTTTCAGCTCATCAAACAAATTTTAATATTAGACAACGATAACTCCAGTAAATACAAAATGCTGTGTTTAAATAATTTCATTTATTAAGGGAAAAAAGCTATCCAAACCTACCTGGCCCTATGTGATAAAGACAAAAGTTGAACTCTTTGGAGGACGTGCTTCCCACTATATTTGACATAAAACTAACACAACATTTCATAAAAAGAACATCATACCAACAGTGAAACATGGTGGCGGTAGTGTGGGAGTCTGGGGCTACTTTGCTGCTTCAGGACCTGGATGACTTGCTGCAATTGATGGAACCGTGAATTCTGCTCTCTACCAGAAAATCCTGAAGGGAGAATGTCTGGCCATCAGGTTGTGACCTCAAACTCAAGCCCTCTTATGTGGCTGAATTAAAACAATTCTGCAAAGAAGAGTGGGCCAAAACTCCTTAACATCGATGTGAAAAACTCATTGTCAGTTATTGCAAACACTTGACTGCAGTTGTTGCCACCAAGGGTGGCACAACCAGTTACTAGTTTAGGGGGCTATTACTTTTTCACATAGTGCCAGGTAGGTTTGGATAGCTTTTTTTCCCTTAATAAATGAAATCATCATTTAAAAACGGCATTTTGTATTTACTCACGTTATCTTTGTCTAATATTAAACTTGGTTTGATGATCTGAAACATTTAAGTGTGATAAATATGTAAAAATTTAAGAAATCGGGAAGGGGGCAAATACTTTTTCACGGCACCGTATTTTGATGACTGATTACATTTTTTTGATTATAAACGGTTTCTTTTCTTGTAATTAGAAGTTGGTGTTCAAGTAGAAATGGTGCAGAATTTAGCTATTCAACTCATTGAAGATGTACCTAAATAACAGTATAAAACTCAAGCTCCTGCTCGCCTGTTCTTAAAAGTGCAATAAAATTATAATGATAATGTTAGGAAAAAAAGGTTTGTGTACACCTCTGCACGTCTGTTAGGTATTGCAATATCTTTGAGGTAATTGTATTTTCCTGTCCTATATTTCCTTGAGTGCTCCATAGAGCGGATTTTCTTTTAAAACCTTAAATATATCAAAAAAGGTTAGTGGACTGATTTTTTTTTTTTTTTTTTTTGATAGCTGAAAAGATGGAAGTGTAAATGGGGTAACAGAAATCGGATGCTATCTATAATGGAAAATGCATGCTTTGACAGATTGCTTGGCTTGAGTAAAACTAACTGTACATATTCTTGAAAGATACAATCTTAAAGAAAGAGCGAGATGACAGGCATTTTCACACAGTACTAATGGCAAATTAAATTTCTTCTCAGGGAGGATATTTTGGCAGGGCAAGTGCTGTCTCTCCACTTTTGAGGGGTAAAATGCATCCCTTGTTGGAGAATGAATCGAGATGTGGAGAGGCATGCTTTTGGTAACATCAAATGACACTGGAAGGTCAGTGGCACTTGTATCTGTTAAATGGATTGGATTAAGTGGAGGCTGCCTCCTAGTCTGCTGCTTCCTTTCATAATGCAGCTTTTCTTTCTGGGAGGTGGCGAGCTTTGGAGGGTCTGTTCTGCTCCACCGTTTCACAGAGCGCCGGGAGTGGTGACAGGTGCAAGAAAATGTCTCATGGCATTAAGGGAATTGAAAAGGCATTTACTTTACACAATCATTTTTTTTTCTTTCGCTGCTCTTTGTTTAGGGGGTTTTAGCTGCTGCTTGCTACACTACTATTAAAGCCATTTTCCAGAAGCTGCTTCAGTAGAAGACATCAAACTTGTGTTTGTGGCCCACAATAGCTTCAAGTAAAGAGGCATGTGTTGAATGGGCATACTGGCAGACATTAGGTGTACCTCTGCTGAGATGTCTTTTTTTTTTTTTACAGACAGCCCTGGAGGACTGGGACACATGCATGGAGAAATGAATGTCAGCCTAACAGCAAACACAGTTAGATACAGACAGTGTTGTCACTTTAATGATGCTGAGCAGGGCTTTAAACACAGTGAGGAATCCTTTGGCAGGGTTGAGGAGTGTGCGGTAACTCCAGGATAGGTTAAGCTTTGGCCTTTTCAGATGTGATGTAAAACACACACATGATATGTTTAAGGAGAGTGTGGCGGGCGGTGGTCTTTACCAATTAGGAGCAGTCCTCCAGAGGTGGAGGAGCGACCTTTTTGTATAATTAGTTCTCTTATTTAAAGCAAAGATTTTGAGTAGAATAACTAATTAGGTGTCATATAAGGCAAATTAAAGGTTTTGTGATCCCCAAGGGAATTGCAGTAACTTCTATATTTTCCTTTGCACAAGCACTGAAGCACACATGTACACACACACACACACACACACAAGCATTTTCGCTGCTCATTAAGACTGTTTTTAGTTCTGTGGAAGCCTGTCAGACGAGCACTGTTGGCATACCTGCAGAGAGCTGCCCTAACAAGCCATGAAATACAGGTAGAAGAGTCCGCCCTTATCCAGTGCGGCTTGAATTTGAAGCTTTTTAGCTTCATTTACACTGAACATTGGTATTTATAGCAGGTTTTGTGATCCTAATGTGGCAGCTTCAAGGGGTCTGTTGTGGAGAGGACGGGAGGTGAGGGAGCTGGAGGGCAGGCGGAACACTAATTGATGGCTCGCATCACCAGCACTGGACCAATTAGCCTCTCTTTTCTACTTCTGATAGAGAAATAAGACGGCGCAACACCACCAGAGCACTTACTGACAGAGAAGCCAGCACTATAAATTTGGCTAACAAGCTCCCCTATTTCTTTTACCTCTTTTTAAAAGGGGGTGCTAATTGTATTGCATTCATTGCCTTGTTGATGGTGGATAACCAACAAACTACAGAGCAAAACGGGATCCAACGAGGTGCCTTGTAAGTCCACGGTGCAACGGTGAGAGGGAAAGAGCGAGAGCGAAAGCAATTTTCTGTTTAAAAAGTTCTTTTGATAAGTGGCTCGAGATTTTTGTGAAGGAGAGCAAACTTGACACATTGAGCCGAGAACAAAACAGTGCACAGAATGAGGCAGCCCCTTCGCAGTAGTAAATAGGAAAATTAAAAAATCTAACTACAGAATGACCACATTGACATAACACGTCATATTTTTCTACTAAAAATGTAAATATTGAGTACAGAGAGACTGAAAAATGCACCTGCACTCACACCTTTAAAGCGCAGAATCAGGAAAACCCATATAAAACTATATAACATGTCTGTATAATGGGCCCTTCACAGATGCCCACACATACAAAACGTTGGCCTATCCCCCATGATGCAGAGTGTCCAGTCTCTTTTTTTTTTTTAGGAAGAGAGAGAGAGAGAAATGTGTTTTGAAAGTAGAGTGGCAAGTGGCGTCCACTGTGTGTTCTTTTAGATGGATCAATAGCTCAGTGTGTGAGAGAGTGTCTTAAGAGCTGTTGTCTTGTGCTTTCAGCTTTGGCAGACCTGTTAGTGCTACAGAGGGGAGCTGCGCACCCCTGCCTCTGTACCAGCAGTGGCCTGAGGGGGGCTTTTAGTCCAAACACAAATGTCAACCACACATAGACTATTAGTGTTTAGTGCAGTTATTAAATGGACTTTATTTGTCCTTTAGGAGGCTAAAAGGCGCACTTAAAGGGGACCTGCGTGACAGCAGGGCAATTTGCGAGTTTGGTAACTTAGGCTTGCTCATTGCAGACACATGAGTACAGATAAGTGTAAAAGGAGGAAAGGCTGTAATGCTCTGAGCAGGGAGCGCCGCGCGTGCGTGTGTGTGTGTGTGTGTGGATGTGTGCGAGTCGGTGTCTGTGTGTGTGTGTGTGTGTGTATGAAACACGCAGAGTGAGTGTATGCTAAAAGGCACTTAGGCCATAACATATCTCACTGGGGTCTGGTAGCAGCGTTTTTGTGGTCAGAGGCTTTTTAAAAGGTTAATGTTAATCTATACCAAACAAAGCCCACGAGGAGCTTTTACAGCCGTGGACAGTTGAGTGAAATGGGCTTTGATGAAATGGTAGGTAACTAACGTAGGACACAGCTTGTTGTAAATACTGCAGTAAGCAAAGAAAAACAGGATGTTTTACCCTCAGAAATATCAGCTACATGCCCCTTCCCCTGAAGCCTGCTGCCAGTGATCATGTAACTTTTGTATTACAGCATGTTCTTAGTGGAACAAGTAAGTCGAGGCTTTGTAGTCCAATGTGACCTGTGTGCCTATCTACATGGAAGAATGTTTTCTTTAATGCATATGAAGCAGGTAGGCAGTGTGCTGTGGCCGCGTGCGAGGCCAGGCTTAGACGCCTCAAGAAGCAGCCAGCTTATCAAAAGGCGAACATGAAAAGTCACTCGTGTTCCTGGGCCGTAAATCACGCATGGCTGTTTGTCTCCTTATCACTACAGGTGTGCCGATGCTCTCCGTCCAGCCCAAAGGGAAACAGAAGGGGTGTGCTGGCTGCAATCGAAAGATTAAAGACCGCTACCTGCTCAAGGCCCTGGACAAATACTGGCACGAGGACTGTCTCAAATGTGCCTGCTGCGACTGCCGCCTAGGGGAGGTGGGCTCCACCCTGTACACGAAAGCCAACCTCATCCTCTGTCGCAGGGACTACCTGAGGCAAGAAAGACACACAGTAACCTTTCTCCACTCATGACAACCACAAAAAACACACCACTCCAAAGAGCTTTGTGACTTAAAAGGATCTCAAAGTTGTTTAACCCCCCATGGCTCCTACATTTAAAGTCAACACAAACCAGGAAAAATTACTTTGTCATATTACTTCCTGGTTTTACGTAGGGATGGGAATTCAATCTCCCAGAATCATACATCTGGGATGTTTTCAATTTCTTTTATCAATGCTGCAGGATTGAACACTTGAACATACAAAAAACCCCTCAAAAAAACTGGCACACTACCTACCACGCAGCACTATTATTATAGTTACCACAAGATGATGGCAGAAGCTGCCAATCTGTTATTTTATGGAAGTTTAAACATAAGCAACATGTTCAAACATCCCTCAATGCTGCGTGGAATTAATGTGTTCGACGGTCTACGAAGGACTTCCCAAACAACAGCACCTATGTTAGCGACAGTAATATTAGCTTATTAGTAGTAGTAGTAGTATATTAGCACAATGCTAGCAGTCTTAGCTTAATCGCTTTTTCAGACTGAGAAAGCTCAGATAAAAATATGTGATAATCAAATATGATCTCATTCATTTTAGACGGTGGCAGCAACAGGTAGCTCTGAGGTTTTACCAAGCTACTCCACCGCCACTCCTAGCCAGCAAAACCCATGAGCTGCACATGGAGTGAAAATAAGTGAAGAGAGGGTTAACAAGTGTAACCAAGCTGTAACTAAGTTTGCAGCGCATTCATATGTGAGCGTAGAGCAGCTGGAGTTTCGGCATGTGGTACCTGTTCTAGTGTTTGTGTCCATTAATGTATGTATACAAACCTCCTATTTTATGTATGTGTGGGTGCGCGCGCGCACACACACACACATACACACACAGTGGATATAAAAAGTCTACACACCCCTGTTCAAATGCCAGGTTTTTGTGATGTAAAAAAATGAGACCAAGATAAATAATTTCAAAACTTTTTTCCCCCATTAATGTGACCTATAACCTGTACAACCCAATTGAAAAACAAACTGAAATCTTTTAAGGGGAAAAATAAAAAATGAAAACAACTTACAATAACCATCCATCCATCCATCTTCTACCGCTTTTCCGGAGGTCCGGGTCGCGGAGGCAGCAGTTCAAGCAGAGAAGTCCAGACTTCCCTCTCCCCAGCCACCTGCTCCAGCTCTTCAGAGGGGATACCAAGGCGTTCCCAGACCAGCTGGGAGACATAGTCTCTCCAGCGAGTCCTGGGTCTGCCCCGGGGTCTCCTCCCAGTGGGACGTGCCTGAAACACCTCAAGTGGGAGGCGTCCAGGAGGCATCCTAATCAGATGCCCATACCACCTCAACTGACTCCTTTCAATGTGGAGGAGCAGCGGTTCTACTCTGAGCCTCTCCCGGATGACTGAGCTCCTCACCCTATCTCTCAGGGTGAGTCCAGCAATCCTACGGAGAAAGCTCATTTCAGCCGCTTGTATCCGCGATCTCGTTCTTTCGGTCATTACCCAAAGCTCGTGACCATAGGTGAGAGTAGGAACGTAGATTGACTGGTAAATCGACAGCTTTGCCTTAGAACTAAGCTCCCTCTTCACCACAACAGACCGGTACAACGTCCGCATCACTGCAGATGCTGCTCCAATCCGTCTGTCGATCTCTCGCTCCATTTTCCCCTCACTCGTGAACAAGACCCCAAGATACTTAAACTCCTCCACTTGGGGCAGGAGCCTGTCCCCAACCCGGAGAGGACAACCACTACAATACAATAACCTACATACAATAACCTACAATACAATAACCTACTACAATAACCTAGTTGCATAAATATGCACACCCTTACTTTGTTGCAGCACCTTTGGCTTTTATTAGAGCACTCAGTCTTTTTGGGTAGGAGTCTATCAGCGTGGCATATCTTGATGTGGCAATATTTGCCCACTTTTCTTTGCAAAAACGCTCCAAATCTGTCAGATTGTGAGGGCATCTCTTGTGCACAGCCCTCTTCAGATCACTCCACAGCTGTTCGATCGGATTCAGGTCTGGACTCTGGCTGGGCCATTCCAAAACCTTAATCTTCTTCTGGTGAAGTCATTCTTTTGTTGATTTGGATGTGTGCTGGTCATGCTGAAAGATGAAGTTCCTCTTCATCTTCAGCTTTCTAGCAGAAGTCTGAAGGTTTTCTGCCAACACTGACTGGTATTCGGAACTGTTAATAATTCCCTCCACCTTGACTAAGGCCCCAGTTCCAGCTGAAGAAAAAGAGCCCCAAAGCATGATGTTGCCACCACCATGCTTCACTGTAGGTATGGTGTTCTTTTGGTGATGAGCAGTGTTGTGTTTGTGCCAAATATACCTTTTGGAATTATAGCCAAAAAGTTCAACCTTGGTTTCATCGGACCATAACACATTTTCCCACATGTGTTTGGGAAACTTCAAATGTGTTTTTGCAAAATGTAGCTGGGCTTGGATGTTTTTCTTCATAAGATAAGGCTTCCATCTTGCCACCTTACCCCATAGCCCAGGCATATGAAGAAGACAGAAGACTGTTGTCACATGTACTAAACAGCCAGTATTTGTCAGAAATTCCTGCATCTCCTTCAATGTTGCTGTCGGCCTCTTGGCAGCCTCCCTGACCAGTTTTCTTCTCGTGTTTTCATCAATTTTGGAGGGACGTCCAGTTCTTGGTAATGTCACTGTTGTGTCATATTTTCTCCACTTGATGATGACTGTCTTCACTGTGTTCCATGGTACATTTAATGCCTTGGAAATTCTTTTGTACCCTTCTCCTGACTGATACCTTTGAACAATGAGATCCATCTGATGCTTTGGAAGCTCTCTGTGGACCATGGCTTGTGCTATAAGATGTGACTACAAAATGTCAGGAAAAGCCTACTAGAACAGCTGAACTTTATTTGGGGTTAATCAGAGACACTTTAAATGGTAGCAGGTCTGTGATGACTCCCATTTAACATGAGTTTGAATGTGATTGGTTAATTCTGAACACAGCCACATCCCCAGTTATAACAGGGTGTGCATATTTATGCAACCAGGTTATTGTAGGTTTTTTTAAATTTTTTATCTTTCCCCTTAAGAGATTTCAGTTTGTCTTTCAATTGGGATATACAGATTATAGGTCACATTAATAATGGAAAAAGTTTTGAAATGATTTATCTTGGTCTCATTTTTTTGCATCACAAAAACCTGGCATTTAAAAGGGGTGTTTAAACATTTAAAGAAGTACAGCATGCACATTTTTCTGAGTGCTAAAATAATGTAACTGTGCCCTTCAGCTTTCTATTTACTGCTTTTCAGCATTTAAAAACTTTCAAAGGTTGCAAAGCATACATGCCCATTATTCTAAGGAAGGCATGTTTCCAGTCTTTTATATTTGATTTTATTACATCCTTTTTAAAGAAGAAGCATTAAAGTCAGGCACATAATAAACCTGCTTTTTTCCCCCACACAGAAAACTGATCAGGAATTGATAAGGGAATCAATAAAGAATCTGATCGATAAGCGGAATTGACAGTGCTATTGGTATTGATGAAATCGTATCAATTCCCATCCCTCATTTTACAATAAGTATGCATAAAAGCCAGTCTACAACAATGTTTAGAAACCACAAGTCACGCAGCCAAAATTTAAAATGCATCATGACTGTGTATGTCGGCATTAAAACAAATTAGATGTTACCCTCCACATGTAAGTGATATTTATAAATCTAAACTGGCATCTTAAAATATCAGATGCCACATCAGATTTTTCTACAGTATGTGTTTGTATGAAATTCTTGTGTCATGCTGAGCTGTAGGCTGTAAGGGAAATCTCTATGCCGACTTATCGCTTCAACAGAGCGCCCCCCTCCCCCCCCAGATACCCCTGCCATCTGCTTGTTAAATTAAACATGACCATTTCCTGGGCGTTAGGTCACATTCCCGACCATTTATTTGAGAGGGAATTCCCTTGGGGCTGACTTAAGGATGCCACCCCCCTCCCAGAAAGAACAGAACTTCCCCCCACCACTACCCATTTCTTTCTCCAGTTCCCTCCTGGCTTCATGTCTCCAAGCTCCATCACTGTTATCTCCGTCTTGCTGCTACCCAATTAGGTTCTAATCTGTTTATTATTCTAATGTGAGGGAGTAAATTGAAAAGAGCAGCATAATTTTGCTATTAAAAAATCAAACATTAGGAAAGCCTTAATCACCTTGGTTTCCTTCCCACCTCGTTGATGGCTTTCACTGACATTTCGCTTTCATCCCAGCTCCTCCTCTGACCCAGAAGAAGTCCGTGGCCCACTTGAGAGGCGCTTAGGGATGTTAGATTGAGATAGGCCATTACCATCCATCAGTCCCCACCCACAGTTAATGCTTTTAAGATGCAGTGAGAGGTCTTCCTAAGGCCTGATGTTGCCCCCTCAGAAGGGGCAGATGGTGCAGATGAGGTAATAATAAATGGGAAAATGAGCAAGCGAAGGCAAAAATGATGAAGCTCCGAGTTTCACTTGGTAAAATACATCAGATGAGAGGACAGGAACCCCAACTCTGAAGCCGTAACAGCCTACTGGCACAGTGATGGGAGAAGAGGGGGCTTTCCTGCACATTAGACCAGCAAGATGTATTTTAGAGGTCAGAGAAAGGATTAGAAAAAAGGAAAATCGCATATGAAATCAAGAGTTGGGAATAGTAAAATAAGAATAAAAAAAGGAAAGATGAGTAAAGAGCTTCCTGTGCTCCTCTGCTGCCCCAGATTGTCTAATGAAATCCATCCCACTCGCCTGCTCTTCAGCCTGCGACAAATGCAGAACACTTAATGGCCGAGATGCTTGAGATGAATTCTATTATGGAACAAATTAAAAACCTTTCCTTGCGTGTATAGAAAAGAGGCGGTTTGAGAGACCGGAGTATTTGAAAGTAGGTGATGCAGTCTCCATCCTGAAGCAGTTTCCCTTTCATTCCTCCTCCTTTTTTCCCTAAACTAAGAAGTAAGACGAGGGCTCTGCTCACCTGCAGTAATGAAGTTAAATCTGTGCACTGAATTAGCCTCCTGCACTTCATTAAATACTAGCGGTGGATCAAACACACTTTGGTTATTTCCCAGGGTTTGGAACCCTGCCATGCTCACATTAATTATTATAGGAGCTCCATCTGTGATTGTCCTTCAGTGGCATTAGCAACTTATTGAATGCACACACACTTTCCTAAGTCTTGCACATACACATACACACTTCAGCGAGTGTCCTCTCCTGCCCTTCAAAACTATACTCCATCACAAAGTTTACTTCAAATCTATTTGGCTTTCTCTCTGCATATCCTCAGACTTTTTTAGTAACTTGCTAAATATTCAGGATTGCAGTAATAGCAACAAGAATAGAAATTTAATTATGCATTTCCTTTACATCTGGGGCTGAAAGTTGTGACCTCACTACAAGACTGACAACATAGTGATGGTGTGATCACAGGACTTAGAGCCAGAGATCATTTAATCTTCCATTTCATATGTTAGAGTAGACATAATAGCTAGCCACTTATCAAAATGGGGTATAATTAACAGTAAGAGGAAAACGTTTTCAAGATAATGGACATTAGAAGTTATCCACAAACCAATGAAATAGCGTTGTTAAGATGATAGCTTCATCGGGATGTGACCGTTTTCTAATCTGTTCTCCGCTTGCTCCTTTTAGTGAGTAAAACAGTTATTCCACTTCCCTAACAGTGGCTCTTCTTATTCGGGAAAGACATAACTCAAATGAAAGGTTTACACTTTTAAAAAGACAACTGTTGGGAAAGGTCAGAACATGCGATGCATGCATTACCAGTTCTCCCTTTTATTAAATCTGACAAACCCTGTGCAGGCAGGGGAGTCTCAAAGAGCCAAGAGAACAGGTAGAAAACTTCAAGAGACACAGCCCAATCTGAGGGAGGCAATGCAGAGAGGCAGATGATGCACTGTAGGAGCTTTAAGGGTTTGAAGTTAGCAAAGAAGCAAGTTGAAAGAACTAAAGAAGGCCGTCTTTTCTCTAAAGACCCATTGTAATAACGCAATAACAGAGGAAGGATGGTTTCTTTATATTTCTGCCGTCCAACGCTGTTCGCAACATCCCACACCAGCACACAGTTACATTTTTAGCTACAAAATAAGAACTACTTTTCAAGAAAAGTTCAGAGGAGGCTGCAGTCACTCTCCTGTGTCGGAGTAGAATAAGCACAGATAATTTATGTCCTTATAATGAGCCACTTGAAATAAAATGCAATCCTAAACTTAACAAACCATGTCAGTCTGCATATAATTAAATACATAATGGTGATCAAAGTGTTAAAGCACATAATCTGAGGTAGAAAAATGACATGGTGGGTTTAATCTAAACATTTGGTAAATGGGACACACATGACAGGAGGTTTATAACCAAACCGTTGGAAGAAATTTTTGACGGGAGCTGTCAGCTAATGAGAACTGCATACCTTCAAGGTCTTCTTGTGTGTGTGTGTGTGTGTGTGTGTTCACACTGCCAGTACTGATGCTTATGTGGCATAACAGAAAGCTGATGGTTGGTATAGCAACTTCATGGTATGCGCAAAGCTAGGGTGTGGGAAATAATTGTTTTTAGATACAGTACATCACATCACTGTAAGTTGAAGACTGTAAATCAATGCACAAATGTCAAATAATCGATTTTTAAATGTCTAGAGTACAGCAGCAACCCACATCTATCTGTGCCAGAACTGAAGAGGAAGTAACCAAGTACTGCAGTACCTGTAGTGGGCTATATGCCGGTTAAATTTACTGACTTGTTTTATCAAGCTTTCATTTGTTTTATTAATAGAATTAAATGTAAATTCATGATGGGTCATTACAAATATTTTGCTTTGAATATAGTCACACAGCGAAAAAAAAAAAAGAAATTCTGAACAGAAAAAAGATGCATCAAGATGCACTGATCATCTTTTTATCATTGCATGACAACCCTGTGAATTATAATCAAATATTGAGGTAGCTAGAAACTCCCACCCTCACCTCATAACCGTGTGTTTTTTTCTGACTTTTCCTTTTCTGATGGCTATAGTAAGAGACATGAAGTGTGATGCCTGAAAAGTTGTAAATCCTGATGGCTGCAAGTGACTCAGGCTCTGAGAGATGACATTTACTATGGAGTATTATCCACCCACTGTTATTCTACTACAGTGATCTGTGTGGAACGGACGGTGAAGTTGATCAATTCAACTCATCACCAAGGACTCGAAGTAATACAGACGACTCTTATAAACCCAATTCTGGTGAAGTTGGAACGCTGTTTAAAATGTAAATAAAAACAAAATACCATGATTTTAACATCATTTTTAACCTATATTCAATTAAATACACTACAAAGACAAGATATTTAATTTTCAAAAGGATAAACTTTGTTTGTTTTCAAATATTCACTCATTTTGAATTGGATCTCTGCAACATATTCCAAAAAAGCTGGGACAGGGGCATGTTTACCACTGTGTCACATCACCTTTTTCTTTTAACAACACTAAATAAGCATTTATGAACTGAGGACACTAATTAAAAAAGTTAGAAAACTAATTAAAAAAATTATTGAAGCCTTGTAGGTGGAATTCTTTCCCATTTTTACTTGATGTACAACTTCAGTTGCTCAACAGTCCGGGGTCTCCATTGTTGTATTTTGCACTTCATAATGCGGCACACATTTTCAATGGGGGACAGGTCTGGGCTGCAGGCATGCCAGTCTCGTACCTGCACTCTTTTACTACATGACCACACTGTTGTAACACATGCAGAATGTGGCTTAGCATAGCCTTGCTGAAAAAATCATGGATGTCTTTGCTTTGATTGGCAGCATATGTTGCTCCAAACCCCATATGTACCATTCAGCATTAATGGTGCCTTCACAGGTGTACAAGTTACCCATGCCATGGGCACCAACACACCGCTATACCAACACAGATGCTGGCTTTTGAACTTAACGCTGATAACGATCTGGATGGTCCTTTTCCTCTTTAGCCTAGAGGACACAACGTCCATGATTTCCCAAAAACAATTTGAAATGTGGACTTGTCGACCACACCACACTTTTCCACTTTGCGTCAGTCCATCTCAGATGAGCACAAGCCCAGCGCAACCGACAGTGTTTCTGGATGTTGTTGATATACGGCTTTGGCTTTGCATGGTAGAGTTTTAACTTGCACTTGTAGATGTAGCCATGAACTGTGTAAACTAACAATGGCTTTCCAAAGTGTTCCTGAGCTCATGTGGTAACATCCTTTACAGAATGATGTGAGATTTTAATGCAGTGCTGCCTGAGAGCTCAAAGGTGATGGACATTCAGTCCTGGTTTTCGGCCTTGCCACTTATGTGCAGAAATTTCTCCAGATTCTCTGAATCTTTTGATGATATTATGGACTGTAGATGATGAAATTCTTCAGTTATTTGTAATTGTACATTGAGAAACATTGTTCTTAAATTGTTGAACTATTTGCCCATGCAGTTGTTCACAAAGTGATGAACCTTGCCTCATCCTTGCTTGTGAATAGCTTATAATAATAATAATAATGGATTAGATTTATATGGCGCTTTACATGTCAAGTGACATCTCAAAGCACTTACAGTGAGTCCATTATTCATTCACTCCAGACAGACATTGGTAGTGGTAAGCTACTACTGTAGCCACAGCTGCCCTGGGGCAGACTGACAGAAACATGGCTGCCAATCCAACGGCCCCTCTGACCACTACCGAACATTTATACACATTCATACCCAATGTCATGGACACTGAAGGCAAGGTGGGTAAAATGTCTTGCCCAGGGACACAACGGCAGGATGACTGGGAAGAGCGGGATTCAAACCACCAACCCTCTGGTTATTGGATGACCTGCTCTACCTCTTGAGCCACTGCTTTGCTTTTTGAGGATGCTCCTTTTTTAACCTGTTCACATGTTCACCTGTGGAATGTTCCAAAAAGGTGTTTTGGGGGCATTCTTCAACTTTCCCAGTCTTTTCTTTCCACTGTCCAAGCTTTTGGAATGTGTTGCAGGCATCAAATTCAAAATGAGCGAATATTTGCAAAAAACTCAATAAAGTTCATCAACAGCCATGTTTACATGGACACAAGTAACTGGATTAAAAGCCTGATCGGAATAAAAATGTTTCATGTAAACACGCCAATCTGAATATTCTGACCCAATCACACTCATTCGGATCAAAATTTCCTTCCAGTTGAGACGGGTGGGTTATACCAATTGTTAATCTGATTGGTGCGCATGTAAACACATTCCGAAGTTTGGGTAGAAAATATGTTTACTGCGCATGTCTGTATGTCAGCTACACATCGACGTGACATATTTCCGCCTTTACAGCAGCTAGCAGAAGACATGTCGGGAGTAAAATAAATCTGGTCTGTATCGTCCTGCTGTCTCCCTCTGTTCGTCATATACAGAAGTAGGTACTGCTGAGCTTGGAGCTTCATTATGGAG
Organism: Pholidichthys leucotaenia; assembly: GCA_020510985.1. Classification (NCBI taxonomy): domain Eukaryota; kingdom Metazoa; phylum Chordata; class Actinopteri; order Cichliformes; family Pholidichthyidae; genus Pholidichthys; species Pholidichthys leucotaenia. Next base: position 308,617,259 of record CM035837.1, on the reverse strand, counting down.
ACCAGCAGAAGCAAAAGGACAGTCTGAATAACACAATATAGGTCCATTTCAAAAAGACACGAAGCGGGGTTTGTTTACATTGGAAGTTGCTTCTTCTTCTAGTATTTCCAGAATGTCAGATAATTGTGCGCATGTCAAAATGATTTGGTCCGTTCAAACGTGTGACACATGGAAACGCATGTCCTAATCAGATCAACTTTTTCAGGATCCATGTAAACAGTAAAGTTCTGATCTGAATTGTAATCAGATTGAAGAAATTTTGCACATGTAACCGTGGCTAATTTGAACATTAAATATCTGTGTTGCATATTCAATTGAATATAGGTTGAAAATGATTTTTTAAAATTGTATTGTTTTTATTTATGTTTTACACAATGTCCAAACTTCACCAGAATTAGGGTTGTACATCCATTGTACAAAAATGAAGCTCTACTTCCTAGGTTTGGGGAGCTGCCATCTTGCACTGGTGATATCATTTTCATCCAGAGTCTGCGCAGTGGGGCAGCTCAATGGCGCAGTGGTTAGCACTGTGGCAGCACAGCAAGAATGTCATGGATTCGATCCCACCTCTGACCATCAGTGACCCTTCTGTGTGGAGTTTGCATGTTCTCTCCATGTTTGCATGGGTTTACTCTGGGTACTCCGGTTTCCTCCCACAAGCCAAAGACATGTACATTAGGTTAACTGGCATCAACTGGGGATTCTGAATGGTCCTTGGGTACACTGTAAAAAAAAAGAAAAGTTGTTGCAACTTAAAAGCGTTAGTGTCCGGGCTGCCTTAAAATTTTAGGTTGACTGAACTTGAGAAGATAGGTGGTGAAGTTGTTTGTTATACTTTAATCCCAGAGGAAAACTCAGGGCATCCACCTGGATGGATTAGGCAGTCAAGGTGCGGCGCCAATCCCTTCACCATTCACACACACATTCACACCTAGGGCCACTATTGAGTCTCCAATTAACCTAACTTGCATGTGTTTAAAACACATAAACTCAAGTTCAGTCAGTCAGGGCAGCCTGGACACCAACTTTTTTAAGTAGAAATACCCTAGTTATTTTTTACAGTGTATGAATGTATGAGAGTGAATGGTTGTCTGTGTTGGCCCTGTGATGGACTGGCGACCTGTCCAGGGTGTACCCTGCTTCTCACCCAAGATGCTGGGATAGGCTCCATACAAGAAAAGATGTGGTGTGTGTGTGTGTGTGTGTGTGTGTGTGTGTGTGTGTGTGTGTGTGTGTGTGTGTGTGTGTGTGTGTGTGTGTGTGTGTGTGTGTGTGTGTTTGCACTTATTTGGTGGGGCCATGTGTTTGTGTGTTGCTTTTCATGTCCAGCACCACACAAAGCAGGATAAGTTTTTGTTGGAGGTGACGTCACATTAAAAAAAAAAAAGGGGCGGAGGATCACAAGGTGCACGTTAATGCAGGGTGAATTGGGATCCATGAACAAAGACAGTCACAGCCACTGTCAACTCCAGGGGGAATGAATGAGAGTCGATGCTCTTAAAAGAAACTTTTCACTTTCAGCCGTGGTGATATTTGTATGAATGTAGCACAGAGTCATCTGCTGTAACTTCAAAATTAATATAATATGTCAGAATAATGACAGAGAGCCTTCAGACTCATTTCCACTCCAGTGTTTCCTCTGGCTTAAAGACCTTGGCGCGGTGTGGCAACATATTTTTCCGGTGGGAAGGGGGGGGCAGAAAACACATGACACTATTGTAACCGGAATATGATAATTTTATACTGTTTATTTATTTATTTATTTTTATTTTGCACAGTAACGTTGCATATGGAACTTACCATTTGAAGTATTGTACAACCGAGGCTTGAATGTTGGAATATTGGGCCAGTTGGGGTCCCACCCAGACGTCCTGTGTTTGGACTTTTTACTGGTGTCATCATTCTCTCCTTCCTCTGCTGTCACCTCTCCTGGACCCTCTGCCTGAACACTTTCCTCTCCTTGGCTCCTCTCTTCTGTCTCATCTTGCCGTCTCTGAACTCTGTCTAATTCAGGTTCTCTCTCTGTCTATGGTGGTATACAAACAGGTTAGAAAATATCAAGTGTCATGTTTTGTCCTGCAGGATTTTTTTTGTCATGGTTTACATAAATGACAAAAATATGTGTATTTTTTTTGTATTTACAGACATGGACAAAATTGTTGGTATCCCTCTGTTAATGAAAGAAAAACCCACAATGGTCACAGAAATCACTTGAATCTGACAAAAGTGGTAATAAATAAAAATTCTATGAAAATTAACCAATGAAAATCAGACAATGCTTTTGAATTGTGGTTTAACAGAATTATTTTAAAAAACAAACTCATGAAACAGTCCTGGACAAAAATGGTGGTACCCCTAGAAAAGATTGAAAATAATGTGACCATAGGGACATGTTCAACCAAGATGTGTCCTCTAACTAACATCACAGGTGTCTACAAACTTGTAATCAGTCAGTCGGCCTACTTAAAGGGTGACAAGTAGTCACTGTGCTGTTTGGTGACATGGTGTGTACAACACTAAACATGGACCAGAGGACGCAAAGGAGAGAATTGTCTCAGGAGATTAGAAAGAAAATTATAGACAAGCATGTTAAAGGTAAAGGCTATAAGACCATCTCCAAGCAGCTTGATGTTCCTGTGACTACAGTTGCACACATTATTCAGAAATTTAAGATCAATGGGACTGTAGCCAATCTCCCTGGACGTGGCTGCAGGAGGAAACTTGATGAAGAATGGTAACAAAAGAGCCCAGAACAACCTCTAAACACATTCATGGTGAACTCCAAGGTCAAGGTACATCAGTGTCAGATCGCACCATCCGTCATTTTTTGAGCCAAAGTGAACTTCATGGGAGACGACCAAGGAGGACACCACTGTTGAAAACAAATGATAAAAAAGCCAGACTGGAATTTGCCAAACTGCATGTTGACAAGCCACAAAGCTTCTGGGAGAATGTCCTATGGACAGACGAGACAAAACTGGAACTTTGTGTCAAGGCACATCAGCTCTATGTTCACAGACGCAAAAATGAAGCATACCAAGAAAAGAACACCGTCCCTACTATGAAACATGGAGGAGGTTCTGTTATGTTCTGGGGCTGCTTTGCTGCATCTGGCACAGGGTGTCTTGAATCTGTGCAGGGTACAATGAAATCTCAAGACTATCAAGGTATTCTAGAGAGAAATGTGCTGCCCAGTGTCAGACAGCTTGGTCTCAGTCTCAGGTCATGGGTCTTGCAACAGGATAATGACCCAAAACACACAACTAAACACCCAAGAATGGCTAAGAGCGAAACATTGGACTATTCTAAAGTGGCCTTCTATGAGCCCTGATCTAAATCCTATTGAACATCTGTGGAAGGAGCTGAAACATGCCGTCTGGAGAAGGCACCCTTCAAACCTGAGACAACTGGAGCAGTTTGCTCATGAGGAGTGGGACAAAATACCTGCTGAGAGGTGCAGAAGTCTCATTGACAGTTAGAGAAATCGTTTGATTGCAGTGATTGCCTCAAAAGGTTGTGCAACAAAATATTAAGTTCAGGGTACCATCATTTTTGTCCAGGCCTGTTTCATGAGTTTGTTTTTTAAAATAATTCTGTTGAACCACAATTCAAAAGCATTGTCTGATTTTTTTTTATTGGTTAATTTTCGTAGAATTTTTATTTATTACCACTTTTGTCAGATTCAAGTTATTTCTGTGACCATTTTGGGTTTTTCTTTCATTAACAGAGGGGTACCAACAATTTTGTCCACGTCTGTATATTCTAGTGTTTCTTTTTTTTTCCATTGAGAGAGTAAGGAAGGAAAAAAACATTCATAATAGTAATTTACTCACACATACTTAAATTATATGATCAGAGGAGGGTATAGTAGCCAGAAATTCTACTCATGTAAAAGCAGTGCTTTGAAATTAATAATTTAAAGTAGACAAACAAAAATTTCTAGTTAAGGATACAAAGAGCACCCACTTAAAAACTTGAGTAATGACTTATGTCTTGAAGGTTTGAGGTTTTTCTCCAAAATTTACAATTTTCTTGTAGTTTTTTACTTTTCTCTGTAAATTTATCTAAATTTGAAACTATTTTCCTCAAATTTGTAATTTTCTCTAGTAAAATTGACTTTTCTCGTACATTTGACACTTTATTATAAATTTGTGGATTATCTTATGGCTAATTTTTGTCTATTTTTTGAAAAAAATAAAATTACATTTTTTTTTAAAAATTAATTTTAAATAGACTGTGGTATTTTTTTGTACTTTTTCCTTATAACAATTTACACTTTTGACCATAATTTTGCAGAGCCAGAACAGAACAGTAATTTAACTCTGATTTCAAAGAAAAAATATTAATAAAATTGTATTTAATGAAATAAATTAACTTAAATCACCAAAGATGCAGTTATTTCTGTTTTAATATTTCTATATATTTATAGTTTTTTTAGAGCTCTCCTCACCACCCAAACAGCAGGAAAAACCTCCCTTATTTTGAAATCCAAATGTTGGCACGTTTAGTTTGTCTGAAGGCTGCTGACCGATTAAAGTCATTGATTCATCTTAACTTACCAGGTACACAATAAGGAACATAAATTAGTTAATATTAACTAAGGTAAAGGTAAAAACATCTCCCTTTTATTCTTGTCTGAAATAGGAAAAACAAAAAACTAATAATTAAAAAGAAGACAAAATGAACCTACTCAAGCTCCTAACCACACTTGTTAGCAAAGCGACTCTTCCATTATTGCTCCCGTTACCAGTGGGTTAAAATTATGATAAATGCCTCCAGTGCTTACATACCTCTTCTGTTTTTTCCCGTGTTTAAAATACTTTAATAAGCTCATGTTTCTCTTGGGCAGTGATGCTAACAAGACACGCTGATTGGCGACTGGAGTGGTCACGTGGGCGGGGCGCTTCTGAACTCCGCACAGATGACCGTCACGTGCATTGTTCGTGTGCGCGCTTGCGGACTGTCATTCCTTCATATTTTTTTCTTAAATTCATATTTCCTCATAGAGTGGCGGAATAAATTCAAGCATGGTGGGCCACCACCTGGAAATGTTACCAGAGGAAACCCTGCACTCTCTATTGCTGTGCTGTGGTAACGGTGACACCTACTTCATCGCAACTTTATCCACATTGTCCTATTCAAATGTCGACTAATGGTAAATTGAATCCCTTTGACAGATAAAAATATGTTGTTTTCACTTTGCACCAATTTAGTTTCCACTATAGTTACCTGGGTGATGCAGTAATATTTGAACCCATCAAACATTTTGAAATGTACTTAAAACAGATGGTCACCCAATAAAAAACCAGCTTGCTTTCAAAAATCAATACCAGAAAATATCAGTCTAAGGAGAGCAACACAAATCATTACTTCTAATCCTCTGAACTATGTAAATATCCACAAAAGCTTTTATTTTTTTTTTCCACAATATCTTTATTGAACCTTTTTTTTTTTTTTAACAAACATGATACAAACAATCAAACACTAACACTAAAGTACTACAAAAAAAAAAAAATGCACTAAAAACACCAACAACCACCAACAAAATCAAGTCTTCAACAATGCTCCTCTGTTTAGTCTAGACAATCCAATACATAAGTATACATATTATGTTCACCAGTTTGGAATTTACAAGGTCCACACACATCATTCACCTTCTTCTTCAAGAGTTATGTTTAAATTTTTTACATAATCAATAAAAGGTCTCCATATATTCTCAAACACAATTTCCTTTGATTTCAGTATACTGTATATGTTATTCTTTCTAATGGAAGGTTTGTTAACATCTGTCTTAACCACTGAGTCACATCTGGTCTATGAGTCTTTTTCCATAATAGTGCAATACATTTTTTGGCATTAAGCAAACTGAGGTCTATGAATGTTCTTTCACTTTTATTAAAATTATGCTTTTCTGGGTACAGACCCAACAAAAACAGTTTAGGATTCAATATGATTTGTTTTGAGATTATTTTTTCACTTGTTACCCTCACCTCTTCCCAAAACATTCTTATTAATCTACATTCCCATAAACAATGAAATAGGGTTCCTTTACTTTCCATGCATTTTGTGCATGTATCTGGTATATTTTTGTTATATCTATTTAACTCCTCCGGTGTAACATACATCCGCATTAACCATTTGAAATGTATCAATTTAAGGCGTGCATTTATTGATTTGGTTTGAGCTTCTGTACAAGCCAATTCCCATTGTTCCTCTGAAATTTCAATTTGCAGATCTTCTTTCCAGTAGTTTAATCTTTTCAGTGAATTTTCACTTGAAGATAGTGTCAATGAGTTATAAAACTCTGAAATAATACCCTTTCTTTTACTATCTTTCATCATCATTTTTTCCAAGGATGAATAAATAGGTCGAGTGAGAGCTTTATTTTGATTTGATCGAATAAAGTTTCTAAGTTGAAGATATTTAAAAAAATGTGTTCTATTGAGATTAAATTTGATCCTCAGCTCTTCAAAAGTCATTATGTTGTCTGCACATGGCAAATATAAATCCTGAATCTTTTGTATCCCTTTTAAATTCCATACTTTAAATACAGCGTCCGCTCTCCCTGGTTTAAAATATTGATTACCCCATATTGGACTAAATTGTGACAATAACTGTGGTTCTTTTAAATAGTTTTTAGCTTCACACCATATTTTGATCATATGCTTTACAAATGGATTTTTAACTTGTTTTTGTAATTTTTTTGCCGAATCTGAGTATATGAATATGGGAAGAGGTAAAGGTAAATTGTATGATTCCATTTCAGTCCAGTGAGGGAGATCATTTGATGAAAAATAATATGTCATAGACCTCAGTTGTGCCGACCAATAATACAACATAAAATTTGGACATTTCAGACCTCCACGATCAAATGGTAAATATAATAAAGACAAACGTAATCTAGCCCTCCTGTTGTTCCATATAAATTCCACTAACTTTTTTTTATTCTTGTGAATAGATCTAAAGGTGGTGATAAGGGAATGTATTGAAATAAATAAAGTATTTTAGGTAAAATATTACTTTTAAGTATATTGATTCTCCCGATCATCGACATTGGTAGTGACATCCATCTCTGAGTTAACTCATTGATATCTGACATTAAGGCTTCATAGTTGACGCTGGCGACTGATTCTAGCTTAGGCATAATTTGGATTCCTAAATATTTAAACTGATTTACAACATTGAATTGATTTACCTCAGGGGCTGGGTAATTTCTCTGGGTCTCATTTAGCATTAATATTGAAGATTTAGTTTTATTTATTTTATATCCTGATATTTCCCCCAAAATTCTTTATTAAATTCAACAAGGTTGGAATTGATTTTTTTAGATTCGACATAAACAAAATTATATCATCGGCGTACAGGGAGATTTTATGTTCTGTTGGTCCAACTTTAATTCCATATATTTGTGAATGTAAACGTATCGCTATCGCTAAAGGTTCAATTGCCATAGTAAACAGTAAAGGTGAAAGTGGACAGCCTTGTCGACATCCTCTATTGATTTTTATTGGTTTTGAAATATTATTTGTTAGGATTTCTGCTGTAGCATTATTGTATATTATTTGAACCCATTTTATGAAATTATTTCCAAGTCCAAACCTTTGTAGGACTTCAAAGAGAAAGGGCCATTCAACTCTATCAAAGGCCTTTTCGGCGTCCAATGATAGGAGAGCTGTATCCGGTGCTTCTTTATTAAAATAAATAATATTAAATAGTCTTCTTACATTATGGAAGCCTTGTCTACCCTTTATAAAGCCATTCTGATCTCGATTAATAATATTTGGTAAAATTTCTTGTATTCGTCTTGCTAAAATTTTACAGATTATCTTAAGGTCGGCGTTTAATAGGCTTATTGGTCTCATATTTTCACATTTATTAGAGGGCTTACCTGGTTTTGGCAGCAGTATAATTAAAGCATTATTTATGTATGATGGTAAATTATTATTTTGAAATGCTTCTAAAACCATTTCCAAAAAAGGTTTTATTAATTTATTCTTAAATTTTTTATAAAGGTCAACTGGAAGACCATCTGGTCCTGCACTTTTTCCTGATTTCATATTATCAATGGCTAGCCCAACTTCTTCTTGACTAATTTTAGACTCCAATATCTCCCTGTTTTCATTTGGTATACATGGTATAGATAGTTCATTCAAAAACCCATTTAGTTTTGTTAAATCAGGTTCATTTTTGGTATCATATAATTTTTCATAGTAATCTCTAAAGGCTCTATTAATTTCTAAAGGATCTATAACTACCTGTCCCTTACTTATAATACTGGTAATTGGTGTTTTAATTTCCAATTGTTTAATCTGCCATGCTAATAATTTTCCTGATTTTTCACCTTGTTCATAAAAAGATTGTTTCAATCTTAGAAGACTCGAGGCAGCTCTATTCGCTGATTTTTTGTCGTATTCAGCTCTCAAAATCAGTAATTCATTCTCCAACCTTGGGTCACTTCCTGCATACACTTTTTCCTGAAGACTTTTTATTTTATGTTCCAATTTAGCTCTCTCCTCTCGAGTCTTCTTAGATTTTGATCCTGTATAACTAATAATATGTCCCCTAATAAAAGCTTTGAAAGCCTCCCACTTTACACATGCTGATGTTAGTGTAGTATTGATGTCAAAGAACTCGTCTATCTGTTTTTCTATATACTTGACAAATTCCTCATCCTGAAGCCATTTATGCTGAAATTGCCATCTACCTGATTCCTTTGTCAATTTTTTATCTACATATATTAGACAACAGGGTGCATGATCAGAGATCACGATGTTATCATAAAAGCAGTTTTGAATCTTGGACCTTAATTCTGTGGAAATCAAAAAATAATCAATACGTGAGAATGTCTTGTAGGTACTGGAATAACAAGAATAGGCTTTAACTTGTGGTTTCATTTCTCTCCATATATCTAACAATCTCAATTCTTTCATAAAATGATTAATAGTCATCCTACATCCAATGTGTGTACAATCCAGTCCTGTTGATCTATCCACACCTGGATTCAATGTACAATTAAAATCCCCTGCTATTATATGTTGCCCTGTAAGTGATGATAAGATGAGAAATAAATTAGCAAAGAACTTCTGATCATCTATATTGGGACCATATAAGTTCACAAGATTTATATTTTCTAATAGCAAAGAACCTTGAATGATTACATATCTTCCAAATTTGTCTCCAATTACATTTTTCACTTGAAAAGGAACTGATTTATGTATGAGAGTCATAACTCCCTGGCTCGGGATGAAAATGAAGAGGTGAATACACTTCCTGCCATCTACTCCTAATTCTTTTAACATCCTCCTCTATCAGATGAGTTTCTTGTAAAAACCACAATTCTTGAACCCATGTCCTTTATTTTATTCATAACTTGTTTAAGTTTTTTTAAATTTTGTAGACCTCTGCAATTCCATGAAGTTAAATTAAGATTAACACTTTGGTCCATGATCAATAGAGAGTTTGGGATTACCTTGCAGTGTAAACATGCTCATACAGAGAAGCAAAAACATGAGTGGTTGAACATTCATCCTACAAACTACACACAAACAAATTTCCCCTTCCCACACTTGTGGCAAACCCCCCAAAATCAAAAGAAAAATTCTGTCTCCCGATATAGCCATCGACCGTTCCACACCCACGGGGAACAGCCTAAGCCACTCCTTCTTCATCCTCCCAATCACCCTAACTCTACTGCTTTTAATGACGTAACATTAACTCTCCTCTGTAGTTTTCCAACTTAACTCCAAAATTTTTAACAACTTTGTACATCATAGTTTTTTTTTTGTTTGTTTTGTTTTTGTTTTGTTTTTTTAATATATAATACAATCTATATTTTGTAAACTTACTATTTACTTCAAGTCAGTCAGATGCCTGTGCAAATGCTTAATTATTCTACCTTATATTTTGTTCATGCTTAGCTCCCACCAGTCTCTTCTTCTTCTTTGATCTTCTTGATGAACTCCTGCGCCTCCTCTGGGGTCTTGAAGATGTGGGTTCTGCCCTCATACGGGGTCAGCAGTCTCGCAGGATAGATTACACCATGACGAATCCCAAGGTTGCGCAGCTCCTTACGTACGGGATCAAACTGCTTCCTCAATTGCTGGATTCCTGTGGCCAAATCTGGGTAGAACCACACCTGCTGGTCCTGGTGTTTAACTCTCTCCTTTTTTAGCTCGTGCAGCGTTGAAGATCTTCATCCTGTCTCTGTTGCTAAGAAACTTCATAATTAAGGTCCTCGGCGGTCCCTTATCTCTCCGTGGGCCAATACGATGTGCTTTTTCCAGAATCACTGCTGATTGCAACTCCTCGCTGCCCAGCACCTCCGGAATCCACTTTTCCAGAAAGGAACATACGTCCCGACCTTCTGATCCTCTGGAAGACCCACCAGCCTCAAATTATTCTGTCTCGACCGAGATTCCAAATCCAAAAATATTATCTTCCAGAGATTTATTTTTTTTTTCCAAAGTGCGCACCTTTAATTGAAGACGGGTGATGTCATCTTCAGCACTAGCGAGACGGAGCTCCATCTGCGCCGTTCGTTCTACACAGTCACCCAATTCCTTTCTTATCCTTCCAACGCTGTCATAATCCCATCAAATCTAGAGGAAAAGTCCGCTCTCAATGAACTCATGGCAGCCCTCAGCGCATCTGCGCCATTCCCCGCAGATATCGCACCGTTGCCCAGCCTCCTCTGCCATAAATGGAGTTTTGTTTGCTGCGTCACAGACCTGAAAGTCCGTTAATTTGGACTGTTTCGGCGGCTCGCATTTTTCCTTTTCCTGGTTTTCCAGCCTTAGGCTGCGCCGACATATCCTCGCCAAAAGGCTGGGATACGTTTGTCCCAATGAAGGAGAGTTATTAGCCGATTTTTTTTTATTCCAGGAGCAGAGCAGAGCGAGGACACATCCGTCCTACGTGGCAGCCATAACGTGACGTCCAAAGCTTTTATTTTTAAATATAAACCTTATGTGCATCAAAATCCTGCTAAAATACTGATGGACTACCAAAACACACAGGACTCGGTGTATTAGAAGCAGATCTTTGAAGGAATTTGCCATTCACGCTCTGTTTAAAATATGTGCTGAAAAACTGTTGATGCTGATTTTTTTTTCTACATTCCTGTCGAGAATATTGATTTATTTAATCCACATAACCAGGGAAATTGAACTGCATGAACCACCGCACTCCAACAATACAGGACATGTGTCAGAACAATTCTTCAGAAAGTAGTCCATTCAAAAATAAAAAGAATATATAAATCAAATTCAAGTTTTTCAAATGCAACTATATTTTATGCTCTTTGAAGGCAATGTTTCACTCCAGTGATGCATGTCTAGTAGAAATAAGGAACTGTATTAACAAATTTCTTTCGTGCGTGTAACATACAGTAGTCCATGGCATGTATATTACATGTCTGCAGATGTATTAGTTTTAGAAACCCCTTTTTAGATTATAGCTTATGTAGATTAACTAGCCATATCCATGCAAATATACTGGCTCCTCTTTAAAAAGCTTGATTGCACTTGAACATGCCTAATCTATTTCATTTTGTGTCACTTTAAAAAAAATATGTTGGATCCTCTTAGCAGACATCATGCTATGGTGTGAAATTCATTACTTATTATACTGCATTAGAGTGCTGGTTCACTCTGCCTGCTTTTAGCCTCATAAGAGCAGGAAGGGGGAAAAAAAGAATGATGTGTTTGAACAGTTCTCTTAGGCTGTAATCTCCTCTTAGCACAAGGAGCTCAATTAAGCCATATGTTGATGCCACATTATAACCCAGACACATCAGCTGCTGCTGGAGAACAGTATGAGCAGGAGTCGACCATCATCCAGAGCACTTTCTTCCACCCCAACTCTACCCAGCCCATCCCTACGATTGTACATCAGTAGGCAGATCAGGACATCGGATTAGCATGAAAGAAGGGGATCGCTTCATGAAGATTTTTAAGGTGATTAAGAAAGGCTAGGGTTGTTTAGAAAGCATGGAAAGGTACAGGAGCTAAATTGAACTGTTCTGGAACCTAGAGGGCGAGTTATATTTTTTCAGACAGGGCATGGAGACTAATGCATGTTTACAGGTGCCTTAAAGGGGTCATTGACTGAAAAATTGTGTTTCTGTAAGTTTTAACCTTCTCTTAAATGCATCACGTGGTTATTCAAAAAACATCAAAATGCTCATTTCTCTTAAAAACACACACACACAGCCTTTATATCATTTTCCTCTCCACAAAGCCATTTTAACTCTTCCAAGTTTGCTTCCTGATGTCATAAACATGACGCTGCTCTATTGTTGGCCAGCCTACCTGTCTGTCATGTACTGCAGATGGGTGTTGAGCCAAAGGTGTTAGTCAGAGCTAACAGAGGTACTAGGGACCAAGCACATTGTTGTCATTATTGTTATTTTGTTTAGATTTCAGTCACCCTAATAAGCATCCCTGTTTCTATCTGGTTCACTAATCCACAGTGGATAATACTGTATATATTGCATCATTCTGGCTTATTTTATTTCTGCCATGATGTTACATCGAACTGTTATCATTAGCTTTGTTAGGCAGTTGGAGCTGGACATTCTCATGGCATTGCAGTTAAATTTAATGTTTATTGAAAGGGACATTACATACTAATGAACATTATACAAATGTAAGTATGCCAGATTTAGCAATACTGCTATTTTGCATCTGTAGTCCCCCCAGCAGGGACTGCAGCTCACCTTACACTGTCCGACACACCTGCCGCCATTAGCTTACTGTCAATCTGGCCAGTTTTGATCGCTATTTTCTTTGAATTGTATTCACCAACACTGGAATCATTGTTCATCTTATAACACTTGACCATATATTCCATTCTTAGATGTTATTTAAACAATATTACACAAGACGGAGTTGCGGTATCATGATAGTAACTGAGGCTGTGAAGGTATCCAAAACAGTACTGCAAACGTATCACAGCCATAGTTGGTATAATCAAGATACCGTAACGACATCGAGTGTAATATTACTTTTTACAAACAGTTCCGGAAAGCAAAATTTATTAAATGGACAGCAATACTGGACAAAATATTATGATTTGTTTGTTTAACCAGTTATTTGCGCAGCTTAGAAAAAAATAGTCCCTAAGACTAGCCAGTAAATTGGCTAAACATCTCAATCAGCATGAAGACGTCTATTGTAATTTCACACACATGTAAACAAATTAAATATTGTAAAGTGCAAACATATTAAGTGTTTATAAAACATACCTGTTAAGTCGATCTTCAGAAAATCCCAGATCAAAACATATCCAATACCGGTCGCCAGAACTAGTAGTTAGCATGCTAGCAATTTAGCACATTTTGCTCGCTTTTCTTCGCATTTTCAGATGAAACAAAGAATCCATCACCACAAAGGTATTGTGGTTGTTAATCGAGACAATATCAAACTCTAGCACTGCTTAATTTTTAACAGACGTGAATTGCTTAATGTAAAATGACTGAGTAGATGCAGTAGACCAGTGTTGCCAGGTTTCACGAGAGAAACAAGCAACCAGCTCTATGGAAACAAGCCCAAAAAAAGCCCAACAGGCAACCAACCACATTATGTAAAAGAGAGGCTGCTTGATAACATATCGATATATAGATTTATTTTTGTTTGCAATTGACTGTAAACACAGTCAGCACTGAATAATGGAATTTTATAAACTCTAATTAAAGGAAGATACATATGCATTCTGCATCAGCAACAGCAAATTTATAGTAAACACAGTCAACATAAAAACTTTAAATAAATTAAATTTTTAAACTGATCAAAAGAAAAGACATGTACATTCTGCATAAGTAGCAGCACTAAACACAATTACAGTTTAGTGATGTGGGATGATGGGAGTTGTCCGCTAGTCGTTAAAAACTAAATATTACTCTTTTATTATATGACAGCCAACAACTTTAATTATGTGGAAAATTATCTTTTAAATTGACAAACATCATATATGTAACTCGTGGCAAAATTTGATCAGGATCAAAAGATAATTTTGCTCTTGCCATTCATTTCAATGGAATTTTTTTTTTTGATTTAATGTCCCATATGCACTGATCTGTATAAAAAAAAAAACAAATAAACTGGATATCTCACGCCCCATTAGCGAGTACAGAGTCGAGTGGAATCAGGGGGACCACTGATCTCTAGATCACTGCTCATTGATCGCCAGAAGTGAAGCCCCTGGCTGGCCACTTTTACCTTAATTATTTCCCCAAAAATTAACAGATTTTGAACTTCTTGGTATGGAGACACAGCTTATAATCTTGTGCAACCGGTGAACTAGGGTTGTGCGATATGACGATATATATCGGACGACGACATAAAAACGTCTATCGTTTCGTAAAATACTCTGTCGTTTATATCGTTATTTAAAATGCACATACTCCCGTTTATTCAGTAAAGCTCCTCACCACTACTTGTCAGCGCCCCGTCTCTCCTCTGCAGTGCTCACAGCGGAACAGGTGTGTCGTAGGTGGCTAGGCTTCAGTCCGGTGGATGCTAATGCTAACTCCAAACTACCAGTTGCGATAGCTGCTACTCCTGTTTGCCAGGGATGTGGGACTGTTTTCCATCGTGCTGCGTCAGACAGGAGAGTTCGCTAACCTTGTTTTAATAGGAGGTAAGTAATGTTTAACACTATGTCTAATTATAAAATGTAAATGACAATGCTAAGTTGTGCTAACTGGAAACCATAGCAGACCATCGTTTTTTGTTGGTTTTTTTTTTTTTTTAAATTACTGCTGAGTTTCTTAGTTTTGTCTGAAAAAAATTTGTTAAAGCTGCAAAAGTGCGTGATGGTGGCACATACATGCAAAATAAATAATAAATACATTAAAGCGGGTCGGAGGAGCAAGTTGGCTCTTAATGTAATTTATTTGATTTCTAATTGTTTTAATTAGTCAAGTATTGATACTGAATAAAGTTAGTCATCACATGTATCTTATTAATTCAATTCAACTTTATTTATATGGTGCCATTTCACAACAACAGTCATCTCATAGCACTTTCAACTGTAGGGGGAACCCCCACAGTTGCAGAAAGATCCCAGCAATCAGGCGATCCCCTGTGAGCAAGCACTTGGCGACGGTGGAGAGGAAAAACTCCCTTTTAACAGGAAGAAACCTCCCAGCAGAACCAGGCTCAGGGAGGGGCAGTCATCCTGCTGCGACTGGCTGAGGGGGTGAGGGGACAGAGAAGATGAAAAGAACAGATATGTAGAGAGCAAACAGCACGATGGGGACTCAATCATATGGGAGAGAACAAACAGATGTTAATGACCAGCAAAAGAAAATATTTCATTGAGAGTGAAGAAGGGAGTGAGGCCCAGTGCATTATTGGAGGTCCCCCGGCTGTCTAAACTTAATAGCAGCATAACTAAGGGAGGGTTCAGAAACACATGATCCCTCCATAATTGTAGGCTATATCAAAAAGGAAGGTTTTAGCCCTATTCTTAAAAACAGAGATCGAGTCTGACTCCCGAATCCAGATTGGCAGCTGGTTCCACAGGAGAGGAGCTTGATAACTGAAGGCTCTGCCTCCCATTGTACTTTTGGAGATTCTAGGTATTACAAGTTATCCCTGCATTTGGGATGCGTAGTGCTCGTTAGGATAACGCGGTAGTATCAGATCTTTTAAATAAAAGGAGCCCGATTGTTTAGAGCTTTGTAAGTAAGAAGAAGGATTTGAAACTTAATTCTAAACTCTATGGGAAGCCAATGAAGGGAGGCCAGAACCGGAGAGATATGATCTCTCTTTCTAGTACCTGTTAAAACTCTTGCTGCAGCATTTTGGATCAGCTGAAGACATTAGACCATTACATTACTTTTGTGTCTTTGATTTTCAGCTATGACCAATCTGAAATATTTACTAAGAAGCAACAGGTTAAAGTCTCAGGCCAGAATGGCAGTCTGCAGGTCTCCACTTAATTTTTCACTTGATTTAAACTAACAAGCTAATTTATATCTGTAGATAACAGCCATGGGTAATTTTCTCATTTTCAGAATTTTTTTATGTTACCTGTTTTTTTGTTTTTTTTGTTGCTTTTCCCTCTGGCTCAGGGAAATATTTAGCCTTATTGATGTTTACTTTTTATTCATATATGATTTAGAAGAAAAACCATGAAATGAGAATCAAGTCTCAATGCACATTACAAAACTATTTTATAACAACACTGCAAAATTATGAGGGAAAACGGTGCATGTAAAAAAGTAAAAAAAAAAAAAAAAGACGGTCCTTTTTGTGGTTATCTAAACTGTAGAATTTACAGAAAATGCATATTGTGATATATATCGTTATCGTGATATAAGATGACTTATATCGTGATATGAATTTTTTGTCATGTCGCACAGCCCTACGGTTAACTATAGAAATGGAGTTGACATTAGGTTTAGTGGCTGTTGCTTTGGATGTACTAGTATTTTGGGAGTACTAATACGGTGGGCCAGGTGGCTTCACTTCTGGTGGCCAATGATCCGTCTAGTTTTTCTATAGAGATCATTGGGGCAGGCGCGGTAACCAGGAAACGGGGGTGTGGATGGGTCCTGTAAACAAACTATCGCACTCGTGTTTTGTGGGGAGCTGGGAGAGCTGTCACACAATGGCAAAGCAAGCCCAAATAAGGCAACTACACATTAAAAAACAAGCCCAAAAACCCACGACTGACGAGACTTGCAAGTGACTTTAAAGAAAAACCAGCCCAAAATCGCTTATAATAAGTGGACTTGGCAACTCTGAAGTAGACCTTGCAAAAGGGTGGGACCTCCGCGTCACGGATGTTTAATTTTTTGTCAAACTCCGCTTCACTGTGGAAATTAAGGTATCCAAAACAGTACTGCAATTGTCAAAGTTGATTGAAAAATACTGTTAGTAATTAACGTTACTAGAACACCTTTGAAGCAGAGTGATACATATCCAGTGAAGCTGGAGTGCAATTATCGCGGGTTATAGTCGTCATCATCATCATTATCCGTATTTATTTTGACAGGACACAATTAGTCCCACAGTTGGGGTGGGTCTCTTACAGCTCGAAGCTGAGTTTTTACACCGGATACCCTTTCCTGATGCAACCCTGCCATTTTATTCGGGCTTGGAACCAGCGCGCAGGGAGTACACTTGACTTGAGCACCCACTGTGGCTGGGTAACCAGCATTTCTCTCCTCCGTTCCATTATTGCTGAGCCCAAGCTGGATGGCAGGAAGTTCCCACTTTTACATGGTCTTTGGCATGACCCAGCTGGGATTTGAACCCCAGCCTCCTGGTTGTGGGGCGGATGCTCTACCCCTAGGCCACCACTCTCCTACCTCCTGGAATCCCTATTGTCCAATCAAATTGCTCGGTCGGAGCTAACTGTTCTATAATTTACCTTAGTTAAAGTTTTATTTTCTCTAACTGAGATCTAAGGCAGTTAGCTGAAGCTAGCAGTTTACTCACTCATTCACAAATGTTTCTGCGCTTACTGTACTCCAGGGACCGGACCACTGAAACCACACACCCCTGTCCACCAGTGATGCATTATTTCATTCACTCTTTAAGACAAATTTATGTTAGTTGGCTCAGGCTGGATTTGAGCTGGGAGCTAAGATTAGCAATAGTGATTAAGAGGGAGGTTGGAGTTAAATGCAGTCAGTGACCCCTTTAAAATTACAGAAGCAGTTGGGTTTACCACTAAAACATAAGGTTGGTGACTGTTTTCAACAGTTTGCACCTCTCATTGGATTCAATTATTTTTACAACCACTACAGAATATTTTTTTCTCATCACATATGAGTCAAAGAAGGGGGAAGCAGCAGGATTCGAACCTCAGCTGTATGTTACAGAAATGCTTTTGTTAGTGCCTTCCTCCTTCACATACTGCTGTACACAGAGGTGAGTACAGAGCTGGGAAGCTGTGTCAAAGTCTGATGTGGCCATCTATGACAATGTACATTTTGTCATACAGTGAGGTGAGGAACTTGTGCTCTGTTCTTACATGACAGTTTATAGGACTTGTTGGAACTTTTAAGCAAATTCATCCCTTAAATTAGGTTTTAATAGGCAAAGCCACCTTGAACAAGGGGAATATCAGAGCTATATATAAAAAAACTAATAAAAACTAATACTCTATAAAAGCAAGAAATCTCTGTCGTGTGTCAGTCATGCTTCATATGACATCATAGGACGTCCTATGAACTCAGGCATCATAGGACTGCGCTGCCGTCATAAAGACAAATGTGTCTTTATGATGTCATATAGACATAGGACGTCCTTATGATGTCATATAGACACAGATGCCTATATGACAGCACACAGACAAACGTGTCTTTGATGTCATATAGACCATCACTCACAATGCCTAGACTAATGTGTCTTTATGATGTCATATGGCTCATAGACAATGTGTCTAATATGATGTCACATATAGACCAGCACTCACGATGCTCATGATCCTGTCCATGACTGAAATTACGACGCCCCATATCCCTCAACCAGTGTTCTCAACGAAGAAGAAGACCCACCAGATGGAGAGCAATAGAATGAGGAGAACTGCTGCACGTCAGAAAAGATGCCATGAAGATGAAACACCTGAGGTTCCAGCAGTACATTGCACGCATGACTCTGAACAACACACCCGTCTGAGACAGGAGGAGACCCTTCACCAGCATAGGGTACGACAGACAAGGGACGTGCACAAACAGACAGGACGGAATGACAGTCTCACACCACAAATGAGTAAAATGCCAAGAAAAGCGCTGCTTTTCTCCAGGTGCGCCAGTTTCTTGGTTTCTATGGGCATGCACGGGCCTTCCTGAAACAGGGTTTGAAAGCCACTTTTTCAGGATCGTGCCCATGAACTGGAATTACAACGCACCTATCCCTTAACCAGTGGTCTGAACGAAGAAGAAGACCCACCAGATGGAGAGCAATAGAATGAGGAGAGCTGCTGCATGTCAGAAAGGATGCCGTGAACATGAAACACCTCAGGTTCCACCAGTATGCTGCAGGCATGACTGTGAACAACACAGCCGTCTGAGACAGGAGGAGACCCTTCAGCAACGGGCATGCACAAATACTTGCTTATACTTGGTTTCTACAGGCATGGAGAAGTATGCACGGGTATGTACTAGTAAAACTAAATTCACAAATTAATATGACCAAAGATGCAGTCCTTTCCATTATAATATTTGTTTTTTTTTTTTCACCTAAACTCCCCACCACCCCAGTGAAAACCTCCTGATTTTTAAAACCTAAATATTGGCAGGTATGCATTTTCTACTATACTGAATAATTTTAGAAAGACCCCAAAATATTTGGCATTTTGCATAATAATAATAATAATAATAATCAAGGCTGGCATCATAATGTGAATTAAAAGTGTATAGTTACCTGTAGAAGATCTGCAGCTGGTGTCCGGGAAGGGTGGGACGAGTAATCTGATGCTGCATTCATTTGTACTCAGAAATTTGACTATCGGAACTTTTCATAAATATAAATTAATTAAACAAAATTTAAACTAAACTATTCCTAAATTTAGTAATATTCTGGGGCCCAGATGGAAAGCTCTGGTGGGCCAAATTTGCCACCAGTTAGCTTTCACTGCTTTACAGTATTATACTGTGTGGGTGGGTATTTATCGGTTTCTGCAATTTTGATAACCAAATTTTCCAAACTCAAAATTGCCCCATAGTAAAGTAGAAAAGAGGCTATACCTTCTATATTTAAATTATCGGTTTATGAAGAATGTAACATAATTGCACTGTAAAAAAAGAATAGTTGAGAATGTTAAAAAATTCAAGGCAGCCTTCTGCAGTAAATTTTTGCGTTATCTCAGTGATTTCCCATTGACTGTCCCAAGTTATATTTTGCTGTTCCATAGTTCCCTTGTTCTGTTAATAACGCTGCTGCCTCACAACAGAAGTGTCTGTGGTTAAACTCAGGTTCAGTCTCAGGTCAAGTGGAGTTTGCATGTTTTCCCTCTGCTGTGAGGGTTTCCTCCCACAGTTCCAAGACTTTGCTGTGATCTCTCCAATTTTAGATGTGATTAACATTACAGATAGGAGAAAAGTACAGTAGTTTCATTTTACTGTACTTGCTTTGTTCAGGTTGAATGGCAATAAAGTTGGATTTCTTCTTCATAGAACAAAAGATCTTTGTAGGAAAGTACACCATTTGTGTGCCTTCCAGTCAGCTGCAGTAGCAGGTACAGTGGCAGTCATCCTCATCTGAAGAGCTATCCTAGCTAGGGTAGTTCTTTTGGCTTGAACTTAACCCAGTAAACATTGACTGGCACTGGTGCCAATAACTTGTCTTTCTGATGAATACAACTTAAAATTTTGAGTTCTACATATTATCCATTCCAAATAAGAGTTGGGCTAACTAACTGTATTTTCAAAGAGACAAAAATAGTACACTTTTTGTTTAAATTAAATATTTAGTAGTTTTCTTTTTTTTTTAATTTACAAAATTTACAAAATACATTTGGGTTAAGAGACCCCAAAATCTTACTGCAGTACTTTGCTTGGAATATTTTAATATTCTCAACTATTCCTTTTTTAGAGTGTAAATTAAAAACTGGTGACAAATGTGCCACTTAAGGTAGAATTTAGTGTCGGCAGCAAGCGGGGCTTGCCATCAGGCGTTTTCACATCCTGAATGTATCAACCGTGCACTATGTCTACGGCCCAGTGGGGTGTAATGGAGACTGGTTAGAATAATCCTACTGAGTGTTATAAGTGTGTTCAGGTCAGTCTTTATATGTGACCGAGGCTCTTTGGGCCCTTTTATAGCATTGACTCTCTAAGGGAGAGAAAAGAACACCACTGTGTGACCCTCTCACCACAGTAGAGCCCAGCATGGTGACACATGCAGGATTCCTTGAATGTCACCAGAACATCAGGGTCTGATCAAATGATGACCTTTTTGTGGATGGTAAGAAAAAGGAAAATGACCTGGCCTTCATTTAACAAAGTAAGAAACACAAGAAATCCCAGTTGCCCTTCTTTACCAAAACAAACTCATTTCTTATAAATGTTGAAAAAGAAGTTTAACAAGGTCAGTTTCTGTTGCACTGATATTTGGTTTGTTTTTGGATCAATACTGAATGTGTGAGAATGCAATATTTTTTAGCTGTTTGGATAAGTCTCTGTGTCTCTCTGTGAAGAAGGGGGGGGGGGGGGAACGTTCTTTGTGTTACAGAGCACCCGTGGGTGGCAGATGTCTACTGTATGAGAACATTGAGCTTTCTCGCTGAAACAGTAACCAGTTGTAACAATGTTTCAGTTTAACACCCTGTGAATCCCTCTTATGGAACATAACAACCTTTCTGCCTCCGTTTCTGTCTCTCCTGCTCCTGTGGGGCAGTGGCCCCTAATTAGAAGCAGAGCTGCAGGATAGACATTTTCTTTAACAAGGTGAAAGCAACTGAATGGGACTCGCATAAACGAGGCAGAATATCAACACTGCGGCTCCTCTGTCTGAGCTCTACAAGTTTTGGGGAAAGTGTTTAACATACTGTTGGAATGGCAATCTGCTGTTGCCTTATCCCCTCTTGCAAAGCTGTGAAGCTGCCCTCTCCCCGCTGCAGAATATATAAATGTATCTGTGCTTCAGAATCTCCAAATTAAACACAGGGGCAGGGGCTTGGAAAATGAAAATGTAAATCTGACTGGGAAAAGCATCTGAAGTTTCCTTTGCTTTGAGGAAAGAAGAGATCTACACCAGTGCCTCCTCGCTGTGTTTGTGACCTTTATCTTTTGGCTTCATGCTAATAAGCCTAAACATGCCGTGGCGAGGTTTTGAGCACTGTAAAACATTGAGTTAACTGCTCAGGGTTACGCATATCATCATTGTCTCAGGTTCTCCTCTGAATGAAATGGGAATGGTAAAGAGAACCTAAATCTTTTTGAACTTTATGACTACATTACAAAATTATAGCCTCTTGTTTTTTAAAAAAAAAAAAAAAAAATCAAACTGGCTTTGGTTGGAGAACCGCTCATTAGGTATTTCAGTTTTAAAAGAAAAAAAAACAGTGCAAATGTTTTGCCTCCGACATTTTTTTCCTCCCCTGCTTTTGCATTGTGCAAGTGGGGAATTCTTTGAAGAACAAGATTAAAACCATGTGATCATTTTAATTAGATCATTAGTCAAGAATTAAGATCTGTGTTTGTAACTCATTAGCAAAGTTGCCAACTGGGTGCCAAAGAGCGAGCGGTCCTTTACATACATTGTGGATGCCAATTTCATCCACTTTCCCTTGCGTTGCAGCTTTCTTTGCTGTTATTTCTGTAGTTTTGCTAATTTTTATTGCATCTACTGTAGGTAGAGTTAAGGTGGATTAATCTTTGTCTGTGCTCTCTGTCTTTCAGGCTCTTCGGTACAACAGGGAACTGCGCAGCCTGCAGTAAACTGATTCCAGCCTTTGAAATGGTGATGAGAGCCAGAGATAATGTTTACCATTTGGACTGTTTTGCCTGTCAGCTTTGTAACCAGAGGTAAGTGGGTAGGTGGGGTGTCATATATGCACAACAGCCTTGCCTTTAAAAAAAAATGAATGGAATGTCAAAATGGCCAGAAGCTCAAATATTAGGCCGTTGCAAAGAGGTATTAATATGCAATTACAGACCACATTAAATGAGTTGAGGAAAAACAAAAAGACAAAACAACAGCCAAAAAAAAAGTTGTAATAATAATGGAGATAGCTATATTGCATTTGTAATACTCTAATTATTTTCTATAGTGACACGCTGCTGCCAGTTTGTTCTTGTCTGGGGCTAGATCTGTAAATCTTTAAAGCCAACAGGTGTTATATTAGTTGAAGAACACCTACAAAATAATGTCCTCCAAAGCCATGCTGCTACATAAGAGTGGACAGTCCTAAACATATGTGAAATGGTGTTTCCCAGTGGCTAGGGACTATAATAAAATTGGAACAAGCACAAAGCCCACTGCACAGTATGAGGCACAAAGAATATGACATAGCCAAATATTGCTTTTCCCCCATTAATATACCGTCAGTAATGGCACCACTCTGAAAGGAGAACTTCCTTTGCATGCTTGTCAGGGGTGCCGTGACCCTGTTCCTCCACACAGCACAAGCCCATTAACCTTCCGCAGGCCAGATTCAGTTACCATAGTGAACACCTGCTGCAAGGGAATTATGACTGCAGTCCCTCTTCTCAGCTGGCAGACACAAAGACAGGTCTCATCTGGCACAGTATTGCCAAGGCTGTGGCTGTTACCAGCTTTATTTACTGCGTTACCAGCCTGGCACATTACTGAAGCCTAGCCATTATCAGTCATATTCTTATCGTCAACCCTCTTTCATCACTTTATGGAGCCGTGTCCACTGTGTCACACAAACAAACAGCAGCGTGGAGAGCAACATCAGTGGGGCGGGCTGCTATGTGCCATTTTCCCCCTCTTCAAATGATTGTGAGAGTTTAGAGGAAAAATGTTTTTGAGCTCTGGAACCAAACTGGTGTGTGAAAAGCTAACCCAGTGACGGAGCTTTTCACCAGTTTTTCTTGCCAGGCCAGTGTGACTTGACCTACCTTTGTTTGCCGACACTCCTGTCTGCGTTATTTGAAATAGTTCAGTGTTTTAATCTCCTTTAATTTGAAGCCGCACATTTATGATGTCCATCAAAAGACCTTTTAATCTGGCGAGCCAAAGTCTGGAGCCAAATGTGTGCAATCAAACGGCAACATCACTACCTGCTGATTTCGAATGCAGCACTTTCACTGCCAGAACCGAGCGCAGGCAGCCAGTCGGCACACACGCACAGTGCTTCATGATGATGCCAGTATTAATTGTCTCTTTGGTTTTAACGATGCTTTGTGCTTTTTGTGTGTGTGTGTGTGTGTGTGTGTGTGTGTGTGTGTGTGTGTACGCACAGGTTTTGCGTGGGGGACAAGTTTTTCCTAAAAAACAACATGATTTTGTGTCAAATGGACTATGAGGAGGGTCAGCTGAACGGGAGCTTTGAGACACAGGTTCAATAGTCGGACCCTCACCGCAGCAACAATCAGCTCCACATGTTACACACAAGATGGATGTTCTGCTGCACTTGGGAGAAAAAGAAAGACAAGCGCCTGTCTGCTTGCCTGCAATACTTTTTAAAAACCCCTTTATTGGTCCCTAAGGACTCTATTGTAAATGTTAAACTTTTTGCCCCTCCCACACCCCCAACACTGAGCAGTTACAAATTTTGATGTACAGTTGTGCCTGCTTAGCTGAGCACTGTATTGCTTGTATGTTTTGTGAAATTTGTTTCCAGTTTTGTTTTTTTTTCTTTTAGAAATGGTTCACTGGAGGGTATGTACAGTCTGTTTTCTCTGTATATATAAACTGGAACATTTATTTTATGAAATGTAATGCAATTTTATTACTAGTGTGAATTAAAGATTCTTAAATGTTCATAGTGACTTTTTTCTCTCACCAAAACCAAAGTTGTTGGCCCATGTGTTGATATGTAATCATGTATCAAAAAACTAACAGTGCTACAAGGAAGGAAGCCTTGCAAAAGAAAAATATATTTGAAGTGGTCTTTAAAACATGATGAAGCGGAGCAGGTTTTATTACATTTTGCAGAGGTCTGATGGAATTAGAAATGCTGTTTAAAATGAATTAAGTACAATTTTAATTTGGAATAAAAGAATGCTTCTCCACACTGTGTTGTTGTGAGCGTGCAGGTGTCATGAAAGGGAGTGAGATAAGCCAAGCTGCTCTCTGTGATTCATGCTTCACTAATTGCCATCTGATTATAAGGGTGAATTGGCCAGGAAATGAAATGCAATAGCAAATAAATTAGAGGGAAAATAAATGCTCGTTGAGTTTGAGCTCATTCAGACTCATCAGCAACAGAAGCACAGAGATATATTATGAGTACTTCTCCCAGAAGACTCTATTAATGGAGATGTGTGACACTGTCTGTTTATTTGATGAGGTTTATATCAGATACACACACCAGGAGCTGATATATAGCCTGTTAGAACTGTCAAATATTCAGCTGATCATTCAAGTGATAATCACTTTGCATATGACATGCAGTTGTATAAATTACTCTTAAATTAGAAAAAAAATTTATAAAGGGTGAAAATACATCAAGAAAATGTACTAGTCAAAGTTGTATAAGTGGATATATTTTTAATATGTTATTCTTGAAAGCGCATTTAAACGATAGACTATAATTTATGCTTTAAATCCCAGATCTCAACTTAACTGGTCTTTAGTGCCTGGCTCTCCCCAACCCTTCACCCAATTATCTGTATCTGTGAAATAAATGCAAAAATTATTGTTTATTAAAAAAAAGGAGGGGGGACATCAGACTGAAGGAGTTCTATCAAGCTTGATTGGCTTGTGGGAGTCCTGAAGCAGCTGCGGTGTACCAGCAGCCCAAGTGGAGTGCAGAACTGCTGCAAAAATTCGGGTGTGGGAGGAGTTCAGTGAGGCCGTGGAACAAGCTGTTCAGCTGGCCTCGAACAGTTTCATTCAAAGTGTCCAGCGGCTCAGGAGAGGAAAGCAGCTCTTTGTTCACACTGAGTATAGTCCGGATGGTGAGCTGCTGACTTCAACTGGGGATATTGTCAGGTGGTGGAAGAAGTACTTTGAGGATCTCCTCAACTCCACAGACATGTCTTCCTTTGAGGAAGCGGAGCCTGGGGATGACTCACCCATTACTGAGGCTGAAGTTGTTAAAAAAAACAACAACTCTACAGTGGTTAGGCCCCAGGGGTGGATGGGATTTACCCTGAATACCTCAAGGCTCTGGATGTTGTAGGGCTGTCCTGGTTGATATGTCTTTGCAACATTGTGTGGCGGTTGGGGACAGTGCCTCTGGCATTGTAAAATGGGGTGGTGGTTCCCCCCTTTAAGGGTGACCGAAAGGTGTGTTTCAACTTTAGATAAACAACTTTAGTTCAAACACAGCTACGGGGGGCTGAAAAGTTCATAGTGGTCAAATTTGACCAAATGAGGTTTATTTTTCAACCACAGGGATCCAAGCGCTGCAACACCGATGGAAGAAGTGTGTGGACTGAAGGGGAGACTGTGTTGAAAAATAAACTACATTTGGTCAGATTTGACCACTATGAACTTTTCAGCCCCCCCCCCCCCCCCCATATGTCAAGTTTATGCCAAGCTACTGGACAGTATGGCAGTTGGTTGAGCAATGTGGTTTTCGTCCTGGCCATGACACACTGGACCAACTCTTTACCCTTTCAAGGATCCTCAAGGATTTGTGGGAGTTTGTCCAACCAGTCTACATGTGTTTTGGGGACTTGAACAAGGTATTCGACCGCATCCCTCATGGCTTCTTGGGAAGGGGGTGGGGGGTAATTTTGGAGTATGGGGCATCGGACTTGTTGCTATGAGCTATCCAGTTCCTATATGATGATTACGAGAGTTTGGTTCATATTGCCAACAATCAGCCAAACTTGTTCCCAGTGAGAGCTGATACCACCAGGGCTGCCCTTTGTCACGATCCTGATATTTATGGACAGGATTTCATAGCATGGCCAAGGAACAGAGGGTGGCATGTTTGGTGGCCACAGGATCTTGTCTCTGCTGTTTGCAGATGATGTGGTCCTGTTGGTGTCATCGAGCAGAGACCTACAGGCCTCACTGGGATAGTTTGCTACTGAGTGTTAAGTGGCTAGGATGAGATTCAGCACCTCCAAGTCTGAGCCCATGGTGCTCAGCCAGAAAAGGGTGGATTGTCCTCTCTGGGTTGGGGATGAACTTCTGCCCAAAGTAGAGGAGTTCAAGTATCTCAGGATTTATTCATGTGTGACAGAAGACAGAGTAGGAGATTGACAGACTGATTGAAGCAGCATCTGCATCGATGCGGGTGTTGTATCAGTCTGTCATGGGGAAGATGGAGCTGAGCTCTAAAGTAAAGCTGTTGATTTACTGGTCAATCTACATTCCTACCCTCACCTATGGACATTAACTTATGGCCGAAAGAATGAGCTCACGGATACAAGCTGCTGAAATGAGCTTTCTCTGTAGGGTTGCTGGACTCACCCTTATAGATTGGGTGAGAAGCTCATCCAGGAGGGGTTCAGTGTAGAGCTGTTGCTCCTACACATTGAAAGAAGCCAGCTGAGGTGGTCTGGGCTTCTGATTAGGACGCCTCCTATGTGAGGTGTTTTGGGTACATACTATTGGAAGGAGACCCTGGGACAGACCCAGGACACGTTAGAGAGACTATGTCTCCCAGTTGACCTGAGAATGCCTTGGTGAACTGCTGAAAATGCAACCCGGATGGATGGATGGATGGACCAGTGAGATCCTTTGTTTCAGGTAATATCACTTCCAGGTCAAAAAGGGAGAGGGGTATTAAGCAACACAAGTACTTCAATACTTCAAGACAACATACAGTATGATTTGAGATCTCCAAGAAGCTATGCTATGATGATTATGGTAATGTAGCTGATATTTGCAAATGTTGGTAGAGAAAGGAGCCAACATTAGCCAAAATGGTTAGCATAGGTATCAAATTTTGTGTTCACAGGAAACTTGTTGGACCTTATTCATGAACTGTAAAAGAGTTTAAAGCAGCACTATGTAACTTTCTTATTCAGGGTAGGAACACTGAAAAGACCACAACTACGGCATCTGTGACAATGGTCCCCCCCTGTGATTGGCTGTTGGGACCATTGTTATGAAGTCACCATAGTTGTAGTAACTTTCAGTACTCCCGGCCAACTCATGCTGTAAGGGAATTGACATTCACACAGTCAAAGGTTGATGTATCATCAAAATAATTTTGGAAACATAATTTTAAGGTGAAAATCTTACATAGTGTTGCTTTAAAAGGCAAATATGGCCAAGAGTTCTTCAAACTCCTCAACTGTCCACTGAGAATACTGCCTGAAGTGGCCAAAGTGGTAAGAAAATGGAACTCAGCAAATGGAAATTTCACCAGGATTATTGTAAATAGCTAACATGCAGCGGGGCTTTGTTATTACAACATTCAACTGAGTTTGAAAAAAATGCCTCATTATTTTCAATGTATATATACAGTAAGTCCTATAATAACAAGAACACTCTGAGGCGAGTGCAATATCCCCTCTGTTTTCTTTGATGATTCCAATACTGACTGACAGAGAGCAGTTTTCAACTTTTCAATATAATTACTGTCGCAGAACCAAATTAAGATAAGCCCATCATCCATGAATATACAACAAAGTATACATCACATAGTTGTAGGACAGGATCCCGAGATTAACCTGTGTAGCAAGTTTGGTGAGCCTAGAGAGCTGTACATGCTCTATAGTAAGAGAGCATAGGGAGTGTCAACCTTGACCTTTGTCCCCAAACCTGTAGTCAGAGGTCCTGGTCTCAGAGTGAACCTGTGTACCAGGATTTGGTGATCCTAGCTTTCTTTGTTGTTGAGATATACTTTACAAGCCACTTTGATGTTGACCTTTGATCCTGCAATCCCAAAACCACAGTTACACTTCAGGGTCACAGGGTGAACCTGTGTACCAAGTGTGGTGGCCAGAGCTTTACTCGTTGTACAATAAAAAGACATAAGGAATATTAACTTTGACCTTTGACCTTTTGACCCCAAACCCAAAGTCAGAGGTCAGGATCCCAAGATGAACCTGTTTACCAAGTTTGATGTCCCTAGCTTTACTCATTGTACAGTAATAAGGCATTAAAAAAAATGCTGACCTTTGACCTTTTGACCCCAAACCCATAGTCAGAGGTCAGGATCCTCTGATTATCACAATTTTTATTTATCTCTGGAAAAGAAGGTGATTTAATTGCAGGTAAATACAAAAATTAACCTTGTTTCACTCATTTAACAAAATATATCAACAAAAATGTGTATTCTAACTGAGGAAAGCGTTAGGACACCCTACTACCTAATAGCTAGTGTTACCCCCTTTGGCTGAAATAACTTCAGTGAGATGCTTCTTGTAGCCATCTACCAGTCTCTGACATCGGTCTGAGGAAAGTTTGCCCCACTCCCCAAAGTAGAATTCTTTCAGCTCTGAGATGTTTGAGGGGTTTCTTGCATGTACAGCCCATTTCAAGTCACCCCACAGCATCTCAATGGGAATAAGATCTGGGCTTTGACTCCACCATTCCAGGATTCTCCATTTCTTAGTTTTTAGCCAGTCCTTGGTGGATTTACTGGTATGCTTTGGGTCATTGTCATGTTGCAGGGTCCAGTTCTGCTTCAGCTTTAATTTTTTTTACAGATGGTCTCACGTGGTCCTCAAGCACCCTCTGATACACGGTAGAATTCATGATGGATTCTATGATGGTGAGCTGGCCAGGTCCTGCTGCAGGAAAGCATCCCCAAACCATGACACTTCCACCTCCATTCTTCACAGTTGGTAGGTTCTTTACTGGAATGCTGTATCTGGCCTACACCAAACACGTCCTCTGTTCTGGTGTCCAAATAATTCAATTTTAGACTCATCTGTCCAAAGAACATTATTCCAGAAGTCCTGTCTGTGTTCTCTCCAGCAAACTTCAGTCTGGCTTTCATGTTTCTCTTAGAGAGGAAAGGTTTCCTCCTTGCACCCCTCCCATACAAGTTAAACTTGTGCAGTCTCTTTCTGATTGTAGAGGCATGCACTTTCACATCAACAGTAGCAAGAGGCTGCTTTAGGTTCCATGATGACATTTAAGGGATTTTGGAGACTTCGTTTAGCATCTTTCTTGGGGTGAAATTGCTTGGACGACCAGACCTGGGCATGTTGGCAATTGTTTTGAATGTCCTCCACTTGTAGACTATTTTCCGGACAGTGGAATGGCTGATTTCAAATTTTTTTGAGATCTTTTTTAAATCCCTTACCTGACTCATAAGCTGCTACAGTCTTCTTTCTACAGGCCTCACACAACTCTTTCGATCTCACCATGGTGTTCACTCTGATGTCAACAGTCAGGAGTACACCAAACTAAATGTCTGAGGGTTAAATAGGACAAGCCTCCTTCAAAATGCCGAGTAACGATGTTCTAATCATTTGCACCTGATATGATACACCTGTGTGTGATTTTAGCCATTTTAAGTGGGAATAAATGTGGGGGTGTCCTAATTTATTCCTCACCAGAAATTGCATGTTTTTAGAATTACATTTTAGAGGAAGTTTTAAAAAGTCTTTGCTTCAGTTTTAATTGTTTAGTTATATTACTTGAATCTCCAATTATTGCTAAAATTGATATTAAATATCCATATGTCCAAATATGTTAAAAATACACACACTTTCATAGGGTGTCCTAATTTTTTCACATGACTGTATAGTTTATAGGTCATTTTGATGTTGACCTTTGAGCTTGTGATCCCAAAACCACAGTCACACTTCAGGGTCACAGGGTGAACCTGTGGACCAAGTTTGGTGACCCTAACTTTACTTGTTGTGCAGTAATAAGGCATAGGGAATGTTAATGTTGACCTTTGACCTTTTGACTCCAAATCCATAGTCAGAGGTTCGGATCCCAAGGTGAACCTGTATACCAGGTTTGGTGGCCCTAGCTTTACTTGTTTTATCATAATAGTAAATGTAGCATTTATCATAGTCCAACTGCAATGTTAACTTTGAACTCTGACCTTTGATCCCTTGACCCATAGTTAGGTGAGGGTGTAAGTCATCCAAGATGTGTATTAGATACAACTACTGTATCGATTTGAACCCTACATCATTTCTTTCAGTAGTTGCCGCCATCAGTGTGTGAATGTGTGTGTGAATGGATGGATAGCAGGATCTGTAAAGCGCTTTGGTCATCTAGAGATGAGAATAAAAGCGCTATATAAGTGAATGCCATTTATCATTTACCATTTATTGTGTTTAGAAGATTTAGAGAAAAATCTGATCTCTGACCTTTGACCTTAAGGTCATCCGATAAGAGTGAAATTACAATATGCGCATCATCAAAGTATCTCAAACCATTTTTTTTTTTTTTTTTTTTGTTACTTATTTGTACCCGTAGGTAGATTTGGTTTGCAGTCTGGTGACAAGCCACCGGCTGCTGGTCGCTGCATGCGTGAGCGCCCTAAACCTACATGTTTTTGGTATGCGGGAGGAAACCGGAGAAATCCCGGAGTAAACCCACGCAACACGGGGAGAACATGCAAACTCCACACAGCTCACTGTTGGTCGGGGGCTGGGATCGAACCCACGATCTCATGATCCCCGCGATCCCCCGGCCGAGGGTAAAACTGTGCTGCCACAGTGCTAAACCACTGCGCCACCGTGCAGCCCCATGATACCAAGTTTCAAAACAATCGGACTAAAACTGTAGGAGGAGTTGATTTCACAAGACAGTTACTGTCTATGAAGTGAGGTGAAACAGGAGGTCATAGGTCAGGGGCTACAACTCCTGCAAAAACCCTCCGATCAGAACCAAATTGCAATATGTGCATCCTCAGTGTATATCAAACCATGGTACCAAGATTCAAAACAATCGGACCAAATTTGTAGGAGGAGCTGAGTTCACAAAAGTAGGACAGACGGACGGACTGAGGATAATCCCCCTTCAGTCTTCACCCAAAGGGCTCTTCAACCCATTTGGGCTTTGACCAGCAGAGGATAAAAATGTACAGTACATTGATTTGAATGGGATTTACAATTTTGACTCCGTTGAGTGGCGAATCAGGTAAAAATAAAAACTAATGACTGCGGTTCAGAATAAAAATGAAAGCTGCTCATCAACATCCTGTTAATTTAAGTATGTGTATACAGTTAATGATGGGAGGGGCCCCAGTGTGGCTTCTATGTAATGTTAGGCTGTTATTACCGTCCAATCACTATGTTTTATCTTTTATTAACCAACAGAGTTGATCCTTCTTTATTAGAGAAAGCAAATTTTAAGATTCCAACCCAGCCATGGCTTTCTGTAGGTACTTTCCAACCACCAGGACACAAAGCAGCAATATAATTTTTCTAACACATAAATCAAGTGTGTAAAAAAAAACATTAATTAGAAATTCATTAAAAATTCAGATTCACCGGCAGGTGTGCAAATAAAGGATTAGGTAGACATCAATTATACCACATAAGAGAACATTTTAATTGCAATTCTTGAATTGATTTACTGAGGGAACCAACCAGGCTCCCTGCAATATGGCTGATTGCTAATTTTCCATAAAAATAATGAGAAAAGGGCTCACTAGGTGACACTGTCCCCAGATCTAAGTTCATCGGCACATTCAGTTACTTGTCTTCTATCATGCACATGCATACACAGCTACCTGTATTTTACAGTTATTAACAGCATAAATCTGAGTATCTGAGTCTGTATAACAAAACCAACATATAAACCTATCCACCTTATTCCTGAGGGTGCCGCTGTAGGAACGATTATGGGTGGAGCTTCCGGTTTCGGCTGACCTAGTGTTAAATCAGTCAGTAAGAGTGGAGTAGCAGGGGCATTTAAAACAGCGTTTTTAAAAAATTTTCAAATTCATTTTAATGTATAGTCCACATACGTGTTTTGCACTCAAGTGGCAGCTAATTTCAGCACTGTTAGTTTTTGTATTTTTGAATGTTTTTGTGTAGTTCTGGTACCTGCTGCTGTTCGTGGTGTGAGGCTCCTCACAGATAAGCACAGCTAAATCTGTGGCTTCAACAGCAATGAGTAGATCATGCACTGGAAACTAAAGGATTATTTGTGTGATCGGTGGTACAGACACAGCAGCACCAGGTATGTTTTCATTTGTATGAATGTCACAGATCTGACGTTTTACCCCAAATTTAAAATGCCTAAGCACGGTGTTGTGGTTCTTTGTGGCTCTGACTGGACTCTTATGTCTGCTCTGAGGTAAATTTGATTATGTCCAACATATTTTAACAAAATGCAGCCGACTTTATTGCAGTTCAAACATTGCTATATCTCAGAGCTTTTATTTGTTTACAGCGTTAGCATATTAGCAGCGGAGCTAACTAGCGGAGCTACTGTCCACGGAGCTACTGGCTACTTTTTAAGGTCATCTTCTCATCCCTCCTTAGTCATGGGATGTGGTATGATTATATTACTGTTTTTGAGGTGCAAAAGGCTGTGTTCCCACATTTTTGATGCTGAAGTCATTGTCACTGAAACGGGACACTTTTCCTTGTTAAAAAAACAACCATACGTTCTAAACTAGTACCGGAAGTTGCTACCATAATTCACGCAAGGCATCATGGGGCCTAGGAATGAGGTGGTTAAGTGTCAGTAATACTCTTCATCGCCATATAATAAAATATCTGAGCAGGAAATATGTTTGCACACAGATAATATTAACACAAACTTAAGAATGATAAATCATGATATGCACTAACACAGAGACACTCTAATGCGCACAAACAAACACACACTGCAGCTTGGCACCCCCATCTGCTTGTGTTGGTGGAGAAGTTCTTAAGCACCAAATGCTGCTCTGTTATGACTCAAGTTTGTGAATTCTCCAACCTCCTCTGTGTTCCTGATTACTGCATTATGGCATCTGCTTAATTAGCTTGGCTGGTGTCATATGTTGCACACGAGGGGGTGTTAAAAAGTGCCCTTCCCTCTTGCTCATTATCTGCCTCGATTCATGTGATGTATAATCTCTCTTGACAGGCATTCGTATTGACATAGGGACAGCTGTCAGCAAAGCGTGGTCATAAAGGGTGCACATAGAACAGAAACCACAAGGAGAGCAGATAAAGTGAAAAGGCTGCCAAAATCCTAAGTGAAACTGATTCTGTGTTTCTTTCGGGATCCATCAGCAACACTTCTAATTATACAGAATTTAATTTTATGGTTGAGAGTTTTCTAGAAAAAGCTGCTGATACTAGACTGTGCATTTTGATTACTACAGGTAATATCCTAAATAACTTCTTGCAAGTTTATTTCCAAATAGCTGTGGTGTCCAACTCCATGGGAGAAATCAACTCCGTTATATAGCCGTATGGGAAATTATTATCCACATAACACTTCTGGGCACTAATTGCTATCCAACAATACTTACTATAGTAGTTACAGCAGAGTTTGTACATTAGAAAGATATCATGGTATTCATAATAATCATCATCATAACTGTGCTCTGTATAAATCAGATCAGCCAGTCACAGACTTTGCATTTATTCCAAAAAGAGTCAAAAGAAGCTTTCTAAATGTCTATCCAAGATTTAAACCAAGACTAATGTCTGTGTAAGACTTTGTAAATTCCTAAAACAGGTTCACTTCAAGCAAAAAATAATTTCAAAAGATGTTTAAACTCTCAATTCGAGAAACCAAACACACACAAATGCCTTTGTAGCATGTCTTATGCTCAAGATGAGGTGTTACTGGTATCCCTACATCAAACCTGCTGTCAGATGAAATGCTGTAAATCCTCATTGCACACTACCTTCTTATATTTTAGGACACATTTTTAGTGTGATCTGACATGGTCCAGGGGTCTGTGTAAATGACATGTTACACGAGCTTACAGTTTTTGTGCGTACAGTGGACACAAAAATCCTCAAAGTAGTAATAATAATAATAGCAACAACAATAACAACAACAAAAGTGAAACTAAAATATTTAATATAAGTTTAATGCTAAAATGCTCGTGGGTAAGCATTTAAGATATTTTAATTTAACATGAATATTGGGGTTTAATAAAGCCAACTTTTAGTGGCTTGTGAAGCATCTGAAACTTATTTTTCTTCTTTTTTCGGCTACACCATTTATGAGTTGCCACAGTGCCTCCCTCTCACCCTATCCCTTGCATCCTCTTCTCTCACACCAACCCTCTTCATGTCATCCTTCACTACATCCATCAATCTTCTTTTTTCCTCCTGTCTGACAGCTTTATCTTCAACATCCACTGTTCCTCCTCTGCACATGTCCACACCATCTCGGTCTTCCCTGTCTCCAAACCGCTCAACCTGAGCTGTCCCTCTGATAATCCTGTCCCTCCTAATCCCTCCCAATGAGAATCATAGCATCTTCAACTCTGCCACCTCCAGCAAAGTCTCCTGTCTTTTTGTCAGTGCCACTGTCTCCAAACTATACATCACAGTAGGTCTTCTTGTAAACCTTCACTTTCACTCTAGCTGCTATCCTTCTGTCACAAGTCACCTCTGACAACTCGTCTCCAACCCACTTGCCCAGCTTGCCCCATCTTCTTGTGCACTGCCCATTGCTTTGGATTGTTGACTCCAGGTATTTAAACTCATAAACCTTCACTACCTGTAATCCTTGTTTTTTCACTGTTACATCTGCCTCCCCCCGTTCACACACATGTATTCTGTCTTCCTTCTACTGACTTTCATTCCTTTTCTCTCCAGTCCATACCTCCACTGTTCCAGCGGCTCTTCCATATGCTCCCTGCTCTCACAACAGATCACAATATCATCTCCGAGCATCATAGTCTATGGAGACCATTTCCTGACCTCATCTGTCAGTCTGTCCATCACCACTGCAAACAAGAAGGGGCTAAGAAGTGATCCCTCATCCAACCCACACACTAAATCCATCCGTTACTCTCAGCATTCCTCACCACTGTCTCTCAGTTCTCATACATGTCTTGCACCACTGTCACATACCTCTCTGTCATTCCTGACTTCCTCATAGAATACTACAATCCCTCTCTTGGCACTCTATCATATGCTTTCTCTTGATCCACAAAGACACAAAACAAACGCAAAGCAACTCCTCCTGACCTTCTCTATACTTCTCCATCAACGCTCTAAAGCAAACATTGCATCTGTAGTACTCTTTCTTGGCAGGAAACCATGCTGCTGTTCACTGATTGTCACCTTTCTTGTTAACCTGCTTCAACAACTCGTTCCCATATCTTCATAGTGTGACTGATCAACTTTATCCTTCTGTAGTTACTACAGCTCTGAGCATCACCCTTGTTACTGAAAACCAGTGCCACAACACTTCTTGTCCATTCTTCAGGCATCTTCTCACTGCAACCAATGCCACTAATTTCCAACTCAATCTCTTTGTCTAGCAAATTGATACTTGTCATTTTTTCCCTCCAGTGACTTTAGTAACAATAAACTTGATATATTTGCTTCGGTATGTGAAATTTTTCTGACAGTCAAATCTGAATGGATAATTTATAGTACCAAAAACTATGATTCATAATGCAGAGATTCAGTGCCACCAGATACAACTCAAGGCTCTTACCATTCTAGCCAATTTCCCTCCAAAGCACCTGAAAAAACATACCCAAACTAAATTCAAAGCTGTTCTTGAACCCTTTGCAGTATCTTCATGGGGTTGGTCTCATTCAAATGAAAACACTATTTTTTTTTTATTTTTTTTTTTTTGGCAAAACAGTCAGAATCCCTCTAAGTGCTTCAGCCACTGAGTAACAGTGATCTAAGCATACTAAATTTGAAGAAAATATAGTTTGCCTGGGTGGGTTTTTTTTTTGTTTTGTTTTGTTTTACATACAAATGCCTGAAAATAACATACAGCTGTTAGATACTGGCACAATCAGAATGTAGAACCAAGTGTTATGAAGTTCAGGTCAAAATTTTGTAACAATCCCACAAAAAAAGGAATATATTAGGTTCAGGTTCAGGTTACTTTATTTGTACCCGTAGGTAGATTTGTTTTGCAGTCTGGTGACATCCATATTTACAAGCCACAAATTACATTCAACATAGACACAAACACAGGCACACATGAAATTGACTATAGACATGATAAAAATACTCAAGGCTCCATCAATCAGGGTATAAAAAGGCAAAGAGATGGGAGAAAAACCAGAGGTAAGAGAGAAGAGTCATATTAAAAGTTAAAAACTAGTCAAAGGGGTTAAAAACTCAAAGGTCTAAAACCCAATAAAATATTTAGAACCCAAGTAACATCCTACAAAAATAAGTAACTATAAAATGGAGTTAATAAATAGGTACCTAAATTATGTGCAATATATTGTTACAGCTTGTTCGACTCTTTGACAGCAGCAGGAACAAAGCTGTTTTTGTAGCGCTGGGTTTTACTTTTTGGGACAGCAAACCTCCGTCTTGAGGGAAGAAGCTGAAAGTTGCAGTGCAAAGGGTGGGAGTCATCATTTAAAATGGAGGCAGCCATCCTCTGTACTTGTCTGGTGTACAGGGATGTCAGGCTCAGCTGTGACTCACCAAGCAAACGACTGGACCATCTAACTACCTGATCCAAGGATTTCCTCTGTTTCAATTTTATCTGACCAAACCATGACACTAAAGAAAAGGATAAAACAGATTCAATAAAAGCCCGATAAAACATTGTCATTATGGTTCGGTCAATTTGGAAGCGTGCAAGTTTTCTCAAGCAATGCAAATGTTGCTGACCCTTTTTGCACACCCTTTCACAGTTCTCTTCAAAGTTTAAATTGCTATCAATAATCGTCCCAACATATTTGTAGGATTGTACACATTCAGTGGTCTGGCCTTTTAGTACGGTGACTTTGTGCCTGGGAGTTTTCCTCCTAAAGTCAATAATTATGTCTTTAGTTTTTGTCGTATTCAGCTGTAGGTAGGAATCCTCACACCAGTGAACAAAATCATCAACTACTGGGCCGTGGCCACTCTCACCATCCTGGAGGAGACTGACAATAACTGAATCATCAGCATACTTTATAATGTGTTGTCATGTCTGCTTCGACACATGTTTGTGTACAGGATGAAGAGTAGTGGTGACAACACACACCCCTGAGGAGAGCCAGTAGAAGAGCACTTTAGGTCAGACAATGTACCATTGATCCTTACTCTCTGCGTCCTGTTGGTTAAGAAATCCAGAATCCAACCCACCAGATTATTGCTCAAATCAAATTGTTGCAGGAGCCTTTCAACTAAGATATGAGGTTGGATTGTATTAAAGGCGGAGGAAAAGTCCACAAATAAAAGCCTGGCGTGTGTCCCATTAAAATCCAGATGTTTAAAAAGCATGTTAAACAGAGTGACAGTGGCATCCTCCACTCCTCTGTGAGGCCTATAGGCAAACTGCAGAGGATCCAATGCATGCTCAGTCTGCTTTAGGACCTCAAATCTGACCAGTTTTTCAAAAATTTTCATTAAAATTGAAGTCAAAGAAACTGGTCTAAAGTCGTTTATCGTTTTAGGACAGCTGGATTTTGGAACGGGAACAACCACGGCTTCTTTCCAGATCTTAGGCACATGTTGTGTCTCTAAGGACTTATTGAAAATGTAATGAAATATAGGACTCAGTTCATGTGCACAGGACTTTACCAAGCACCCACATATATTATCAGGGCCCTGACTTTTGTTCACTTTTACAGCACAGAACTCCCTTTTAACATCCTGCACCTCAATATTAAAGTGCTGATTGTCTTTGAGTTTCTGTTTCAAATCTTGGGTTTCTGTGCTAAAATCAAAGGAGTCAAACGACCATAAAAACAATTAAGAGCATTAGCCAGCTCTGTGTCTGAATTAAAACCATCTAAAAACACACGATTACTGCGCTCTGTGCTCTGAAGGCCTGCAATAGTTTTCATACTTGCCCAGGCTGAACCAAGTTTCTTTGTTGCCATCTTGCTTTCCAATTCTGATTTATAATTCTGTTTTGCTCATAAAATTTCAGACTTCAGCTCTTTTGTGGCAACCTGTAGCTCAGAAACAGACCCCTGTTTAAAGGCAAGTGCTTTCCTCTGTAAGCGGGATTTAACTGATTTTGTAACCCATGGTTTGTTGTTGGGATATATTTTGACATGTTTACGTGGAACAATCTTATTTTTACAGAAAGACATGTATGAGCATGTGACGTCCACCAAAGAGTCCAAATCATCCCCGCAGGCCAGTGTGAACATCTCCCAGTCTGTACAGTCAAAGCATTCCTGGAGGCTGTGCACTGAATCTTCTGTCCACACATCAATATCTCTTGTCTCCACCTTGCCTCTTCTGAGAGCAGTTTTATATGTGGGCAGCAAATGTACACAGTTGTGATCTGAGGATCCTAAAGGAGGAAGGGGGAGTGATTTATAGGCCTTCTCTATGGATCCATAGCACAGGTCCAATGTCTTTTTTCGCCTGGTTGGGCAGGAGACATACTGATAAAAGTTTTTAAGTGTCTTCTTTAAAGAAACATGGTTAAAATCCCCAAGAATGAAGTTTGGCACCTCTGGAGAAATTGATTGCAGCCGCTGGATCACATCAAAGATG
This sequence comes from Pholidichthys leucotaenia, assembly GCA_020510985.1. Taxonomy (NCBI): domain Eukaryota; kingdom Metazoa; phylum Chordata; class Actinopteri; order Cichliformes; family Pholidichthyidae; genus Pholidichthys; species Pholidichthys leucotaenia. The sequence continues at coordinate 308,578,186 of CM035837.1, read as the reverse complement.
GTGCTGGAGGCGGAGTCAGCGTCTGCCCTCGGGTGAATGTACACAGTTGTGATGAAAAGCTGGGGGAACTCGCGAGGCAAATAAAAGGGGCGTAGTGACACAGACAGCAGCTCCACATCGGGTGTACAGATGCGCTCTCTGACCACGACAGATGTGCAGTACTGTTTATTAATGTATAAACATACGCCGCCCCCTGACGTTTCCCCGTTACCTCTTCCTGCCGATCTGAGCGCAGTGGGGCTCCAAAGCCGTCAATCCACAGGTCTGCGTCTCGGTCATGCGCATTAAGCCAAGATTCGGTAAAGGCCATGACACAGCAGTTCTTAAAGTCCTTCTGGTAGCATACATTCCCTTGAATTTCATCCACCTTGTTTCTCAGAGACTGTACGTTCCCAAAAATCATAGAAGGAAGAGGAATGTTACCAAACTGACGTCTTCTCAGGCGCAATTTCACGTCTCCACGCTTTCCGCGTTTCCTTCTCCCGTCTCTCCCGTCTCTCTTTTCACCGCTGTGCCCATCTCTCAAAATAAAGTCCGGCAGTTGCGGCTTAGGCTCAATCACAGCCGCTGCATCAACCGTGTTTAAATGCAGCAACATGTCCCTGGAATAATGTATCCTGCCCGCCATGATGCCGAATGCATTTATTTCAGAGACAAAGAGCCGGAGGAAAAGTAGCAGCAATGCAAAAAAGGGGAGGAAGTCCATGTTGATGGACCAGGGAGCTCTTCGCCATACAGTCCACAAACATTCCAGGACAGAAACGACACAGAGAATTACATTAAAAACACATTAAAGTGCATAAAAACAAGACACACAGACGACGGACTTTTCACCAATTGCTGGTCGCTGCGTGCGCATGCGCCCTGCAATTCATCGCACAACCGCATACAACCCACAGGCCAATGGTTTATGTAAGCGTTTTCATAGATCATTATAGACCTTTTTCCTCAGGCTATAACCGGGCATCTTCAAACTGTGCCAAATGGAATCATGGTTGCCCACCTATGATTCTTCAGCTAACGACTCGTCACTCGACTGGGTCATGTAATTAATAATTTCTTTGATGTTCAGTGTTAATTTTAGCCATTCTTCAAAAAGGTGAGTGACATTGCAATGCTGCTGCTGTTTGGATTCACAGACTGGTTTACTCAAGCTTTACGCAAGCTTTACGCATGAGCTATAAAGGGGGGTAGTGTGACGGATCCCCCCTTGTAAGGTATCCCTAAATTCAGAAATTAATTGGCTACACCACAGGACCATCACCTGCTTACTCAGCTGCAATTGGCTCGTGTTTCCGTTAGCCATGAGGCTGGTCCTTCATGCTAGCTTTATCACTCATTGGTTATTGAAGGCTGTGGAAAGCCAAATGGAGGCCCTATTGGGTCAAATGAAGTGTCAATCAAATCTAGACAGCCACTCCAGTCTTGGGCTTCCATTTCCGGTTCAAGCTCCCAGAAGTGTAGTATTTTTAACCACAATCAGCTGGTGTTTGTGGGCTGACTTTCAAACAAATGCTCTGATTTTATGGGCAGTTTTCCCTGTCATCATCAAGATGGACAATAGATCTTACTCAAATAGATCTATTGGACCTTTTGCAATAAAAATAGACCGTATTTGTTGAACTATCATTCATTGAAGGACGGCAAGGAAGCTTCTTTGGTGAGTCAATGCTATGTTGCTATGCTATGCTAGCTTGTTTAAAGTCCTATTTAAATCCAGTGTTATGATTTTGTCTGACATCTGTTTTAATAACCAAATAGATGAAATTCTAAGCCTTCAAATGATGTAAGGCATGCATACCTACTGTTAACATGTTTACCACAATTCACTGTGACGCAGCTGAGACATTTAAAGGTGCAATAGATAGGATTCTGACCTCCTGGCCAGTAGGTGTCGCACACACTGTTGACACACTATAATCTCATACCGGTTGCCAGGTAGAGAGGTAAACACCACTTCCTGGAGGTGAACATCAATATACTGCAGACTGCTAACATCTCAGACCTTCGGTTATTATGAGCTAGACAGCATGCCAAGCGAGGACTCTTGTGGTATAGAATCGTGAATTTAACATAATCCTCTCTGATGCGCATCTCCGGTAAACATTTTTTTAAATAACTATATTGTATAGTGTTATTGACAGTTATGCTAAGATAACACAACTGTGATCAAACCCGATAGCTCTCTCGTTTTGGCAGCGTAATTATGACAACACTTTAGATCAGATTGTAAGGACTTTGCTGTTAGTTGTTCTGTGTGTTTAAGTTCATCCGTTTTAGCTACACATGCTTAAACAAAAAGGCTGTTGCTATTAAGCTCCAGCAGTTCTTTATGTCAGTTCCAGTTTATTACCTCCACCAGGCCGCAGGAGGTTATATTTTTGCCAGCGTTTGTCTGTCTGTCTGTCTGTTGGTTAGCAAGATAACTCAAAAAGTTTTGGATGGATTTCGATGAAACTTTCAGGCGTTGTTGGAAATGGTACAAGGAAGAACTGATTAAATTTTGGGGATGATCCGGATCACCATCTGGATACAGGAATTTTTTAAAGGATTCTTTAACATTGTGAGATACGGCCATTTTCAACATGTGTGCAGGCGCAATGGAGGGCGCTGGTTGTCGTGTCTGATGAACACGAACTCCGCGTTCTTCAAAGTTTTAGGCACAAAAGCACGTGGAAAACAGTGGTGGGCCAGGCCCGGCAGCATGCCTGTGTTTGCGCTATGCTGCAAAAGCTGAGACGGGCAGCTGTCCGGCGCGGGATTATTTGGCAGAAATTCCCCGGGCAGCCATAGTGGCTGCGCAAAAATAAGCTCTCTGCCAGGGAAGCTTCCAAATCCTCTTTTGCCGCGGAGTGCAACCCCAATATAAAACCCACGGCAACCTGTCTACCCAATTTGCATCCGTCAGTGAACCCCTGAGTGCTGTTTTCAGTGATCTATGAAAACGCTTGCATAACCCATTGGCCTGTGGGTTGTACGCGGTTGTGCGATGAATTGCAACGCCCGCAGCCTGGGAGTTTGGAGATGGAGGAGATGGACACAACACCAACACTTCAGTTTATTACCTCCGCCAAGGAGGTAATGCTTTTACTACTGAACCACTAATCCTATCATTGTGAATCCAATTGCTAGTCATATGTTTTCATGGTCAAGGAATCTGAAAACGTACACACAAACACTGTATGGGGGGGACTGTGGCGCTTGGCGGAGGTCTGCGCTCTCCGAGTGCTTTTCTAGTTTTAGTTTGTAAATGTGTTTTGTTTTTATTGTTTTAAAATATATAAATAAATGTTGTGAAATGCTGGGTGCCTGAATTCATTTGTGCCCTTTCAGTTACCTGTAGAAGATAAAATCTATTGTTTATTCAGTGTGACAGATTCACAAAGTAATGGTTTACCTCACCTCTGAAAAACTAAAGTATTTTCAACCTTGTATAACGCAGTGATAAACAAGAACCTAAAATACACTGTAAATATTAGCTATATACATCATGTTATCAATAATCCTTAGTGAAGTTGGAAATAATTTATGGTGGAATAATCTTTTTTCAAATAATATTGTGTAAAAACAGTACTGCATCTCCAAAAATTAGCACATCACCATTCAGATCTATATCAAATAGCTCAGACATATTCATCCAAATTAAAAAAAAAAAATCTTAAAATGGCTTAATTTATATGGGATTATTGTAAAATATGAAAGTTTTACTTTTTAGATTTGAATTATTTCTAAAAATAAATTCACCACAATATTCAACTTTTAGAGGTGGATGAGTAGAATGTAAAAGAAAATCTACCTCAATTCAAGTCAGTCAGCATATAACAAACAGGAATTTATTTGGGGGAAAATATTTATTAAAAAATAAACAGTCCAGATTCAGGGTCCATGGGGCAGATTTGGGAGAGCAATAGAGAAATTAATTCAATCAGGATTAGGACACTCTGGAAAGCTTTTGTTGTCCCCATAGTCAGTGTTGACCTTTGTTACTATAGTCAGGGACAAACTGTTGATGTAAAAAAGGACAGTCTCTAAGAAAGTGTCATCACAGACTAAGCATTAAAACATGACAGTATGTTGTGAACTACTAGACAGTTTTAGAACTACAGCAGTGTTGCAGTGAGTTTGCTTGGTCTACATAATATGAATTACAATATACTGTACGTGAAGGAAAGACCAGGTACAGAAATGGAATTCCTTTCTATGTATGTGTTGTGGGAGGAGACCCCAGGACAGATCCAGGACATGTTAAGGACACTATGTCTCCCAGCTGGTCTGGGTGTCCTCTCTGAAGACCTGGAGGAGGTGGCTGGGGAGAGGGAAGTCTGGGCTTCTCTGATTAGACTGCTCCCTCCACAACCTGGACAACCAGAAAGGTTGTAGAAGATGGATGGATGGCTGTGTTGTATTTTCATTCCTGCTGCAAGACTGGACCTGATTAAAGAAGAGGAACAACATTTTTTCTAATTCCACATTCTTGAATGAATGTGCTTGGTTCACAAATGCAAAATATACTGTTGGTGACAGAAAGAGTGGGTAGAGAAATGGAACTGGATTTTACCTGTGTGCCGTGTGCTGTGTTCACTCATTGGACCTGATTCAAAAACAGGAAAAAGATTTTCAGTTCCACAAATTAAATTTACTTAGGAAGAAATTGTGATACTTTTATTTTAATATGTGGGCTTATTGATAACAATAACAATTAGTCTCCAACAAAGAAAAATTGCACATCAAGGGTGATGCTTTCTTAACTCATTGATAGGCACAGTGGCACTGGTAGATCAATTATTTGTGTTGTTGCAGTAACACAGGAAATGTTGCACCTACCATGAAGTCGTCATGTGTTGCAGCTTTGTTACTGCACTACCAAAAATGATTAATGACATCATGCAGCCGCAGAAGCCTGCCCCTTTGTTTTACCTGCCTGAAGAGGACAGACACAAATCCATCTTTTATTTTTCGTAATTCATTTGTGGATAGTTAGGATATTGCAATGATTGGCAAGACTTATGTACAGAGGAGATCTTTTAGATTCTTGGCCCCATGCTACACGTCAAAGCTGCTTGACACCAGGAAAAATGCCACGGTCTGAATGACAGAAATTGCATTTTCAATTACATCACTAATTAAAATATTCAGCTAGAGAATTTTAATACCCACTTACCCATGAGTGCCGTTCCGGTGAAAGTGACCCTAGTATACTTGATACAGGTGGCACTGGTGTCACAGTACGTTTCCTTTTTGTTTTTACAGGAGTATATGTGATCGGGTCATAATTGCCGTAATACCTGTAAACAGATAACATCAGTCTCTTCATTTAGTTATGGTGCAACATATTACATGACTTTTTATAGTTATCCGTTTACCAACAAAAAACATGTACAATAGTTAAGGTCATTTACAATTGTATTTGTCATAAGTAGTAGGCTCGGTAAATCCAAAAAACACAACGTCATTGGGCTGCTAGGCTGACAACACACATTGAAAACAAACCAAAAAGACTGAATGATAGATGCAGGTCAAGTGGACCCCTGACCAAGTGAGCACCCTAAGTGGACCACGGGATCCTATGTGTACATGTAGAAGTACATACTCAATCCTGTGATTTATAAAAATGAAGGAGAACAAGAATTTTTATAAAACTGTTGGGAATACTTTTCACAGACACCAAGAAGTTTAAAAAATTATATATAGATGTAAGATGAGGATTAAGCTGACCTGGAAAAGGTTTTGGCTCCGTTTCTGCTTTCTAAAGACTTTTATTCTCCACCACTGCTGCTCATCACCACTAGCTGCCCCCAGATGAATTTCACAGAATAGGTACGTGGGACTAGAATGTTCTGAATGAGGCTTTAAAAAAAGCTCTGAATCAGTTTGTAAATCACTGGATTGAAAATGTACATGTATAGATTGGACACCGGGGTCCACATGGGGGGCTCACATGGTCAGGGGTCCACTTGACCTGTTCCCCTGCAAGATCATTAGCTAAAGATTCAAAGATTTTATTGTCAATACTACTATACGTGCAGGACATACAGGACAATTGAAATGGCACTTCTCTCTCTCTACATTGGTGTGCATTTTATAAAAAGAAAGGAATTAGGCTGGATTAAAAAAAAAAAACAAGAACAAACAGCGACGGCAGCAGTCTATGTCCAGTCTATATACAGTTACATACATTGACACAGCAACATTTTGCGCAAAGAGTGCTTCTTTCAGTAAATGGGAATACACTGGGGTAAGATCATCTAACACAATGTAAAAGCAATTTATTTTCTAAACATCAGAAACGTTTGATCACGTAAACAACAGATCCATTATTCGACATATCATAAAGTAATGCTAACTATCAAATTTTGATTCTGGCGAAATTAGACAACATTAAAATTACGGGCAAAAAGTGCTTATTTAGATAAATGGTCACAAGTGTGTAGGAGATCATCGAACACAATGTAAAACTAATGTATTTTTAAAAACTCATAACGTTTGTTAGAAAAAAATGGAGTTCCTTCCTTTACGGAAGCTCATGCTAACTGTAGCTACACTAGACCAGAGTGGAAAAATTACTGTTTGGAAAGGATTACCAAGCAATTCCTGTGGTCTATCTATCCCATCGCCATACACCAGTTGATATCATCACACAGTCATATTAATAACAGGAACATCTCATAGACAAAATGTAGGTTACAGATAGCTATGTAAACACTAGTTAGCTTAGCTTAGCTTACGGGCCGAGTAGCAAATAGGCAACCTAGTCATCATCATCATCATAGCAGTCTGTCGTGGGCGACAATGACTGTTTCATTTAGGTCTGATCAGATTCCTCCACACAGCTCTGTCCTTAGCCTTCTGCTGCCAGGAACTCCTGTCTATGTCCAACTTCTTCAAGTTTCTTTTTACAGTGTCTTTAAATCTGAGCCTTGGTCTACCCTGATTGCATTTGCCCTCGCATAACTGTGAGTAGAGTAACTGCCGAGGGAGATGCTGGTGGTCCATCCTCTCAACATGTCTGAGCCATCTCAGGTTCATCTGTATTAGCATGTCCTCCATTGATAGTAGACCAGCTCGTTTCAACACTTCTATGTTGGTTATCTTGTCTTTCCATGAAATGTTCATTATGGCTCGAAGGTGTCTCATCATGTACGCGTGGAGTTTCTTCACCTGCACTCTGTAGACAGTCCAAGTTTCAGCACCGTACAATAGAGTAGCCAATACTGTCGCTCTGTACACTTTGCATTTCACATGGATTGACACATGTCGATTGTTACACAGTCTCTCCCTCAAGTTTCCAAACACAGCGCTCGCGCTTCCCATTCTGAGAGACAGTTCAGCCTCCAGCCTAGCATTCTCTGAAACAGTACTCCCTAGGTACTTGATAGTCTTACACTTGACTAGTGGCTCTGTACCAATGCTGATCTCTTCTGGTAGTGATGTTGATAATTGGAACTTTGGTGGTTGATAAAGGCACTCCGTCTTCTTGATGTTGATTTGGAGGCTGAATTGGCTAGCTGTTCGTGCAAATTTCTCCACTAAAGATTGTATATCTTCCATGCTGTGTGCAACTAGAGCACTGTCGTCGGCAAAGAGCATTTCTCTTACTATCTTTATCGATGTCTTACTCTTGGCTTTAAACTGTGCCACACTGAACAAGTCTGCTTCTTTCCTTGTTTGAATGTATACTCCTTCTGAAGTGTCTTTGAAGGCCACCTCAAGCATGGCTGCCAGATATAGCGAGAAGAGTGTAGGTGCCAGCACACACCCTTGTTTCACCCCGTTGCTTACTGAAAAGTCTTTAGATACTGAACCACTCACTGCCACATTTGCTTGCATACCTGTATGGAGTGCCTCGATCAGGCTGACAAACTTCTCTGTACAACCATATTTCTTGAGTACCTGCCAAAGTCCTTGTCGCGAAACAGTATCAAAGGCTTTACTGAAGTCTATGAAGACTACATAAAGCGGCATGTTCTGTTCGATACACTTTTCTTGAACCTGTTTCAAGCAGAAAATCATGTCCATTGTGCTTCTTCCACTTCTAAAGCCGCACTGGGTTTCCGGTAGTACATTCTGTGAGATGTGTTCACTGAGTCTGTTAAGTAGTACATGTGAGAGAATCTTACCAACAGTGGCTAGTAGTGATATACCTCGGTAATTTCCACAATCCTTCCTGTCACCTTTCTTGAACAAAGGCACAATACTTGCATCCTTCCAGTCTTGAGGTACTTTCTGGACATCCCATATCTCTTGGATGAGCTTGTGCAGGCAGTTGGTCAGCTGAACACCACCAAATTTTCACACTTCTGCTGGAATTCCATCCCTTCCTGGAGCTTTACCATCCTGTGTTGTCCTGATAGCTGCCATTAGTTCATCAAAATTTGGTGGTTCATCCAGACTTGATACAGCTGGTCGCTGCACTAGAGCTTCTTTCGCCTCTTCAGTGAGATCTCCAGGGTTGTTTAGTAGTTGGTCAAAGTGGTGTGCAAATCTGTCCAGGATCTTGTCTTTCTCCTGCAAAACCGTTTCACGATCCATAGCCTTTAAATCCTCTTGGTTTAGGGCCGTAGATTTCTCTCAAACCTGTGAAGAATGTTTTCATGTCCTTCCTGTCTGCTGCAGTTTGAAGTTTTTTCCGCTTTTTCATCCCACCAGTTGGACTTCATCTTACTGGTGTACTTCTGTAGCTCACTCTGAGCCTTTGAGTATTTCTTCTTCTTCGACCTTGTGTTACACTGTAGGTTTTCCTGCCTAGCTTTATTTCTCATTTCTAGTAGTTTCTTCAGGTGTTCATCATGCTCATCAAACCAATCTTGATGTTTCCTCTCAGGGTAGCCTAATACATCACTCACAGTCTGATACACCGTGTCCTTCATTGTTGCCCATTTCTCTTCTATGTCATTCTCTGAGTTGTTGCTGTCCCAGTCTTTCAAGTTTTCATCCATTTCCTGTGTAAGTTCTTCCTGCTTCTTTTGGCCTTTCAGTGCACTAGTGTTTAGCTTCCGTGGTGGCTTCGCACCCGTCCTGCAGTGCTGTTTTCGTCTGCAGATCCTTAATCTAGATCTCGGCATAACATGATCAGAGCCACAGTCCGCACCTCTCATTGCTCTAGTGTCCAATACATCCCTCCTGTCTCTCTGCCTGACTATGATGTAGTCTAATAAGTGCCAGTGCTTGGATCTTGGGTGCATCCATGTCTTCTTGTGTGTGTCCTTGTGCTTAAATAGAGTGTTGGTTATCACAAGGTTGTACTCTGAACATAGTGCAAGTAGAAGTTCTCCATTAGCATTGCACTTGCCTACTCCATGACTGCCTAGCACTCTTTTCCATTTCTCGGTGTCCGAACCAACTCTGGCATTAAAATCTCCAACGAGTATCAGCCTGTCATCAGTCGGTACACGCCTGATAGTCTCACGTAAATCACTGTAGAACTCTTCCTTCACCTCCTCTGTGTTGGTCATTGTTGGAGCATATACACTGATGAGTGTGGCATACATCTTCCGCTGTAGTGGGAGTCTCATAGTCATTATCCTGCCATTGATTGGCACTGGTTCCTCATCAAGCATTGCTGCTATCTCCTTTCTAACTGCAAAGCCCACTCTTGCTTCTCTCCTTTCTCGAGTTGATCTCCCACTCCAAAAGAAGATGTACCCATGGTCTTCCAAGCTGTCATATCCAGGCAATCTTGTTTCACTAAGTGCAGCTATGTCTACATTGTACCTGTTCATTTCCAGGGCCACAAGCGTCTGTCTTTCTGGGCGCTGTGATGTTGTTCTGTCCAACAGAGTGTGTACATTCCATTCTGCTACACACAAGGTTGCTGTTTTCCTCTTCTTTTGTCTTCCTTCTCCTAGCTTACTTTTCGCTGCCTGTCGGAGTGTGAACAGATCAGCGCGGACCTTGTAAGCACGGGCGGCGTCCGAGCCGGTATGAGTTGCTTTCTGATTGACCATTTCATGAAACTGCTTGCAAAGTATTTGAGTACTGCTAGCTTTTGCTGGACTAGCAGCACATTCTTGGCAGATAAAGGTAATATCAGTGGCAAGGACAAGCCAAGACAAACTGACTCCAGTATCTGTTGCAGTGTTCTGCAACAGATACTGGATACTTTACTGATACTGATACTTTCACTTCCGGCTCTGAGAGAGAGCAGACACATTTCTTCGCTCTCCTTTCTAACCCTTTCTAATCCTTCCTTCTGATCCCAGCTTGCAATGTCGCTCTTCTTCTGGCTGAATCTTAATCCAAATGGAAATTATGGATCTGGAAAGCGGCTTATAATTGTGATTGTCACCACTTTAAAGAAGATTGGGTCAAGGGGGAACCCAACGGAGAGACCCATGGATTGGAACTCGTGTCTGTGTGATTGGACTGAAGATGTGGAAAACATCTACCTGTTTTGGCTTACGATCACAGGATTTTCTGCTGATTGGCTCTGGAGTTTTCCTGGTGTATCGAAAATTTAACTGGAAGAGCTAATCAAAATGCGGACCCAGCGTAGCTGCTTCTTCAACAATTCGACCAGATTTCAAGCCTGTATGAAATTTGAAGCACACAGAATCGAAGAGAGGGAAATTCTATTCTCTGAGTGCACTGTGCAGATTTGACCTTATTTTGGTGCCCTTGTTTACATTCCTCCTCAATAAGATAACGCTGGAGAAGTGGCTTAACCCAAACATCGACACAATTGTTGTTGTCAACAGATGGACGCTCAGGGACAGTGCACCATGTGACAACACCAGCTGCAAGCGAGAGAGTGACTCTTGGACTGCTTAGATCACATGACTATAACATCTATCCACTGCCAGAAGGCGCCCTCTGCTGTTCACTAGCAATTGACACACCTACACTACTGCATTCAACATTACACCCTGATACAATCACTGATATATATTTTACAAACACTGTTCTCTCATTGCATGTGTATTGTTGTCTGCTAAATGTGCATTGAGGGTTTTTTTTTTCTTGCAATCATAATCCCGCTCACTCACTGAGCGCTATTCTGATAAACATGTTTTTTTCTCTCGCCTACTGTGTCATCCCATACCCCTCCCCTTTTCTATCTTTATCCCCACTATGACTGGCGCCTAGCGGCTGCCCCGGCCTTGGATGCGCTCTGCAGAGCGTGCCCAAATGCCAAGTCACTGTGTTTCGTTACCTTGTATTCATACATGTGTAATGACAATAAAGTTGAATCTCATCTCATCTCATCTCAGTGACTGACCAGATGATAGGTTTGTTTATCTCTGCTCTTTGTGTAGTGCATGTAACAATGCACCGACTGGCACAGTCCACCACAGACCTTGTGACAGATGTGTTTATCTGCCAGGATGTCCAGTCTCACCCTGTGTAACTGGGAGTGGTCCACCACAGACCTCTGACAGATATTGTTTTTAGTTCTGCCAGGATGCCCTGTTTCACCCTCCATGCCCTCGGAAGAGTGGGGATGCCGGTTGAGTCGCCGACAGCTCGACCCATGAGACAGATAGTACCGGTTTTCATGGTTATCTGGTAGCAAGCAAGCCAATGCCTCTAGTATGGATTTTAAAACCTATGATTCTTCAGATCGCACCAGCGATCAAAAGCTAAACCAATACTTATTCTGGTCTTGCCCCTTCGTTTATTACTTCTTACTTGAGAAGGATAACGGAATGACTTTTTACTTGCAGAAGCAGCCATAGTAGCGTACTAATCACTGATTGGCAACACTAATGCTACGGAAAAGCAATAGCACATGACATCCAAAAATTAATTGTAATTCGATAAGAAAAACTCACAGAACACTTTTTTGTCATCAGAAATTTTCTGGAATGTAAATATTCATATGATTTATGACCCGTAATAAATTACAAAATATTTTTGTTCATCAATATACTAATTTTTAGAAGAACATTAAGACTAACATTGTGCAAGTTTCTAAACGCTTTTTTGATGCATTATTTTTTTTTTTTTAAAATCATTAATTTCATAAAAATCTTATGAATTGCACCTTTAAACAACATTTAAATGCCCCCGTTCACTGTCAGATAAAGGTCAGATACTAACCAGTTAAAATTCAGTCAAATTCATGTTTATACACTATTCACGAAAAGCTAGGGATATTTGGCTTTTGGGTGAAATTTATGGAAAATGTAAAAAGTTCATGCTACAGTGATATTATATCATGAAAGTAGGGCATTTAAATAGAAGCAGCAATGGTGATTTCCTCATCTCAAACAATTTACTGAAACAAAAGCCAACAACAGTGGAGGGTATACCACAACAAAAAATGTCAATGTCTCAATAACTTGTCATGTGCCCTTGAGCGTTAATTACAGCTTGACAACGACGTCTCATGCTGTTCACAAGTCGACTTATTGTTTGCTGAGGCATGGCATTCCACTCTTCTTGAAGGGCAGCCCTCAAGTCATTGAGGTTGTGGAGTGCAGGGTTACGAGCCTGTACACAGCCACTCAGCTGATCCCACAGGTTTTCTATCAGATTTAGGTCTGGAGAAAGTGCAGGCCACTCCATTTGAGGTATCCCAGCCTTCAGCAGCCATTCCCTAATGATGCAACCTCAATGAGCTGGAGCATTGTTGTCCATGAAGATGAAATTAGGCCTGTGTTGTTCATGCAGGGGCACAATGACTGAATTAATGATGTTATTCAGGTAGTATCAGCTTGTCACTGTACCATTCACAAGGTGTAGGGCAGTTCTGTATTGACTAGACACACCTGCCCAGACTGTAACTCTACCACCATGCAAGACGGTCCATGCAAGACGATGACGCCTGAGCCTGGTGGTGTGGTCAGGTACCCTTGCAGGTCATCTAGCATGCAGACCACACTGATGTAAATGGTTTTGAATGGTCTGATGTGACACTTGGGTGCCTCACCTCCCTTAAATGTGCCTGTAGTTGAGTGGCATTCATCATCGGGTTCCGCAGGGCACAGTTCACAATGAAGCGGTCATCAGCATGGGATACGGCCAAAGGACATCCACTTCTGTACCTTTCTGTGACTCTTCCAGTCTCTCTGTATCTTTGTTGCAACCTGCTGATGGCACTCTGTGACACGCTAATCACACTCTAAGCTCAGTGGCCACTTCTTTCTGAGAACATCCTGTTTGAAGCCTCGCAATAGCGAAGTACTGTCGATCAATTGTTAGGTGTCATCTTGGTCTCATGATGTCATAACGTGAACAGCATGATGAAGAGGCCTGTTTAAATACCAATTCTAATTGAACTAGAAAATTTATTGGTCGATTCATGGATCAAATACTTGTTGTGAATTTTGTCATTAAGCATCTTGTTAGAGAACAGCAAGTTATGCAAAAAGTACTGAAACATTGAACAGTTGGACATGTGCATTCAAAAGGTTAGAGAAAGTCAAATTAAGTTCACCTGGAAAGGTTCTAGTGCATTTTAGGTGCATCCTGAAATTTCACCCAAAAGCCGAATATCCCTAACTTTTTGTGAGTAGTGTAACTTTCAAAAACACACAAATAAACAAACCATATAGGTCACAAATTTAGAATTCAAAAAAATAAATTTTATCCACATGTACAAATGCAAATGTATTTTATTCAAGTTCTACTTTCTTTAACAAATTCAGTGATTAAATACAATAACCACAATGAAAGTTTGTTTTAGGTCTTACGTATTAGTCTCTGACACTGAAGTATAATTTTTCTTGCCTCTTGAACTTTTTTTGGTTTCATTGGGATGCATCAATCAATCAGCATCTCTTTTTGAGCCAAAATACTTCTTGTGAGACCTGAAATGTCTGAGTCAAGTCATATTTTCCAAATGTAATACTGAAAACAAGCGCACTCTGAGGTGAGTGGAATATCCACCATCTCTGTTTTGTTTGAAGATCCCAGTATGTCACTGAAGGGCGGCAGTTTTCAACTTTTCCATGCAATTAGTGGAACAAAACCAAATAATGATAAGCCTATCATCCATGAATATACAACAAAAAATAGATGAATATAACCCATACAGTGGTGTGAAAAAGTGTTTGCCCCCTTCCTGATTTCTTATTTTTTGTATATTTGTCACACTTAAATGTTTCAGATCATCAAACAAATTTAAATATTAGACAACGATAAAACAAGTAAACACAAAATGCAGTTTTGAAATGAAAGTGTTTATTATTAAGGGGAAAAAAATCCAAACCGACATGGTCCTGGGTGAAAAAGTGATTGCCCCAAAACCTAATAACTGGTTGGGCAACCCTTAGCAGCAACAACTCCAGTCAAGCATTTGCGATGACTGGTAATGAGTCTTTTACAGCACTGTGGAGGAATTTTGGCCCACTCATCTTTGCAGAATTGTTGTAACTCAGCCACACTGGAGGGTTTTCGAGCATGAACCGCCTTTTTAAGGTCATGCCACAGCATCTCAATCGAATTCAGGTCAGGACTTTGACTAGGCCACTCCAAAGCCTTCATTTTGTTTTTCTTAAGCCATTCAGAGGTGGACTTGTTGGTGTGTTTTGGATCATTGTCTTGCTGCAGAACCCAAGTGCGCTTCAGCTTGAGGTCACGAACAGATGACCGGACATTCTCCTTCAGGATTTTTTGGTAGACAGCATAATTCATGGTTCCATTTACCACAGCAAGTCTTCCAGGTCCTGAACAAGCAAAACAGCTCCAGACCATCACACTACCACCATCATATTTTACTGTTGGTATGATGTTCCTTTTCTGAAATGCTGTGTTACTTTTACACCAGATGTAATGGGACACACACCTTCCAAAAAGTTGAACTTTTGTCTCATCAGTCCACAGAGTATTTTCCCAAAAGTCTTGGGGATCAACAGGATGTTTTCTGGCAAAACTGAGATAAGCCTTTATGTTCTTTTGGCTCAGCAGTAGTTTTCGTCTTGGAACTCTGCCAAACAGGCCATTTTTGCCCAGTCTCTTTCTTATGGTGGAGTCATGAACACTGACCTTAACTGAGGCAAGTGAGGCCTGCAGTTCTTTGGATGTTGTTGTGGGGTCTTTTCTGATGAGTCGTCGCTGCGCTCCTGGGGTAATTTTGGTCGGCCAGCCACTCCTGGGAAGGTTCACTACTGTTCCATCTTTTTGCCATTTGCAGATAATGGCTCTTACTGTGGTTTGCTGGAGTCCCAAAGCTTTAGAAATGGCTTTATAACCTTTTCCAGACTGATTGATCTCAGTTACTTTGTTTCTCATTTGTTCCTCAATTTTTTTGTATTGCAGCATGATGTCTAGCTTTTGAGGATCTTTTGGTCTACTTCACTTTGTCAGCCAGGTCCTATTTAAGTGATTTCTTGATAGAGGACAGGTGTGGCAGTAATCAGGCCTTGGAGTGGCTGGAGAAATTGAACTCAGCTTTCCAAAGACGTGATAAACCACAGTTAATTTATGTTTTAACGGGGGGTGGGGGGTGGGGGGGGAGGCAATCACTTTTTCCACACAGGGCCATGTAGGTTTGGATTTTTTTTTTACCCTTAATAATAAACACATTCATTTAAAAACTGCATTTTGTGTTTACTTGTGTTATCTTTGTTTAATATTTAAATTTGTTTGATGATCTGAAACATTGAAGTGTGACAAACATACAAAAAAATGAGAAGTCAGGAAGGGGGGAAACACTTTTTCACACCACTGTAGTTGTAGAGCAGGATCCCAAGGTGAACCTGTGTAGCAAGTTTGGTGACCTTAACTTTACTCATTCTATGGTTATAAGCCATAAGAAATGCCAACCTTGACCTCTGACCTTTTGACCCCAAACTCATAGTCAGAGGCCATGGTCCAAGGCTGAACCTGTGTACCAAGGTTGGTGACCACAGCTTTACTTGTTCTATAGTAATAGTGCAAAGGGAATGGTAACGTTGACCTTTTGACCTTTAACTCATGGATGTAGATCGGGATCTCAAGGTGAACCTGTGTAGTAAGCATGATGACTCTAGCTTTCCTTGTTGTTGAAATATAGTTTATATGGCATTTTGACCATAACCTTTGACCTTGCAATCTCAGCCCCATCGTTACAGTTCAAGGTCTCAGGGTGAACCTGTGTACCAAGATTGGTGACCATAGCTTTACTCATATAGTAATGGGGCATAGGGAATGCTAACATTGACCTTTGACCTTTTGACCTTGAACCCGTAGTCAGAGGTCAGGATCTCAGCGCGAACCTGTGTCCCAAGTTTGGTGACCCTAGCTTTACTCATTTTATTGTAATAGGGCATGGGGAACGCCAACCTTGACATTTGATCGCTTGCCCCAAAACTCCTGCAAAAATCATCTGATCGGAGCCAAATTACAATATGCACATCAGCAGTGTATAGCAAATCCTGATACCAACTAAAAATGGCAAAAATACACAAAGAAATAAGTTCTATTGGCTTCATTTGGTTATAAGGAGTTGTTGCAGTTCTGGGGGGCAATTCCTATCATTTTCCATCAAACTTTGCATAGTTTGTGATTTTGTGCTGACTCAAAATTTTCCAAGCACAGAGAAGGGAGAAAAAGACAGTTAACAGTATAACCTGTTTTTGACCCCTGATGATTGATTTATTTTTTGTTTTAATGGATACAAAAAACAGGCTGCAGAAATTCTTTGGCTCACGGCGCTCACTTCTGAACACTGCAGATATTCATACTGTAGCACCCTGTGTCAGTTTCTGGGGTAAGGGTCAAAGGATAAAAATACTTGTTATACTAACCACATCCCAATAAATATAGCATTTTGAATCACAAAACATGAAATGGTAAGTTGATACAAGAAACCTCCGTTTTTACATTCTGAGCCATTCTTCAGGGGATTTGGTACTGTTATTTGGGCCTCAATGGCTCAAATGATCCACTTGCACTGCTCCTGTCATTATAATTCTGGATTCTTGGAGGCAAACACTTAAACGCTTACCGCTATCCAGCAATGCTTACCTGTTACGTCAAAGGGTTTCATAACAGACACACAGACATCCATAGTATGCATAGTAGACAGAGTATATAGTTTTTTGGCTATACAGTGAGAAGAACTAAGATTTCAAAAAGCCAACAGTGGCTGTGGATTTTTATCATTTATAAGTGTTTCTAAAAACTGTTTTAGACGTACAGGTAACCTCACACTTACTGCAACATTTTCAGAAAATTACAAACTATGAGGGCTGCTCATTAAAGATTCCCCCTGACCCCCTTCTGGTTATTCTAGGAAGCTAAAATTGCCTCTATAGGTCATGTGCTAATGTGCAGCTCTGAACTCTTGCTGAGTAGTATATAACTATTCCATAAGCAGAATTAAACCCAGTAGATATATGCATTGGGGAAAATACGGTGGGGCAAAAAAGTATTTAGTCAGCCACCAATTGTGCAAGTTCTCCCACTTAAAAGATGAGAGAGGTCTCCAATTTTCATCATAGGTATACCTCAACTATGAGAGACAAAATGAGAAAAAAAAAATCCAGAAAATCACATTGAACAATTTTTAATGAATTAATTGGTAAATTCCTTGGTAAAATAAGTATTTGGTCACCTACAAACAAGCAAGATTTCTGGCTCTCACAGACATGTAACTTCTTCTTTAAGAGGCTCCTCTGTCCTCCACTCGTTACCTGTATTAATGGCACCTGTTTGAACTCATTATCAGTATAAAAGACATCTGTCCACAACCTCAAACAGTCAGACTCCAAACTCCACTATGGCCAAGACCAAAGAGCTGTCAAAGGACACCAGAAACAAAATTGTAGACCTGCACCAGGCTAGGAAGACTGAATCTGCAATAGGTAAGCAGCTTGATGTGAAGAAATCAACTGTGGGAGCAATTATTAGAAAATGGAAGACATACAAGACCACTGATAATCTCCCTCGATCTGGGGCTCCACACAAGATCTCACCCCGTAAGGTCAAAATGATCACGAGAACGGTGAGCAAAAATCCCAGAACCACACGGGGGGACCTAGTGAATGACCTGCAGAGAGCTGGGACCAAAGTAACAAAGGCTACACCAGTAACACTACGCCACCAGGGACTCAAATCCTGCAGTGCCAGACGTGTCCCCCTGCTTAAGCCAGTACATGTCCAGACCCGTCTGAAGTTTGCTAGAGAGCATTTGAATGATCCAGAAGGGGACTGGGAGAATGTCATATGGTCAGATGAAACCAAAATAGAACTTTTTGGTAAAAACTCAACTTGTGGTGTTTGGAGGAGAAAGAACACCATACCTACTGTGAAGCATGGGGGTGAAAACATCATACTTTGGGGCTGTTTTTCTGCAAAGGGACCAGGACGACGGATCCGTGTAAAGGAAAGAATGAATGGGGCCATGTATCGTGAAATTTTGAGTGAAAACCTCTTTCCATCAGCAAGGGCATTGAAGATGAAACGTGGCTGGGTCTTTCAGCATGACAATGATCCCAAACACACTGCCCGGGCAACGAAGGAGTGGCTTCGTAAGAAGCATTTCAAGGTCCTGGAGTGGCCAAGCCAGTCTCCAGATCTCAACTCCGTAGAAAATCTTTGGAGGGAGTTGAAAGTCCGTGTTGCCCAGCGACAGCCCCAAAACATCACTGCTCTAGAGGAGATCTGCATGGAGGAATGGGCCAAAATACCAGCAACAGTGTGTGAAAACCTTGTGAAGACTTACAGAAAACGTTTGACCTCTGTCATTGCCAACAAAGGGTATATAACAAAGTATTGAGATGAACTTTTGTTATTGACCAAATACTTATTTTACTGAGGAATTTACCAATTAATTCATTAAAAATCCTTCAATGTGATTTTCTGGATTTTTTTTTTCTCATTTTGTCTCTCATAGTTGAGGTATACCTATGATGGAAATTGGAGACCTCTCTCATCTTTTAAGTGGGAGAACTTGCACAATTGGTGGCTGACTAAATACTTTTTTGCCCCACTCTAAGTATTGAACATGTCAACATTTTTCTCGTTAAACATTTCCGATGGAGCATTGACCTAAGATTTTCACCAGATATCAGTAACAACCCAAGTAATCCATATTTACAAAGAAATCAAGGCAACTGTGTTCACAAACAAGTTATATTTAATAAAGTGGAATGACACAAGGAATAAGTGTTGAACACATGAAGAAAAAGAAGTGCAAAAAGCCATAGAAAGCCAAGAAACCAGCTGAAATTCATCAGAATTTAAGAAGCCATCCCATCCCCCGTCAGTGCAAATTAATTTCAGCTGGTTAAGTCCTGACTGATAGCCTTTAAAATGGTCTGTGAATCTCAGATTGGCACACCGCAAAGAACTCATGATGGGTAAAAGCAAAGAGCTCTCTCTAGACCTTTGCAACCTTATTGTTGCAAAACATAAGAATGGCATTGGTTACAGGTGCATTTCTAAACTGCTGAATGTTCCAGCGAGCACTATTGGAGCCATCATTCGGAAGTGGAAGGATCATCATTTTACCATAAACCGGCCACGACCAGGAGCTCCTTGCAAGATTTCTGACAGAGGAATCAAAAGAATTATCAAAAGAGTTATCCAAGAGCCAAAGACCACTCGTGGAGAGCTCCAAAAAGACCTGGAGTTAACAGGTACTGCTGTTTCAAAGAAAACAATAAGTAATGCACTGAAGCGACATGGGCTCTATGCCCGCTCACCTCGCAAGACCCCATTGCTGAAGAAAAGCATGTTGAAGGTTGTTTAAAGTTTGCTGCACAACATTTGGGCAAACCAGTAAAATACTGGGAGAATATAGTCTGGTCCGATGAGACCAAAATTGAACTTTTTGGATGCCACAACACACAGCATGTTTGGAGGAGAAATGGCACTGCACATCAGCCCAAAACCACCATACCAACAGTGAAGTTTGGAGGTGGGAGCATCATGGTGTGAGGGTATTTTACAGCACATGGTACAGGCAGACTTCACATAATTGAAGGAAAGATGAATGGGCATTAATGTACAGAGATGTCCTTGATAAGAACCTATTGCCATTTGCCAAGATGCTGAACATGAAATGAGGGTGGACATGGCACCCTCGACAATGATCCCAAACACACAGCCAAGGAAACTCTCAACTGGTTCAAGAGAAGGAAAATAAAGCTGCTAGAATGGCCCAGTCAGTCACCTGACCTGAATCCAATTGAAAATCTATGGAACGAACTGATGATTCATAGAAGACACCCACGGAACCTTCAAGATTTGAATAAAGTTTGTGTGAAAGAATGGGCTAAAATCACTCCTGAGCAATGCCTGCACCTAGTTTCTCCATACAGGAGGTGTCTGGAAGCTGTTATTACCAACAAAGGCTTTTCTACTAAATAGTAAATGAATTTCACCAAGCATGTTCAATACTTATTCCCTGTGTCATTCCACTTTATTAAATATAACTTGTGAACACAGTTACCTTGATTTCTTTACACTACCGTTCAAAAGTTTGGGGTCACCCAGACAATTACTTTTTGTTTTCCATGAAAAGTCACACTTATTTACCACCATGAGTTAGTTGTAAAATGAATAGAAAATATAGTCAAGACATTGACAAGGTTAGAAATAATGATTTGTATTTGAAATAATATTTTTTTCCCGATACTCAGTCTGCTCAAAGGAAGGTCAGTTTTATAGCTTCTCTAACCAGCTAAACTGTTTTCAGCTGTGCTAACATGATTGCACAAGGGTTTTCTAATCATTCATTAGCCTTCTGACGCAATGAGCAAACACATTGTACCATTAGAACACTGAAGTGATAGTTGCTGGAAATGGGCCTCTATACACCTATGTAGATATTGCACCAAAAACCAGACATTTGCAGCTAGAATAGTCATTTAGCACATTAGCAGTGTATATTAGATATTAGAGTGTATTTCTGATTAGTTTAAAGTTATCTTCATTGAAAAAAACAGTGCTTTTCTTTCAAAAATAAGGAAATTTCTAAGTGACCCCAAACTTTTGAACGGTAGTGTATATGTATGGATTACTTGGGTTGTTACTGATATCTGGTGAAAATCTCAGGTCAATGGCTTCATCAGAAATATGTTTAATGAGAAAAATGTTGACGTGTTCAATACTCATTTTCCCCACTGTATAATTGGATCCATTTTACTAATAAAACCATTTGTGTGTAAAACTCACATTTGAAAGGGAACAACTGTTCCTCCACCCCTTTCCATAATGCATCAAGGTATATACTGTGTACTGAGATATAGTATATTGAGGTATAATTTTGAACCTTCATCCAACCTTAAAGTGGAGGTTTATTCGGTTTAGATGTATGCTAACATTTTTGTTAAAATAACAGCTCATTCTATATAGCTAAGATATGACAGTGTCATTTTTTCAGTCTCACCTTGAGTAGTAGGCAATGAAAAAATGTTTGCTGTTCAAAATATAAAAGGCAGAATTTTAACACATGTTGCACTGAACCTTAATATGTGGAAGAGATTGAAGATGGCAATTAGTTACATGTGGCTTAGATTAACACTGATTCCACAGCAGTGCTGGAAGGAACACATGAAACAAAATACTAAATTACCATTTTAGCCCTTTGTGACAGAATGCAATAAAATGGAGGGAACTTTTTAAATCTGTGATAATAACAGGTAAATGTGAATGTGTTAACTATAGCACGGTGCCCTTGGCTAAGATTATGCATATTCCCTACCTATAAACAGCCCGCACTGAGAAATGCATATAAAACTGAAATAAACGGCTACAGATGCATGAACTTGCCCTGAAAGAGGTTTGCTTACTCTGATCTCATTCTTAAATGAAACCAATTTGCCTAGAAATTGGTTCTAAGGCCTAATGTTGAACTCTGCACATCAGCTCTGCCACACGCACATGTGCACGTGCGCGTGCACACACATACACACAGAGTTGGGTTTCACAAACACACTTTCACAGTCACACTCCTTCCACCCCTTCCCTCGCTGCAAATCATGTTTGACTTTGAAGTGCTAATTTTGGAAGTTTAGCCAATTTTTATTTGCTGCTTTGAAATGTATCCCCTAAGCTGCTGCACCAGCAATGAAATATACAGACCTTTACAATGAGGGATAAGTGACCAAAATGAGAAGCGCCTGGTTTTCTTCCTAACATTATATAACTGTGAATAATCCTCATATATCATTTTCTCCTGTCCCATCACAGCTTCAATTTATATTCAAAAATATTGTGCAGACTTTTTACTTTTTTGCTCATCATCCCTTCCTAGTTTGAACCCAATTTAAAATACAGTGCTGCAGACAAAAGATCTAAAATCATTTTTCACACTAATATTTTACCAGAACAAAAAGCATGAATAAAATGGGTTGAGACATGCAGTTTTATGATACATATTATGTATATGATAGCATAATTTATAACTTAATTTATAAATTTCCCTGCAGGTGCAGATAGAATAAATGTCTGAGAAACTGCACTATCTGAAATTTATGGTATAAATCCTAAAAAATCACCATCCAGTGGAGCCTGATTATGAATAAACGCTTATTATTCAGACGCATCTGCTCTTTGTAATCACTAAAATGTCATTACAGTTATGACTATTGAATTTTGCCACTTTGCTATACAAAATCTTAGCCCCACAAATGGCCCCAGCAATAGACGAAGCAGTGTTTACCGCTGTGATGGATGCAAGGATGACCTCAATCACAAGTCTTTTTTAACAGCTTTCAGCGGGAGCTTGGGCATTGTATAGTAAAATACGCTGATCAGATTGGCTCCTCACCAAGCACCCCAGCTAATAACATGGCAAGCAAAGAGCTTGAGGGAGAGAAGATTTGGAATGTGGGCCCCTCCACTCTCCAGCGCTGCTTTGCTTTAACACAGTCCCAGGCTTGGCAATAAATTGCTTTGGTAATCAGCTTTTTCAAAAGCTTATTTACTGCTTGTTTTGTGTTTATTGTAGTCCTCAGAATAAAATTTAAAATTGGATTTTATTACATGTGCAATTTTCCTCTCTCATAAAGAATAGCAAGAATGTGATGCACCTTGTTGAGTAGTGATGATCCAGGCAACTCAAATTCAGTATATTACTTTTATTATTGCTATTTAGATGCATCCAGGCAGTCATAAAGACTGGCAAATGGGATGCAGAGGAAATATTTTTGGATGAAATTAATTTTTAAAAAGTATTGGTTATTTTAGCAAGCATATATTGTTATTCAGAAATTACTGGAAAGACAAAATTGAATTTTGGCTACAGATTTTATATCAGAATGAATTCTGTCAGTTTTGAGTTCTCTTGGCAGTTGAATAGAATAATGACTTGTTTACTGTAGGATTGGAAATTAACATGTAAAGCTATAAACTGGATACGAAGTGAACATGTTCTTTTTTACATGTTTTCAATGCACAGTATTGACCCAACTACAATCTATGTAAAGTTGACAGAATAGAGCCACCCTTATTATTATGATTATTATTATTATTATTATTATTATTATGGCTGAACCCATTAGATTTTGGAGGTGAATCAAGTCCTGCAGGGCAGCACAGTGGCGGAGTGGTTAGCACTGCGGCAGCACAGCAACTCACCTTTGGCCGGGGGATCCTGGGTCCAATCCCAGCCCCCGACCAACAGTGATCTGTGTGGAGTTCGCATGTTCTCCCCGTGTCTGCATGGGTTTACTCCGGGATTTCTCCGGTTTCCTCCCACATGCCAAAAACATGCAAGTTAGGTTAATTGGCATCAAACTGGGGATTCTAAATTGTCCTTAGGTATGACTGTGAGAGTGAATGGTTGTCTGTCTCTCTGTGTTGGCCCTGCGATGGACTGGCGATCTGTCCAGAGTGGACCCTGCCTCTCGCCCAAAGATGCTGGGATAGGCTCCAGCCCCCCCGCAACCCGAAAAGGATTAAGCGGAAGAAGATGGATGGATGGATGGATGGATAGATCAAGTCCTGCATAAGTTTGATCTTCATTTGTTTATTCTTGTAATGTGGGATGCAGACCAGGCTGACATGCTGAAGGCTGTTGCATGTCTCTTTGCTGCTGCGGTCAAGCACCATCCTGGCCACTCTGCTGCTGGCAGGTACCAGGCTGCTGGGACGTGCCATGCCGCTGCTGCTGTTGGAAAGCACCACTCAGGTGCTGGAATATCCCTCCCTGCTGCAGCTTCTTTTTGTCTCCAATTAGTCACAGTTTAATTTCATAGCTTGCCATCTCCTTGCAAAGTTGTCTAACTTTGCTCGCGCATTGTGACTTGTGGAAACTACATTGAGAAGGGTTCTAGACAGCTTCAATATGAGTTTGAGGCACCCGTGATGACTCTGTGACTATTCTGAGAGAAAAGTTGTTGCACAAATTTTCTGAGCGTGTTCAAAATTCCTGCGAAAGGAGAGCAAGGCCCTCCTTAGAGGAAAGTACAGACCCCTGCAAACATTTGGAGAAATTTTGGAAACTCCCCCATGAATGCTTTTTCCTAACTAGTCACATGTTGTCACAGCCCAGTGAGGAACAACCCTTAAAGAGGCACTCCGGTGGATATAAATGCCCTAAAACAAATTTATATTGCATAAAATGGTATCTTATGTCTTTTTTTCTACAAAAAAAAACTTTCATTGTCTTATAGTTTAGTGTCAAAATCTTTTCACTTTTCCGCCTCCTTCAAACTTCAGGATCTTTGAATACTCCCACACACATCCCACAAGGCTAATAGTGGCTAGCGCTACATTAAACAGAATAAATCCTGTGATAAAAAGACACTGGCTGAAGGACATGTATGCATTGGTCCTTAGAAGCAGTTTAATGGTAAAACCCATCTTAATTCGGGTCAAGTTTTCAAAGCAGATATCAAAAAATGCTAACTGGTCCTGGAGGTTAACTTCATTTAGGCCAGAGAGTCCTCAACACTATGAACCTGCTACATCAGCAAAAACACTCCTTCTAAACTCACCTTTTTTCAGGGGGCCTGGCTTAAGTTAAACTTTAAAGCAAAAGAACAGAGACAGGACACATTTGAGTAATTTCGCTCTTGATATGTCTTGTAAGTGCGTTTATGGTATGTAAAGAAATAGAGGGTAATCACAGAGCACATACCTCCACCAAGGCCCTATCTCACAAAGTTAAAGTGATCCAGAATCTGCATCCTGAGTCAGATAACCTCCAAAATCTAATGGGTTCATCCAAAGCCCAAGGGCCACCTCTGATGAAAATTTCATGAAAACCCATCCAGTAGTTTTGGGATAATCCTGCCAACAAACAGACAAACAAACAAACCCACATTCTGAAACATGAGGCCTTGGTGGAGGTATGCGCTCTCCGGTTGCCCTCTAGTCATTTTTTTTTTTTTTTTTTGGTTATCGACACTCAATGTATTTGGTTTTCTTCTCAACTAATTTAGTGATTTTCATACACATTTGTGACAACAGTAATATAAAATCTAAAAAGTCCCACACAGCTTATAATACAGTATTTACATGTGAAAGGGGTGTGTCTTTAGCTAAAATGAACAAGTTACTGAAGAGCCTATCCTTTGACTGCAGAAACTGAGCAAGCTTTATCATCTGAAAGATAATTCCAGTTTAAAGGCTGCATTACAGCGATGTGGTCTATAATCAGTTTTCACTGATGCAGAACACATCTGTGGGTGTTTCCAAGTTCATTTCCTTATCAATAGTAGTAGGCGTCTGTTGATCCCGTAGAATTATGGAGTAGTGGCTTGTATATTCGGGTGAGTACAGCGTCTGCTGTGATTGTAGAGTCCAATGCGGGAATGACAGTCCTGGCTGCAGCACATGCAAATGAACACTGAGGTGGGTCTGTCCACTTTTGGTTGAGTCTTTCTCTGGAGTCTCTTCTTTTCCGCCTGCTGCGTTAGTTTGCTCTCAAACTGTTGGGAGTCCTATCCGCACTTGGTGCCTCCAGGCGGATTTGTCTGCAGCTACTGCCTGCCAGGTGTTGGTATCAATGGCAAGTGCCTTGAGGTCCAGTTTGCTGGTGTCTTTGAAGCGCAGCCAGGATCTTCTGGTTGGCCTCTTTCCAGACACCTGTTCTCCATAAAGGAGATCCTTAGGGATGCATCCATCCTCCATGCGAGTGGCATGGCCCAGCCAGCACAAGTATCTCTGTTTCAGGAGGACAAACATGGAGGGAACTCCTGCCCTCTCAAGCACTGCGCTGTTGGTGACGTGCTCTCTCCACAAAATACCCAAGATGCACCGCAGACAGTGCATGAGGAAGGTGCTAAGTTGTCTCTCCTGGTGTAAATGCAGCATCCATGTTTCGCTGCCGTAAAGGAACATGCTCACAACACATGCTATGTAGACCTGTGCCTTAGTGTGCTCTGTCAGCTTTCCGTTTTCCCAAATGTGCTTTGTTAACCTTGCCAGTGTTGTTGCTGCCTTGCCGATGCGTCTGTTGAGTCAGTGTCAACAGAGAGATTGTCAGCAATTGTAGAGCCCAGATAGATAAACTTATGGACTGCTTCTAGCTCATAGTCTGTGATGCTTATAGAGGGGGGCTAATCAACATCCTGTCCCATCACCTGCGTCTTCTTCAGGCTGACTGTGAGGTCAAAGGCATTGCAGGCCGTGGCGAAGCAATTTATAAAGCACAGCAAGATAAAAACAAATTTTCCATTGGGTGCAAGATGCGAAGAGGCAGGTCTAATTATTCAGAGGTGTGTTTTGGATAATCCAATCCAAAGCAGTCCTGTCCATCCTTTTAATGCACAGAGGTGCATTATCTAAAGTGAACTCTGATCATAATTGCTCGTTTAAGATGGGTTTGAGCGAAAATGCACGTGATAGTAATGCTGCTTGGTAATAAGGAAGACATCAATCACAGTTGATGCCCAGTTATTTTAGAGAGAACAAATGGGTAAGTGATAATGCTGTAGTGTGCACAGATGCAACACAAAGACATGAATGGGTTTGAAACTTCAGGAAAAGATGATGCCTGTGCAAACTTTCATAAAATGGAAGGATCATTAATGGTGGCACAGAATTTGCTCCTGGCCCATGGGAAGATGGAATGCTCCCTCTCCTGTTGCTTTTGTCAGCTGAGGGCCTGCCCCGTCTCATGCGGGGGTCTGCCGAGGTTTGTGGCTCTCTGTCCCAGTCCCTCCCAGGTGGGAGGGAAGGAGGAGTTCCATCACAGCATTCCGGCACAGCATCCCACCCGGCGCCGACACCCCCCCCACACACACACACACTGGAAACCTGGAGTGCATGGCCCCAGACAGATATCAACACATCTCCTGTCTCTCTGAGGAGTCACAGTGAAAAGTAAAATCCTGTTCATTCCTTCATCACCCTAAAAATAAACACATTAATGCCTAATAAGTCTGTGATGAAAACAATGGAACAAAACTCCTCAGACTGACGCCTCCCCCCATGTGCCGCAAAAAATTCATACATTCATACCTAATTGATAGACTCCAATGGTAAGTCCACAATTAAAATGAGAATGTGAATAGAATTAAAACAAAAACTATCTAGTGTAACATTATATAAATAAAATGACAGGCGATTATATTACTGTTACAACTCTTTCCATTAAAATAACAGAAAATCCCAGCACATGCCGTTTCCTCCTGAGTTGCACAATTCCAAAACATGCCATTGAAACAGCATTAAAAAATGAGCTTCTGATAACAGACCTCCTTTTTCCTGATCAAAAGCGCATTGTCATAACTTGCACCATAATACTGGTGCACATGAGATTGCGCCTGCCACACCTCTTTGAAATGACTCTCCACCTCCCAGTGCAAAGCAGACACTGATTGCTAGTAATTAGATGGTGGGACGCAAAGCGTAATAAGCAGACAATGCACTGACAGAAAGTAACAAAAACACTGCCATACGGTAGGAAGACTGGCGCGAAAGTCCACTGATAACCATCAAAATAGGGCCCTAAATTTTACAAATGGGACCAACACATCCAAGTCCAGTTCCAGCTCAATCAGCTGAGGTGAAGCCTAACAGATGGCAAGTTTCAACAGATAGCAAGTCAGGTGGCACTTCTCAATCATTTATCATCCATAGCTTGAGGCCTATTACAAACTGAATTCAATAAATATATATTTGGAAAAACGCTATGCAGCTGTGAATGCATGCGTTTTTTTCTGCAACAGTGATGGGCACTTGAATATTAAATTCTGTGTGGATTTGCCTTCTTTAGTGGTATCACTGACTGCACTTTTTCCACATTTTAACAGCTCACATGTCTTACTGAAATGTTGTGACATATTTTGGTCAATTTTTCTTTAACTACTTAATTATTGCAGCATAATTTGTGTCATCTTTTGCAGCCTTTCTCAGAATGCCTGGTTTCGATGCATGTCTCTTTAAATCTTTAAGACCTCAATTAACTCCGCACTACCTTTTACATCACTATTGATAATCTTAGCTTCTAGCCTGATCTAGCCCGAGCCAACTAACATGAATTTTTCTCAAAGAATGAATGAAATAATGCATAACTCGTGAACAGAAGCATGCAGTTTCAGTGATTGATAGGACATGACTGATCCCCCAAGAACAATACGTACAATAAGCACAGAAACATTTGTGAATGAGTGGCTGAACTGTGAGCTTCAGCTAGCCACCTTTGATCCCGATTATAGATAATACTCCAAGAAAATAAGCTGAAATATTAACGCTGAAGAACAACATACAGTGGTGTGAGAAAGTGTTGGTACCCTTCTTGATTTCTTATTTTTTGTACGTTTGTCACTCTTTAATGTTTCAGATCATCAAGCAAATTTAAATATTAGACAAAGATAACTGAAGTAAACACAAAATGCAGTTTTTAAGTGAAGGTGTTTATTATTAAGGGAAAAAAAAATCCAAACCTACCTGGCCCTGGGTGAAAAAGTGATTGCCCCAAAACCTAATAACTGGTTGGGCAACCCTTATCAGCAACAACTGCACTCAAGCGTTTGTGATAACTGGCAATGAGTCTTTTACAGCACTGTGGAGGAATTCTGACATACTCATCTTTGCAGAATTGCTGTAATTCAGCCACATTGGAGGGTTTTCGAGCATGAACCGCCTTTTTAAGGTCATGCCACAGCATCTCAATCGGATTCAGGTCAGGGCTTTGACTAGGCCACTCCAAAGTCTTCATTTTGTTTTTCTTAAGCCATTCAGAGCTGGACTTGTTGGCTGGTGTGTGTTGGATCATTGTCCTGCTGCAAAACCCAAGTGCACTTCAACTTGAGGTCACAAACAGATGGCCGGACATTCTCCTTCAGGATTTTTTGGTAGACAGCAGAATTCATGACTGCATTTACCACGGCAAGTCTTCCGGGTCCTGAAGCAGCAAAACAGCCCCAGCCCATCACGCCACCACCACCATATTTTACTGTTGGTATGATGTTCCTTTTCTGAAATGCTGTGTTACTTTTACGCCAGATGTAATGGGACACACACCTTCCAAAAAGTTCAACTTTTGTCTCGTCAGTTCACAGAGTATTTTCCCAAAAGTCTTGGGGATCATCAGGATGTTTTCTGGTAAAACTGAGACGAGCCTTTATGTTCTTTTTGCTCAGCAGTGGTTTTTGTCTTGGAACATTGCCATGCAGGAAACTTTTGCCCAGTTTCTTTCTCATGGTGGAGTCATTAACATTGACCTTAACTGAGGCAAGTGAGGCCTGCAGTTCTTTGGATGTTGTTGTGGGGTCTTTTGTGACCTCTTGGATGAGTCGTCGCTGCACTCTTGGTGTAATTTTGGTTGGCCGGCCACTCCTGGGAAGGTTCACTACTGTTCCATCTTTTTGCCATTTGTGGATAATGGCTCTCACTGTGGTTCGCTGGAGTCCCCAAGCTTTAGAAATGGCTTTATAACCTTTTCCAGACTGATAGATCTCAGTTACTTTGTTTCTCATTTGTTCCTCAATTTTTTTGTATCGCAGCATGATGTCTAGCTTTTGAGGATCTTTTGGTCTACTTCACTTTGTCAGGCAGGTCCTATTTAAGTGATTTCTCGATTGAGGACAGGTGTTGCAGTAATCGGGCCTGGATGTGACTGGAGAAATCAAACTCAGCTTTCCAAAGACATGATAAACCACATTTAATTTATGTTTTAACAGGGGGAGCAATCACTTTTTCCGCACAGGGCCATGTAGGTTTGGATTTTTTTTTACCCTTAATAATAAACACATTAATTTAAAAACTGCATTTTGTGTTTACTTGTGTTATCTTTGTCTAATATTGAAATTTGTTTCATGATCTGAAACATTTAAGTGTGACAAACAAAAAAAAAAAAAAAGAGAAATCAGGAAGGGGGCAAACACTTTTTCACACCACTGTATATGGTCAAGGGACAATTCCAGTGGTGGTGGTGGGGGGGGATAGAATTTAAAACTAGCCAGATCAACAATTACCACCCGTAACTGATTGACCATCAACTGCCTTGCCAAGCTAATGCTAACAGATTGAAGTAGCATCACTGTGAAAATATAACAAAATAAGCCAGAATAACGAGAGATATATTATTTACTGTAGATTAGTGAACCAGGTGGAAACAGGGATGTCTATTAGGGTGACTGAAATCAAAAGAAAATAACAATATAAACCACACTTGTTAAACAAACTTTTTGTAACTTCTTGTAGGGCAGCAGGTGGGTATCAAGGATGACACTGGGCTGGGTTTACCGATTTATCATGTCCTGTGGCAAATCTGCAAGAGTCCAAATGGCTAAATGGACACAGACATGATACAAAGGGTGTTGTTTTTTTTTTTTTTAGAGAAATGAACGTTTTGGTATTTTTTTCGGTAATCAAGTTCAATTCAATTCAATTCAGCTTTATTTATATAGCGCCATTTCACAACAACAGTCATCTCATAGCACTTTCAACTGTAGGGGGAACCTCCACAGTTGCAGAAAGACCCCAGAAATCAGGCGATCCCCTGTCAGCAAGCGCTTGGCGACGGTAGAGAGGAAAAACTCCCTTTTAACAGGAAGAAACCTCCAGCAGAACCAGGCTCAGGGAGGGGCAGTCATCAGCTGCGACTGGCTGGGGGGTGAGGGGATAGAGAAGATGAAAAGAACAGACATGTAGAGAGCAAACAGCACGATGGGGACTCAATCTATGGGAGAGAACAAACAGATGTTAATGACCAGCAAAAAAAAAAAAAAAAAAAAAAAAAAAATCATTGAGAGTGAAGAAAGGAGTGAGGCCCAGTGCATTATTGGAGGTCCCCCGGCTGACTAAATCTATTAGCAGCATAACTAAAGGAGGGTTCAGAAACACATGATCCAGGCTATATCAAAAAGGAAGGTTTTAACCCTATTCTTAAAAACAGAGATCAAGTCTGACTCCCAAATCCAGATTGGCAGCTGGTTCCACAGGAGAGGAGCTTGATAACTGAAGGCTCTGCCTCCCATTGTACTTTTGGAGATTCTAGGTATTACAAGTAATCCTGCATTTTGAGAGCGTAGTGCTCCGTTAGGATAATACAGTAGTATCAAATCTTTTAAATAAAAAGAGGCCTGATTGTTTAGAGCTTTGTAAGCAAGAAGAAGGATTTTAAACTTAATTCTAAACACTATGGGAAGCCAATGAAGGGAGGCCAGAACCGGAGAGATATGATCTATCTTTCAAGTACCTGTTAAAACTCTTGCTGCAGTATTTTGGATCAGCTGAAGACTGTTTAAAGATGTTTTAGGACAACCTGATAATAAAGAATTACAATAATCTAATCTAGAGCTAACAAAAGCGTGGATCAGTTTCTCAGCATCACTCTGAGACAAGATGCTCCTAATCTTGGCAATATTACGCAAATGATAGAAGGCAGTCTTAGAAACAAATTTAATATGTGAATTGAAAGACAGATCTTGATCAAAAATAATTCCAAGGTTCCTTGCAGAGCTATTAAGAGAAAGAGTAACCACATCCAAACTGAAAGTTTGATTAGGAAAGGTATTTCTAAGGTTTTTTGGACCAACAAGAATGACTTCAGTCTTATCTGAATTTAATAGCAGGAAATTACAAGTCATCCAAGCTTTGATTTCCTTAAGAAAGGCTTCCAACTTGGCTAATTGATTACTATCATCTGGCTTCATTGACAGGTGTAATTGTGTGTCATCTGCATAACAATGAAAATGTATACAGTGCTTTCTAATAATGTTGCCTAACGGAAGCATATATAAACTAAAAAGAGTACGGCCTAGCACAGATCCCTGTGGAACTCCATGACTGAGCTTTGAGTTGAAAGAAAACTCATTATTGACATGAACAAACTGGAACCTATCAGATAAATAATATCTAAACCACTGCAACGAAGTTCCATTAAGTCCAATATAGTGTTCTAATCTATCAAGTAGAATATTATGATCAATAGTATCAAAAGCTGCACTAAGGTCTAAAAGGACAAGTACAGAAACAAGTCCATTATCAGATGCGAAGAGGAGGTCGTTAGTGACCTTCACTAAGGCTGTTTCAGTACTATGATGGATTCTAAACCCAGATTGAAACTCTTCAAGTAAACCATTTCCCTGCAGGTGGTCAAATAATTGCGTAGCCACAACTCTAAGATTTTTGAAATGAAAGGGAGATTAGAGATTGGTCTATAGTTAGCTAAAGCTCCTGGATCCAGTGTTGGCTTTTTGAGTAAGGGTTTAATTACAGCCATTTTACATGGCCTAAAGTTAATGAAGAATTGATTATATGAAGAATAAAACTACCAATAACTGGGAAGACTTCTTTAAATAACCTGGTAGGAATAGGGTCTAAAAGACAAGTTGAAGGCTTGGATGAGGAAACTATTTTGTCTAACTCTAAAAGGCCAATTGGAGTAAACTCATCAAGACAGATATCAGTTGAAGGAGTTCTAGTAGTTACTGTATTTAAGTTAACTGTGGGAAGAACCTGATTGATTTTATCTCTGATGGATGAAATTTTATTATTGAAAAGTTCATAAAGTCCTGACTAGTAAGCTCTAAGGGAATGCTAGGATTGACAGAGTCCTGACTCTTTGTCAACCTGGCTACAGTACTGAAAAGAAACCTGGGATTATTCTTGTTCTCTTCTATTAATGCAGAATAATAACTTGTTCTAGCTTTTCTAAGAGATTTTTTATAAATTAAAAGATGATTTCTCCAAGCTAAATAGATTTCATCTAAATTAGTGGAGTGCCATTTTCTTTCTAACTGACGAGTCTTCTGTTTTAAGCTACGAGTTTCTGTGTTGAACCAAGGAGTTAGAAATCTCTGATTAGACTTTTTCTTTTTTAAGGGGGCAACCAAGTCTAGAGTCTGATGCAGAGAAGCTGTAATACTATCTACCATGCTATCAATTACAGAAGGAGCAAGCTCTCCATAGCTTATTTCAGTTGTGTTGACACATGGCATAGAGGAAACAATCTGCATAAATTTGGTAACAACATCATCTGAGAGGCATCTACTGTAGTAATATTTTTCTTTAGGAGCCAAATAGTCAGAAATAGTAAAATCAAAGGTTAACAGACAATGGTCTGACAGTACAGGGTTTTGAGGAGACACTACCAGATTTTCTATTTCTATGCCATATGTCAGAACAAGGTCCAACGTATGGTGGAGATAATGAGTAGAATTTCCTACTTTCTGAGAAAACCCCATCGAGTCTAATATTGAATTAAATGCCACATTAAGGCAGTCACTATCTACATCTACATGTATATTAAAGTCCCCTACTATAATTATTCTGTTTTCAGCACTAAATTAGCTAAGAATTCAGTAAATTCGGATAAAAATTCTGAGTAGGTTGATGGAGGACGATAAACTATGGCAAATAAAATTGGGTTTAGCCTAAAATTGCTAAAGTGCCCAATACTGAGGACCAGGCCCTCAAAGGAATTATATAACATGTTTTTTGCTTTACATTAACTAGTAATTTGGAATAGTAAATTGTTACTACTCCTCTTCCACGACCAGAACTTCTGGGATTTTGACAGTTTAAATAACCAGAGGGAGTTGATTCATTTAAACCAACATAATCCTCTTGTCCTAACCAAGTCTCTGTAAGGGATATTAAATCAATCTGATGATCAATTAACAGATCATGGACTAACAGAGACTTGGGAGTTAGAGACCTAACATTTAATAAACTACATTTAATTTTTAAATTATAAGGAGGAAGAGAAGCCAACTCATTCAATTTAGAGGCTTCATGTTTAATTTGAGTTTTACCAACTTTTTGTTTAATCACTTTGGGATACTTATACATTATATTTTTATTTGCTTTGGAGGGAGCAGACAATGATTCTCTGATGGGGAAGACAGGGGCTAGGTTGAGGGGTGGCGGATGAAGAGGAGCTGCAGAGAGGCGTGTAAGACTGCGACTCTGCTTCCTGGTCCCAAATCTGAGTTGTCAAGATTTTGGAAATTTGGATAAAAATGATGCCAGATTGTTAGATAAATGAGACGCACCATCCAAAGTGGGATGGACGCTGTCTCGCCCCATAAGACCAGGTTTTCCCCAAAATGAGTTCCAATTGTCAGTGTAGCCCACATTGTTTGCAGGACACCACACAGACAGCCAGCAGTTGAAGGATGACAAGCGGCTAAACATGTCATCACTGGTCAGGTTGGGGAGGGGCCCAGAGAATACTACAGAGGCAGACATTGTTTTGGCAAAGTCACACACCGATTCTACATTAAGTTTCGTGACTTCCGACTGCCAGGGACAGATGTCATTAATGCCAGCATGAATAACAACTGTGGAGTATTTACAGTTACCTTTAGCCAGCACTTTCAAATTTGACTCGATGTCACCTGCTCTGGCCCCAGAAATGCATTTGATTATGGCCGCTGGAGTCTCTAGGTTCACGTTTCTGACTACAGAGTCACCAATGATCAGAGTTTTTTCCTCAGCGGGTGTGTCGCTGAGCGGGGAAAAATGATTAGAAACGTGAACAGGTTGATAGTTAACTGGGGCTTTGCGGCTAGGCTTCCTTCTCACCGTCACCCACCCAGTCTCCTCGCTGCTGAGGAGGACCAGAGGACTGCTAACAGAGCCGATGCTAGCGAGCTCCGCTGCAGCTAGGGGACGTTCTTCAAGATTAACTGGCGCAGACGGTGTTTCAATGCAGCGGAGCCGGGATTCCAGATCAAACAACCTCGCCTCAAGCGCCTCAAAAAGACAACATTTATTACATTTACCATTATCACTAAAAGAGGCAGAGTTGTAGCTAAACATCTGACAGAGAGAGCACACCAGAGGAGAAGGGGAAGGCGAGCTAGCAGCCATAGCTAGTGGCTAACCCGAAGCTAACAAAAACACCAATGAAAGGTGAACAGAAGGCTAAAGAGGGTGATTAGATGACACTGAGTGAGCACACAGGTGCAAGAGGCTTGATAAACAGAAATGAGAACTAACGGTAGATGGAAAAAATTGGTTAAAATACAATTAAAAGCAAAATCCTCAGGAGAGTGAGGACAGCAAACCACACGGACAGACAGCAATACAGGAAGTGACGATACGTTACATGTGACGTGTCCAGTGGTGTGAAAAAGTGTTTTTTGGAGTGTCTAAGTGACCAATAGATGCATTTCAGAAGGTTAGAACCTATAAAACTGCTATTTTTCAGTCAATGACCCCTTTAAGAACTAACTACTAAAGTACAAAAACTGCAATTTTTGGTACATTTCTGCAGCTCTGCTGTTTTTTTCCCCCCTCAATCCCTCAAAGTACAGAAGGGTATAAGTTCAAATGTGTCATAGGTATTTATTCACACTTTTTCACAAAAGGGGCTAAACAAATGGCTAGCTCGGTAATAGCTATGCATATCTTAGCTCTCTTATTTACCCATTGTTTAAGTTAAAAGAAACCACAAATAAATGTTCAGTTTTCCACAACTTTTGTGATTAAAAATAACTGACCTAGCTTTTAAAGAATGTCAGTCAAAAACATGTAAAGATATAACGATGGTTTAAATTTTGTTTACTATGTCCAGAATAAGTCTAAAACCATAAACAGCAATTGTTGTTGTAGCACTTTGTATTAAAGAAATCCAAATGAGATCTCTCTAGCACTGACATACTTTCTGCTAGCAGGTACAGGATGCCTCATATATGATTAATTAATTGCGGCAGCCTGCCATCTGTGTTTTAACTGATTAAATAGCTCACAAAGTGGGATGCACCTTTTGATGTGATCCTTTGGGGAACTGGTTCTGTCTTTGTATTTCTACCTTGATTAAGCACAATACTCCGGCACTTCCTCCGGCGCTTTATTTCGAAGTCTCTTTAATTTAGGAGGAAAGGACACAAAGGCACTTGAGTTCTTTAAAATGTTGCCCATTTCCAGTAGTCAAGAGCCTGTCTCTCGCTCTCTTTTTTTGTTTTTTTGTAAAGTGAATGTTTCATATAGGGCTAGGGTGGGCGTGCAAGCGTCGCACTTTCAGATAAAAATTGATTCCAGTAAATTCTCACCTGATATCCATCATGGTGAAAGGCTTTAAAAGGTCACACATGTAATAAGTTCCTATGGTCTCAGTCCCTCCAATAATAGGCCTTTAGTCTGCCATGGAAGGCTGGTATATAGAAATAATTGAGTAATCTGTGGACCATTCAATTCAATAGTAGGACTCAGTGACAGTGCAAG
This sequence comes from Pholidichthys leucotaenia, assembly GCA_020510985.1. NCBI lineage: Eukaryota > Metazoa > Chordata > Actinopteri > Cichliformes > Pholidichthyidae > Pholidichthys > Pholidichthys leucotaenia. The sequence continues at coordinate 308,541,745 of CM035837.1, read as the reverse complement.
GCCTGCTGGGCTGTGAAGAGGTTGTTCTGGAGAGTCTTTATGCTGGCAGGGAAATGGTCTGTCCCCTAAAGCCAAGCACCTCCATCTTTGCAACAGCACTGTGAATCACTAACAGTTTGGGCTCCTCCAGGCTCAATTTCATGTCATCATTTCATCTAGAAAAGGGGGGAGAATATGACATGACAGATATTGCCTGAGTGCATTAATTAAATTAAAAGCGATCTCAAAGTCTAGATCTAAATTAATATGCAGCCCCAATACGTAGGGAAGAGCACAAGGAAAAATTACATTCTGTAGCCACAGTAGTGTTATATTTCTGGTTGTACACAGGGAGGGATGGAGAGACGGTTGGAGTTTCAACTTTGGATGAATATGGGCATGTCATTCTAATGCTGACCCATCCAACAGACAAGTAAATATAATGGCATGGATTGAATATGACTATATAGCAAGCAGCATCCATAAGTATACAAAGTTCATCTGTCGAATTATTCCCTTTGCCCAGTGTATGGTAAGAGTCCCCTACCATTATATGGTAAGGGAAACCTACCCGCACCCCCCAGGTTAAGTTAAATTAATCCCTTCCACAGCTTGTGGGACTCAATGTGGTGTATGGGACTACGCCTATCTCTGTTTCACTGAACCTAGGCCACACAGCTACTGTGAGTAGTAAAAGCTACAGTGGGGGGTCAGTCCTCTGGTGGCTCTGTGCATTAACTTTCTTTTCCCCATTCTATTATGCTGAGCAACAAGCTAGAAGGCAGAAAGTACTATTTTTATATGATCTTTGGTATGACCCAGCTGGGATTTGAACCCACGACCTCCTGGTTGTGGGGCAGATGCTGTACCATCTAGGCCACCACTCCCCCCCACCCCAAGTGTCAAGTTAATTGTATTTTATTCTATTTTGCTGTATAGCACCAGATCACAACAGAAGTCATTTTAAGATACATTCACTATAGAACAAGTCTTTACCTTTTCCTTTTATTAAACAAACTAAATATCCTTATCTTATTTACACGACAGCAGCTCATTTCTGTCTCTTCTCCTCTCTTCGCTCTGTATGCAGCGGGGCGGAACTCTGCTGCGCATAAACACTAGCTCTCCTGCTCCAGGTCCAAGTGTAGAAAAAACCCCAAATGCTACACGCAGGGCTGGACTGGCAATGTGGAATACCGGGCATTTGCCCAGTGAGCCGACAAACATGTGGGCCGCTGCACACCAGCCTTTGAAGTACTGAATGCACCCCCCTTCCTTCCCAGTGTGCACCAGCCCCTTTCAGAGCTGAGCTCAGTGTGGAAGAAACTGCGTGGCCACAGAAGTGTTGGATGAAAATGAACAAATAAAAGCGTAAAAGTGGAGTTCAAAAGATTAGCGGAAAAAATGTAAAAAATGGAAATAGATGCCACTAAATTTATTAAAATAAAGGACATATTGGTTGGTTAAAAAAAGCTCCAGACAAAGCCTTATGTGTCAGACTTTATGTTTTAGCCAACTAATTCTGAATTAAAGTCAAACTTCTGAGTGTAACTGAATGCAACATCAGATTCCATCACCCCGGGCCCTCCCTATCCCAACAGTGAGAAAGGTGAGTGCTCAGGAGGCCGCTGCAGCTCTTCTACAGGTAACACTTTAACATCTCATAATGATGTGTAACGCCAGCCTCAGCATGAATATTCTGCAAAGTTATGAATCATTTTTTGGGTCTGTCTGAATTTTTTCAGTAAGAGTATGCATACCTGCAAACATTTAGGTTTCAAAGTACGTGAGGTTTTCACCTGGGGTGGGGACTAGAAAATAGCCTATTAATAGGCTAGAAATAGCCTATAATATAACAGAAAATACTGCATATTTGCTCATTTTATTTTTGATTATTTACAGTGCATCCGGAAAGTATTCACAGTGCTTCATGTTTTCCACATTTTGTTATGTTACAGCCTTATTCCAAAAGGGATTAAATTCAGTTTTTTCCTCAAAATTCTACACACAATACCCCATAATGGCAATGTGAAAAAGGTTTTTTGAAATTTTTGCAAATTTATTAAAAATAAAAAAAATTAAGAAATCACATGTACATAAGTATTCACAGCCTTTGTGCAATACTTTGCTGATGTACCTTTGGCAGCAATTACAACCTCAAGTCTTTTTGAATATGATGCCACAAGCTTGGCACACCTATCTTTGGGCAGTTTCTCCCATTCCTCTTTGCAGCACTTCTCAAGCTCCATCAGGTTGGATGGGAAGCGTCGGTGCACAGCCATTTTCAGATCTCTCCAGATATGTTCAATTAGATTCAAGTCTGGGCTCTGGCTGGGCCACTCAAGGACATTCACAGAGTTGTCCTGAAGCCACTTCTTTGATATCTTGGCTGTGTGTTTGGGGTCGCTGTCCTGCTGAAAGAAGAACTGTCGCCCCAGTCTGAGATCAAGGGTGCTCTGGAGCAGGTTTTCATCCAGGATGTCTCTGTACATTACTCTATTCATCTCTTCCTCTATCCTGACTAGTCTCCCAGTTCCTGCCGCTGAAAAACATCCCCACAGCATGATGCTGCTACCAACATTGGCATGGTTATGAACAGTGCCTGGATTCCTTCAAACATGACGCCTGACATTCATACCAAAGAGTTCAATCTTTGTCTCATCAGACCAGAGAATTTCGTTTCTCATGATCTGAAAGTCCTTCAGGTGCCTTTTGAAAAAACTCCAGGTGGGCTGCCATGTGCCTTTTACTAAGGAGTGGCTTCCGTCTGGCCACTCTACCATACAGGCCTTATTGGTGGATTGCTGCAGAGATAGTTGTCCTTCTGGAAGGTTCTCCTCTCTTCACAGAGGAATGCTGAAGCTCTGACAGAGTGACCATCGGATTCTTGGTCACCTCTCTGAATAAGGCCCTTCTCCCCCAGTCGCTCAGTTTAGACGGCTGACCAGCTCTAGGAAGAGTCCTGGTGGTTCCGAAGTTCTTCCACTTATGGATGATGGAGACCTCTGTGATCATTGGGACCTTCAAAGCAGTAGAAATTTTTCTGTACCCTTCCCCAAATTTGTGCCTCGAGACAACCTTGTCTCGGAAGTCTACAGAAAATTCCTTTGACTTCATGCTTGGTCTGTGCTCTGACATGCACTGTCAACTGTGGGACATTATATAGACAGGTGTGTGCCTTTCCAATTCATGTCCAATCAACTGAATTTACCACAGGCGGACTCCAATTAAGCTGTAGAAACATCTCAAGGATGATCAGTGGAAACAGGATGCACCTGAGCTCAATTTTGAGCTTCATGGCAAAGGCTGTCAATACTTATGTACATGTGATTACTTAGTTTTTCTATTTTTAATAAATTTGCAAAAATCTAAAAAAACCCCAACTTTTTTCACATTGTCATTATGGGGTATTGTGTGTTGAATTTTAAGAGAAGATAAGATCAGCCTTTATTAGTCCCACAATGGGGAAATTCCAGGATTGCAACAGCACAGTGATAGCAACATTCAGAGCAATAATTTAGAAGATAAGAAAATAAGAGCAGTGAATATACAGTGGGGCAAAAAAGTATTTAGTCAGCCACCAATTGTGCAAGTTCTCCCACTTAAAAGATGAGAGAGGTCTCCAATTTTCATCATAGGTATACCTCAACTATGAGAGACAAAATGAGAAAAAAAAATCCAGAAAATCACATTGTCTGATTTTTAAAGAATTAATTGGTAAATTCCTTGGTAAAATAAGTATTTGGTCACCTACAAACAAGCAAGATTTCTGGCTCTCACAGACCTGAAACTTCTTCTTTAAGAGGCTCCTCTGTCCTCCACTCGTTACCTGTATTAATGGCACCTGTTTGAACTCGTTATCAGTATAAAAGACACCTGTCCACAACCTCAAACAGTCAGACTCCAAACTCCACTATGGCCAAGACCAAAGAGCTGTCAAAGGACACCAAAAACAAAATTGTAGACCTGCACCAGGCTGGGAAGACTGAATCTGCAATAGGTAAGCAGCTTGGTGTGAAGAAATCAACTGTGGGAGCAATTATTAGAAAATGGAAGACATACAAGACCACTAATAATCTCCCTTGATCTGGGGCTCCATGCAAGATCTCACCCCGTGGGGTCAAAATGATCACGAGAATGATGAGCAAAAATCCCAGAATCACACGGGGGGACCTAGTGAATGACCTGCAGAGAGCTGGGACCAAAGTAACAAAGGCTACCATCAGTAACACACTACGCCGCCAGGGACTCAAATCCTGCAGTGCCAGACGTGTCCCCCTGCTTAACCTCTTGCACTCCGGTGTACCGCAGACGGGCAGGTCTCTGCGTCCTACAGTGCACGAGGGCGCTCTCGTGCGCTCTAGGACGCACGAGGGCGCTGCGTCCTAAGAGCGCACTGGAAAAACTAGAAAAGCACTCGGAGAGTGCAGACCTCCGCCAAGCGCCACAGTTCCCCCCCATACAGTGTTTGTGTGTACGTTTTCAGATTCCTTGACCATGAAAACATATGACTAGCAATTGGATTCACAATGATTGGATTAGTGGTTCAGTAGTAAAAGCATTACCTCCTTGGCGGAGGTAATAAACTGAAGTGCTGCTGTTGTGTCCATCTCCTCCATCTGCAAAGTGCCAGGCTGCGACCTGTCAAGGCATACCTCATGCCTCCCTTATTGGGGGGGCTTTCACACCTGTACTGACCTCATGCCTCCCTTATTGGGGGGGGGGGGCTTTCACACCTGTACTGAGTACTTAAGAACTGTATTTATCGGCAGATGAAAGAAAACTGAAGCAAAAACAAACAAACAAACAAAAACTAAGCAAACAGCAACTGCAACATGAAGTATTTCAAACATATTTATTCAAATGTACACTTATATGGACACAATCTTGAGCCATAACTTTTTGGTAATGTGAAAATAATAAGCCAAGTAGCACAAAAAAATTGAGTGCTCTTGCTGTCAGGAAACAATGTTGGCACCAAATCACTGAAGTGATCTGCCACCAATGGGGGTAGATTGTGCTCTGCCACAAAATGACAAAACATCACTTCTGCTAGTGATGCATTGGATTTGGAAGGCGTCGGTTCTCTCACTGGCTGAAAATGTTCATCCATCGATCGAATTTGGCTACACAGTTTTTGTGGCCCTGTGTAGCAAAGTGCGACTTCAGGTGGAAAATCCCTGATGCAGTCACTTTTAGCATTAGAGTCACACATATCAGGCGCAGCATTACTGGCGCCGGGATTCCTCTCTGTTCCGGAGCCGCAGGACAAAAGAAGGTGCGATAGTGGTTGCCGTGGGTTTTATTGGGTTTGCGCTCCGCGGAAAAAAGAGGATTTGGAAGCCTCCCCGGCAGAGAGCTGGTTTTTGCGCAGCCCCTATGGCTGGCCGGGGAATTTCTGCCAAATAATCCGGCGCCGGACAGCTGCCCATCTCAGCTTTTGCAGTGTAGCGTAAACACAGGCACACTGGCGGGCCCTGCCCACCACTGTTTTCTGCGTGCTTTTGTGCCTAAAATTTTGAAGAAGGCGGAGTTTGTGTTCATCAGACACGACGACCAGCGCCATCTATTGCCCCTGCACACATGTTGAAAATGGCCGTATCTCACAATGTTAAAGAATCCTTTAAAAAATTCCTGTATCCAGACGGTGATCCGGATCATCCCCAAAATTTAATCAGTTCTTCCTTGTACCATTTCCAACAAGGCCTGAAAGTTTCATCGAAATCCGTCCAAAACTTTTTGAGTTATCTTGCTAACCAACAGACAGACAGACAGACAAACAGACAGACAGACAAACGCTGGCAAAAACATAAGCTCCTCCTGGCCTTCGGCCTGGCGGAGGTAAAAAGCTGCATTTCCGTTCTCCCACTACAGACACAGCCGCAAACAGATCGGATATGATTGACCTCTCATTCGACTAATAAGAGCCTTGAATTGGGTTTCTGAAATCTTGAAGAACCAATGACTGAAAACCTAGCAAGAAGGACCCGCCTACCAACGCTGTGAATGCAGAGAGCCAACTGAAGCACAGAAGTTTGCAAGCTGTTTTGTGTAAGGCTGGGTGGAGAGAGACTGACTGCTGCAGCAGATGAAAAAAGGACCCGCAGGAAGAACCCCACAGACCCAGCAGCACGGAGACCATCCACAAGTGCAACCTGTGTGACAGGGACTGCCATTCGCGCATCGGCCTGTTCAGCCACAGGCAGTGCTTTTTTTGTTTTTATTCCAGCAGAGTAGATGTTTAGGATTCTCTTCCATGGTCATCATAGGCCAACGGAGGCCAACGACGAAGGCTGAGTGACACACATGCGTTAGCCAGTCTTTTTTTAATTACTACTGTTATTTGTTTTGAAAAATCGTTCGCCAAAACTGCAATCATGGAAGCGCAAAACCGCAATAATGGAATTATGTTTTGATCGGGTCGCGAGACCAGCGTCGCGTTCGTCTGACAATGAGGAAGAAGTTCGCCAGCTCCGCTTCTGCTGTGAAGAGGTAAGTGTTATAAGCTAAATTATTCTTTATCCCTGAAAACTGTAATCAAAATGACTTTTGACCGATCGGTAAATTACAGCTGTGCGTCATTGCTGCATGACGGACCGCGGCGCAACGGGCGATGTCCGTCCTCTGTAGCGAGGGGGGGGGACAACCCCCCCCCACACACACACACAGCCCTGAGTGTCACCTTTTACTAGAGCCCAAGATGAAGCTTCTATATTGAATCATTCAAAAGTTACAGACGTTTTTCCAAACTGTGCCATTTGGCACATTTTGGCACAGTTCAAAAATGCCTGGGAACTACCTGAGGAAAAAGCTGTGTAATATATTCATTTTTTGTGGTATTGTTACAAAATTTGGACCTCAGCTGGATAACACTTGGTTCTACATTTCTGTTGCATTTTCCAGCCCGGATCTGAAGCTGTGTGTTATTTGCAAGCATTTGTATCCAAAAAAACACCCAGGCGAAATTTATTTTCTTCAAGTTCACTATGTTTAGATGACTATAACTCAGTGGCCGGAGCACTTAGAGAGATTATGACTATTTTGCCAAAAAATTCAAAGTGTTTTCTTTTAAATGAGACCAACCCCATGAAGATGCTGCAAAGGGTTGAAGAACAGCTTTCGATTTACTTTGGGCACATTATTTTTCGGCATTTTTAGGGAAATTGACCGGAGTGCAAGGGGTTAAGCCAGTACATGTCCAGGCCCGTCTGAAGTTTGCTAGAGAGCATTTGGATGATCCACAAGAGGATTGGGAGAATGTCATATGGTCAGATGAAACCAAAATAGAACTTTTTGGTAAAAACTCAACTTATCATGTTTGGAGGAGAAAGAATGCTGAGTTGCATCCAAAGAACACCATACCTACTGTGAAGCATGGGAGTGGAAACATCATGCTTTGGGGCTGTTTTTCTGCAAAGGGACCAGGACGACGGATCCGTGTAAAGGAAAGAATGAATGGGACCATGTACCGTGAGATTTTGAGTGAAAACTTCCTTCCATCAGCAAGGGCATTGAAGATGAATCGTGGCTGGGTCTTTCAGCATGACAATGATCCCAAACACACCGCCCGGCCAATGAAGGAGTGGCTTTGTAAGAAGCATTTCAAGGTCTGGAGTGGCCTAGCCAGTCTCCAGATCTCAACCCCATAGAAAATCTTTGGAGGGAGTTGAAAGTCCGTGTTGCCCAGCGACAGCCCCAAAACATCACTGCTCTAGAGGAGATCTGCATGGAGGAATGGGCCAAAATACCAGCAACAGTGTGCGAAAACCTTGTGGAGACTTACAGAAAACGTTTGACCTCTGTCATTACCAACAAAGGGCATATAACAAAGTATTGAGATGAACTTTTGTTATTGACCAAATACTTATTTTACCGAGGAATTTACCAATTAATTCATTAAAAATCCTTCAATGTGATTTTCTGGATTTTTTTTTTCTCTTTTTGCCTCTCATAGTTGAGGTATACCTATGATGAAAATTGGAGACCTCTCTCATCTTTTAAGTGGGAGAACTTGCACAATTGGTGGCTGACTAAATACTTTTTTGCCCCACTGTACATATGTACACATAAATATATAAATATATATACACAGTGCGTATCACGAGCCGAGCCGGCTTGGCTTTCCTTGGCTCGGCCTCAATCTCTCTGTGGGTTTTGGTTTTACTGTTTATGTGCATTGTGTATTCTTGTATTTATTTCCATACCCGTAGCCACTGCCTGACCGGCAGCTGTTAGTCAGCATCAGTGACCTACTTTCTCCCGCGCTGCTGACAGTCTGTCAGTCCAGCCACTCCCCCTCGCTCTCCCTCTGTATTCCATCAGCTGTTCCCAGCCCCGGTAATTATCTTTCCCTCGCCTTGCCCAGGTGAGCCCAATTTCTGTGGCCAGCGATGTTTGTATTTAAGCGGCTCTTCACTAGACAAACACTGCTGGACCATTGTACAGGTTAGATGGTTAATCTCCGCCATCTGACCGTCACGTCCCGAAGGATTATTTGTGTTTGTGCTCGCTGTCTGCCTTGGATGACTCGGACTGCTCCTGCATGGTGAGTAAGAGCTTTTTCGCGTTTCTGTTTGCAGTTGTGCTGCGACGCTTGTCTGTAGTGTTTCTTCTGGCAGCACAACTGCTACGCTCGGGCACTGCTGCCCGGCTCTTCTTCCGTGCCAGTTGAACGTCCTTGAGATCTCAAAGTTTACACGAGCATTTTGTCTTGTTAGTTTTTGTGGCTACGGTGCACAGTGGTCTGTCTGCCTGCTGCACGCTATTTGTGTGAGCCATTATGTGCGCAACTGTTCCATTTCTGTGTTTACTTTTTGAACTGTGTGTTGTCAATAAATGTGTGTTTGGTGTAACCCTGCGTGTAAACTCTGCGCGGAATGAAACAAATACCTGGATGCAAGGGGAGAGTCAGGCAGCCATCTGAGAGCCAGGAGAGAGCTGAGGAACTGAATCTGTTTTTTAATAGGTTCAACTCACAGTCTGTCACCCCAGCAACCCAACCAGACCCCCACACACCCCTCTCCACCCACCCTCCTATGCAGAACCTCTCTCCATCTCCCCCCTCCTCCTCCTCGGGGGGCACCAGGACCCTCCCTCACTTCACGGTGACTACAGACCAGGTGGAGAAATAGCTGGAGAGACTCCGTCAGCGGAAGGTGGCGGCCCCTGATGGCATCTCTGCCAGGACCCTGAGGACCTGTGCCAACCAAGTAGTTTCCGTACTGAAATACCTGTACAACCTGAGCCTGAGTCTGGAGAGAGTACCGGTGCTGTGGAAGACATCCTGCCTGGTTCCTGTCCCCAAGAAGTCATCACCATCAGACCTGAACAACTATCGACCAGCTGCCCTCACATCTCATGTGATGAAGGTCCTGGAGAGACTGGTCTGAGCCCACATGAGGCCGCAGGTGAAGACGTGGCTGGACCCTCTGCAGTTTGCATATCAGCCCCATTTAGGAGTTGAAGATGCTGTCATATACCTGCTGCAGCGAGCTCATCTGCACCTGGTTGGTGGAGGAGATACTGTGAGAATCACTTTTTTTGATTTCTACAGTGCCTTTAACACCATCCAGCCACTGCTGCTGGGTGAGAAGCTGCAGGGGATGGGGGTTGACAGCTATGTGATCTCCTGGATTATGGACTACCTGACAGGCAGGCCACAGTTTGTCCGGCTAGGCAATGTCTTGTCTGGAGTGGTGGCTAGTGATATGGGAGCTCCACAGGGGACTGTGCTCTCTCTTTTTCTCTTTATCTTATACACCACTGACTTTCAGTACAACACAGAGTCATGCCACCTGCAGAAATTCTCTGACGACTCAGCTGTTGTGGGGTGTATAAGAGGAGGAGAGGAGGGGGAGTACAGGGCACTGGTAGATAGATTTGTGGAGTGGACAGAGCAGAATCACCTGAGGTTGAATGTCAGCAAGACCAGAGAGATGGTGATTGACTTCAGGAAGAGGAAGACGCCTTCTCAGCCACTGCAGATTAGGGGGGAGGGGTGTGGGAGTGGTTGAGGACTGCAAATATCTGGGTGTCAGGATCAGCAGCGGGTTGGACTGGAGATCCAACACCGATGCTGCGCACAAGAAGGGGATGAGTAGACTCTACTTCCTGAGAAAGCTGAGATCCTTCAACGTGTGTAGCAGGATGCTGGAGCTTTTCTACCAGACCGTTATTGCCAGCGCCATCTTCTTTGCTGTTATCTGTTGGGGTAGCAGTATCAGGGCCAGAGACACCAACAGACTTGACAAGATTATCAAGAGGGCTGGCTCTGTAATTGGTCTCAGACCGGAGACCTTTGAGACAGTGATGGAGAGGAGAACACTAAATAAACTGCGATCCATCATGGACAATCCTGATCACCCCCTCCACCACACACTGGACAGACAGTGAAGCACTTTCTCCAGTAGACTACTACAGCTTTGCTGTCAAACGGCCAGGTACAGGAAATCTTTCCAGCCACATGCAGTTTCACTGTACAATAACTCACTATAATGTTGTATTCTGGTCATAGCTATGCTGCCACACTGCACCTTATAGTCTAACTGGTACCTCACATTTCACTCTGCTCCTGATAGTCCTTCTTTGTGCAACGGGATGATTCATGTGTTTATACGGGTCATCATATATTAAGCTATGATGTACAGTATATAGGTTTTATAGTCGTGTTAGTTTTACTTTCCATGGGTAATCCCTTTGTCTGTCATGTGTGTGTTTCTGTGTTTGGTTGTCTACTGTCATGCTACTATTACACTGTAATTTCCCAGTTTGGGACCAATAAAGTACATCTATCTATCTATAAATACTCATTCCTCCTTCTCTTCCTCCGTGCGCTGTGAGAAGTGCATGGGGAAGTTTATGACAGTGTGGAGCATTGTAGCTAGATGGAATAAATAGCATAACAGTCTATTTAGTTATCCCACATAGTATGAATATGTACCCATACATATTGTCACCCTCGCTACGGAGGGTGACATTTTTTTGAGGAAAAAAATGAATTTAATCCATTTTGGAATAAGGCTGTAACATAAAATGTGGAAAAAAGTGAAGTGCTGTGAATACTTTCTGGATGCACTGTATTATTTATTATTATTATTGATTATTATTATTATATTTGAAAGAAGGAAATTCAAGACTGACATTAGATACAGATGAAAACAGAAAAGAGGGTTATTTATTTTTTAAAAAAAATATGTGTCTACAAGTGGCCAGCTGTTACTACAAGTGACAGGTGATGATGAGTAAATGGTTTTGTGTGTATGTGGACAGTATATAAAGGGAAGGGGCACACAGGAATGGTCACCCTGGCCAGGAATCAAAAGAGTGTTGACCGCATTTGAGCAACATGTTCTTGTGGTATGTGTTGTAACCATTAGACTACCAGACACTCCTGAAAGCAAACTTTAAGGACCTAATAGTAGCAGCAAATTTCCTTTACTGTATTTATTTAGCTATACTGCAGGACCTCTAGAATCATTCCTTACTACTAAAAGTGAACATGGGAAAAGATGTTTATTATTAATGCTCTGTTTAAAACAATTAACAGTATTATGTATATTTGCTAGTCTACACAAGATGAAAAATTCAGCATGTTTAGAACTAACTCTGAACTGTAGCACAGTCTAACAAAATGAAGTGGGGTGGTGCTATTTAGCAGTTTCCCACTACAACTTTGCCAATGCACGTGACCAATGCTTGTGGTCTGGGGGGCAGTGGTGGCCTAATGGATAGGGAAGTAGGTGACTGGAGGGCTGCTGATTCAATCCCTGGACTGGAAGGATAGATCCTGGGTGGGACAGATGACATAGCAGTGTTTGCCCCATCCTCATTAACCCCACTGCAGTGCCCTTGAGCAAGGCTCTTCACGTCAACAGCTGCAGTAGAGCTGCTTAGTGGTCACAGATCAGTCTGTGGTTGTACTGAACAGCTTCCAGGTGTGAATGTGTAACTGTGTGAATGTGAACAGGGTGTCCTTGAAAAAGAGAGTTTGCCTCTCAATGGACCTTCCCTGTATAGATAAAGGTTAAAATTAAAAAACAAATATGGGAGTCTATGGGGATTGATTGAAATTTGGAAATGGCCATATGTGACCACTGGAGAAACTGCAAGGCTTAGCCAGATGATGCCATATGTACAGATGCAATGCTTGCTTCAAGAGTGTTGATGGAGAAATATAGAGAATGCCAGAAAGACTTGCACTGTGTCTCTGTGGATCGAGAGAAAGCATATGATAAGATGCCAAGAAAGGAATTGTAGTATTCTATGAGGAAGTCAGGATTGGCAGAGAGGTATGTGACAGTGGTGGAGGACATGTATGAGGAGTGAGAGGCAGTGGTGAGGTGTGCTGTGAGAGTAACAGATGGATTCAATGTGGGGGTTGGATGGGGGTTCGGTTCTGAGCCCCTTCTTGTTTGCAATGGTGATGGACAGGCTGACAGGTGGACAAGAAATAGTCTCCGTGGACTATGATGTTTGGAGATGATATTGTGATCTGTAGTGAGAGTAGGGAGTAGATGGAAGAGAACCTGGAGAAGTGGAGGTACGGACTGGAGAGAAGAGGAATGAAAGTCAGTATAAGGAAAGCAGAATACATGTGTGCGAATGAGAGGGAGGCAGATATAACAGTGAAGATGCAAGGAGGTAGTGAAGATAGATGAGTTTAAACACCTGGGGTTAGCCTTCCAAACCAATAGAAAATGCATAAGAGATGAAGAGCATGCAGGCAGGGTGGAGTGGGTGGAGATGAGTGTCAGGGGTGATTTGTGACAGAAGGATAGCAGCTAGAGTGAAAGGGAAGATTTACATGACAGTAGTAAGACTTGCTATAACGTATGGTTTGGAGACGGTGGAAAAGACAAAAAGACAAGAGGCGGAGCTGTAGGTGGCAGAGTTGAAGATGCTAAGATTCGCATTGGTAGTGATGAGGAGAGACAGGATTAGAAATGAATATATCAGAGGGACAGCTCAGGTTAAGCAGTTTGGAGACAAAGTAAGACAGGCAAGGCGGAGATGGTTTGGACATGTGCAGAGGAGGGATAGTGGCTATATTAGACAAAGGATGTTGAAGATGGAGCTGCCATGCAAGCGGAAAAGCAAAAGACACACAGAGAAGATTCATGGATGTAGTGAAGGAGGACCTGGAGGGGGTTGGTGTTACAGAGAAGATGTAAGGGATACGGTGAGATGGACGCAGACGATCCGCTGTGGCGACCCCTAAAGAGAGCAGCCAAAAGAAGAAGAAGAAGATGCCTCTTGGTTTTAGCACAGAACTATCTCATTCTCTTTCTGTATCCTGAAACAAAAAGGATAACGCTAACATTCCTGTGTCCTGAGCTATACTGCAAACATGGCAAATGTGTTTAATTATTGCATTGGACAGGATAATTTGTCGACAAAACAAACCTTCGTCTTAAACACAACCATATTAACGTGCACCATATGGCAGTGAGCATACAATGAAGCTGTCTCAAACAGTCTGCAAAGAGCACCATTTCAACAACAGTCCATTAGACATTTCATTTACAGAAAAATGAAACCAGCCATCAAAGAAGCATTTTCTTCACACACGCGTACGCAAGCACACACACACATGGACAAGACAGATTTAGAAATATGAATTAAACCAGAACAGATGGTCCTTAAAAGTAAAACACAGTAATTCAATCTGGCTAATGGGAGGAAAGCCACAAACTGCTCCATTCTCATTTCTTACACTGAGAAACTCGGCTGAATTGCTTCTCCAGCTTTAATCCTCAATCCCTCTGTCATTGTGTGTTTCTGTGTTGCCCATGCATATTATAAGACATTTAAAAGGAAAACACTGTATATTTACTAGACATGCCTCACCATGTGCACAGGCTGGAGCTATTAGTGCCTAGACAAAGGGGGAAATGTATCGTAATTGATTGTTACAAAAGATTACGCTCTTCAAGAAAAACATTGAGCTATTTCAGAACTGCATTCAATTCCTTAAAGTGCTGTGCAAACAAGGCTCTCAGCACAACACATTCATGCTGACATGCAGTTTGCAAAACAATTACCATGCGCTGTTGTTTGATCTTTGTCCCCACTTTGGTTCTTTATAAGTGTGACTACAACTCACTTGCCAGCTATGCAGGCAATCACAGATTCCATCAAGAAATGTCAGATATAGGCAAATAAAATGCATATTTTCAGCCCAAGTTTAAAAATGCTTTCACCAGTGAAATGGTGTGTTGAAAATAATTATGAATTATGGAATACTTTGACTTTCATGGGATCTCACAGCCTTAAGTCTCATACTAAATCTCTAATACTGGCATTCAAAACCTTGTGTTGTTAACATGTTAAATATCAAATGAATATACCTAATGTTTCTTCTTCTTCTTCTTCTTCTTTGAGCGCTTTGAGTGGTCTTTGTGACTAGAAAAGTGCTATATAAGTGCAGGTTAGTTAGTTAGTTAGTAAGTTCTTCTTCGTCGGTCGCTTATTTGATTAAGAAATATCACATGAGAGAGTGACAAACGGCTGTGATGGCATACTGAATCCATCCACTAGTAAAATATCACAATGTCAGGTGTGGTGCAACAGTTCCACGAGCACATTTTATACACAGTTTTAACCAGCAGCAATGCATGACAAGTTTAATAACTTTAAAATATCTTTAAAAAGCTATTTTGCTCAACTGAGAAAAGTCTTCCCTCCTGACAGTACCCACGGTTTACTGTTTCTAAGAAAACAATGACTATAATATGGAATAAAATAGACTTACTGCCATTTCACACACATGTACAACGATAATACTGAGCAGTGCACAAGTCATTGTTTTTATACTCACACTTCCCCCTCTTGAGCCAGTTTGATTGCCGGCTGCTCGTTCACTTGGTAGCTGCACAGAGGGAGTCCAGGAAGAAGTCAGGATTGTGTGATCTCCATGTGGGTTTTATAAGTGATCGGGATGGTAAATCCAACTACAACTTTTAGAGTTTGTCTTCAGCTGACACTGTTAGCGGTTACAGGCTAGCAATTTATCTTCAGCCCATTTCCATGTTAGTTTCCGTGGACTTTGCCCACTTCTTCTTGGCATCCTTAGAGGAAACTAGAGGGCACTCAGAGAGTGCATACCGCTGCCAAGGCTTCATTCCTCCCTCCCTTTGTAAATGGTAAATGGTGATCACTTATATAGCGCTTTTTCTCATCTCTAGATGACCAAAGCTCTTTATAGATCCTGCTATTCACCCATTCACACACTGATGGTGGCAGAGCTGCCATACACTGGCGCTGGTCTGACCCACTAGGAGCAACTGGGGGTTCAGTGTCTTGCTCAAGGACACTTCAACATGCAGACTGCAGACAGAGTGGGAATCAAACCCCTGACCCTCCAATCAGTAGTCGACCCCAAAGTGTCCCTTTGTCCGTCCATATCACCACCTTTCAAGTACCTGGATGTTCACCTGAACAATAAACTGGACTGGTCACACAACACCAACACACTCTACAAGAAGGGGCAGCACAGGCTGTATCTCCAGAGGAGATTCAGGTCTTTTGGAGTGTAGGGCGGCACTCCTGAACACCTTCTACGATTCTGTGGTGGCATCAGCCGTCATGACTGGAGTGGTCTGCTGGGGCAGCAGCATCACGGCAGTGATGTCATCTGTCATCTCTGCTGGAGTCCGAGTCCCACCCCATAGGGGACACGCTGAACGGACTGAGGAGCTCATTTAGAGGTAGGCTGTGTTTTCCTAGGTGCTCGAGGGAGAGGTTTTGCAGGTCCTTCCTACCTGCAGCTGTCAGACTTTATATTCTAACCTGTGCTCCTCATAGAAGCCATATTATACATCACAACTTTGCACAATAGAGATCGTCTCCTCCAATACACAACTTATCCATTTACAATTATTATCGAGGGTGGCAACAACACTGTCTGGGTCGAACCGCTCCACCAACCCCATGCGAAGCACGACTCAGCCTCCAGTGTTGCTGTGTGGCATGTCTGTCGACCGTGCCAGCCCCACTCTTTCATTTTAAACGTCGGCAAAGCCGGTGCAGCCCCTTGCTTCCCGGTATCTCCAGGCCAAACTCCGGAAGCAGAGGGAGCTATCATCTCGGCTCCATCCGCCATCACAGGTGTTCCACCGTGCCGCCCAGTTCCCACATCCAGGGTAACTAGGGCCCTGGCACCGGAACCCTCCCGCGATGGCCCTGGATGGAATTGGTCCTGTCCATCTCCCAGAATACTAGGCCAATCTTTGTCCCATACCGCATCATCCACCACGCTCAGAACTGGCCAGTCCCACAAACCACAGCCCGACCACTCCTCTCCGACGCCACTGGTGATCATGAAACCCAGGCCGTAGAACATGTTGCAGCCCATCACATTCGACCCACTGACGATCACCACAAACTGGACATTGGGCATCACTGCCAACTTGTATCTCACCATCAACTCCAGCGAACCCACAATGGCCAGCCTATTACCTCCGTAGCCACAATATGACATCGACAGTCTTCTCACTCGGTAATACGGGAACAAACTCCTCACAGTAGGCCAGTTCACCACGGAAACTGCTGCTCCCGTGTCCACCAACAATGGCACTTCCACGCCGTCCAGCATCACGTCACAGTAAATCCGCCCATCTGCGCTCGGAGAGACAGTGTGAACAACCATAGGAGTTGTGGTGGGGGAATCCACTTTGCGTCGCCGTTCCCCTCGCTCAAATTTTTTACAGGCCCTGGCAAAATGATGTAGGAGTCCACACTTGCCACAGCGTTTGCCCCTTGCCGGACACTCTTTTGTCTTATATTGGTGCTTGGTGGACCCGCAGCCCATACATCTGGGCGACCCGCACTCCGGGATACCGCAGGCGGTCACGTCTCTGCGTCCTAGGGCGCACTGAAAAAAAAAAGCTGCATTTCCGTTCTTCCACTACAGACACAGCCGCGAACAGAAAGCCAAGGGAGTGCTTTGATTGGTTTAGATTTGATTGACCTCTCATTCGACTAATAAGAGTCTTGAATTGGGTTTCTGAAACCTTGAAGAACCAATGACTGAAAACCTAGCAAGAGGAACCCGCCTACCAACGGCTGCGAATGCAGCGAGCCAATTGAAGCAGAGAAGTTCGACAATTGAAAGCATACGTCCCGTGCGTAAAATCTGTTTTGTGTAAGCCGCTGGGTGACACACACGCATTTGCCAGTCTTTTTTTCTTACTACTGTTCTTATTTGTTTTGAAAAATCGTTCGCCAAAACCGCAATCATGGAAGCGCAAAACCGCAATAATGGAATCATGGTTTGACCGGGTCGCGTGACCAGAACCACGAGTCGTAACAAGCGGACCAGCGTCATGTTCGTCTGACAATGAGGAAGAGAAGTTCGCCAGCGACACTGCTGTTGTGGACAGGTAAGTGTTATAAGCTAAATTATTCTTTATCCCGGAAAATTGTAATCAAAATGACTTTTGACCGATCGGTAAATTACAACTGTGCGTCATCGCAACATGACGGACCGGTCCGTGCGCCACATCTGGACCGTGAACGCCCCCCCCCCTGCTACTCTTCTGTAGCGGATTGCAGATATTATTGCAGATATTTTAGTACAACTGTGCGTAGTAGACCGCGGCGCACCGTCACTGCAGTCCATCATCTAGCGATGGGCGATGTCCGTCCTCTGTAGCGGGGGTGGGGGTGGGTGGGAGTTGTTATCCTCTACATTACAGATATTTTAGTATAATTTTTAGTGCACTGTAGGTTATTTTTTCTTGTAAAAAAAAAGCCACACAGTTTTTACGTGACGTACTTCTTTGTGTGTGGGGGCTTGTTTGTTCATTCATTCATTCATGAATGAATAAACAACCACACACACACACACACACACACACACAGCCCTGAGTGTCACCTTTCATTAGAGCCCAAGATCAAGCTTCTATATTGAATCATTCAAAAGTTACAGACGTTTTTCCAAACTGTGCCATTTGGCATAATTTGGCACAGTTCAAAAACGCCTGGGAACAACCTGAGAAGAAAGCTGTGTAATATAGTCATTTTTTGTGGTATTGTTACAAAATTTTGACCTCAGCTGGATAACACTTGGTTCTACATTTCTGTTGCATTTTCCAGCCCGTATATGACAGCTGTGTGTTATTTGCAAGCATTTGTGTCCAAAAAAACACCCAGGCGAAATTTATTTTCTTCAAGTTCAGTATGTTTAGATGACTGTTACTCAGTGGCAGGAGCACTTAGAGAGATTATGACTGTTTTGCCAAAAAATTCAAAGTGTTTTCTTTTAAATGAGACCAACCCCATGAAGATGCTGCAAAGGGTTGAAGAACAGCTTTTGATTTACTTTGGGTATGTTATTTTTAGGCGTTTTTAGGGAAATTGACCAGAGTGCAAGGGGTTAATAGCGGTAGCGTATTCTTCCGTGTCTTCTGCGCTATCATCGCTACCTGGGTCCACAGCCTGCGCCGCTGACTGTGATTCAGCTTGCCTCAACATAGTTCTCTCACTGAGGTCCTTAGATAGTTTAGATAGTTTATCCGCTGCTTCAAACTGCTGAGCTATCTCGATCCCCATGGCTAACGTCAGTTCACCGGAGTGTGTGAAGAGCCTTGACCATGTCGCAGAACATAGCATGTGCTCCACCAGCTGATCGTGGACCATTTCTTTTTCCAAAGCCCCGAACTGGCATTCCCCAGCCAGCTGACGCAGGTCTGCGCCGTATCGCTGCACCGACTCTCCAGTCTGCTGGCGGCGCTACTGAAACTGAATCCTTCAGACTATGATGTTTTCTGAAGCGCGAAAGTAGCGCACCATTAGCCCAACCACATCTTCAGAACTATCACTCTCACCCAATGTGCTGAGAATGCGTTGTCCCTCCATGCCGAGATTATGGACCAGTATTGCTCATGCACATAGTTTCTCCAATTCGCCGAGGTTTAAGGCCACCAAATAATTCTGGAATGCCACATATCACCTCGCCCAGGGAACCGGCAGCTCGCCCGGGAGCTCCAAAAATGGCCAAACTCTAGAAACTCCCTTATCCATACTTTTATCCTCATCGCCAGATGTTATGTCCATAACCAGTACTCCAATAATGAGGCCAGAGGTGCAGTAGAATGTAACTTTATTGATGCACTCACAGTGTGTCAAAGGTGCTCCCGTCTAGGCAGAGGTCTGGTCGTAAAGAGACCATGCCTCTTTCACATCCACCTTTTATACCCTGGGTGGCAGAGGAACCAGAAAGGTGCAGCCGCCACCCATAACACAAAACAATATGAAATATATCATATTTAATATATCACACATACGTAGGTGTTATGATTGGCTAACTGGGATGATACAAACCCCAATTCCAATGAAGCTGAATGTTGTGTAAAATGTAAATAATAACAGAATACAATGATTTGCAAATCCTTTTCAACCTATATTCAGTTTAATACACTACAAAAACAAGATATTTAGGGGCAGATTTACTAAGATGCTGGGCCATCGCAAAACCCTGTTTTGGCATTAAAAAACTACTGTCGAGATTCACGAAAGGGCGCAAGGCAAAATTAGCAGCGGAAAGGCGTGGGCTATGTTAATTTTGTGCGTGGCCTCATGGCATATGTATTTGTGGGAGTTGTCATGTCAAAGTGCAAATTTGAGGGAGGGGAGTATTTAAATGACTGGGGCAAGGTGATTTACTAAGGTTTGCGGTTGTCAATCTCCTGCTAAATGCGCCAGGATTTAACGCCCAAAAAAAGCTTGTCTTAATTCATCTGTGCCTGACATGATAGCAATTGTTGGTAGGAGGAGACACTGATGAGAACCGAGGGTGCGTGGCCGAACAGAAGCTTCTCTCTGTGCGTGACTTTATTTGGCATGACAGAAGAATAGATTATATGAATATCAACGGTCTCACAGAGATTGCTGTTAAGCTGAAATGGACATCAGCCGGCAGTTTTTTAAACTTTAATTTGTTTATACCGTATATAATGAATTTGTATTCATAAAATAGGATACAATAGGAGCCCTTCCTACCTGCAGTGGACATACAGATGGTGTCAATTCAATTCAATTTATTTATATAGTGCCAAATCACAACACAGGTCGTCTCAAGGCACTTTACAGAAAAGAGTGGGTTTAGGCCACACTCTTAGTTTATAGAACCCAGCAGAGACCCGTAAGAGCAACCACTGCGACGACACAGGCAAGGCAAAACTTCCCTTTAACGGGCAGAAACCTCGGGCGGAACCATAGCTCATAGAGGACGGCCATCCACCTCGACTGACTGGGTTGAGTAGCTAAATTCAAAAACTAGAAAAGCACTCGGAGAGCGCAGACCTCCGCCAAGCGCCACAGTTCCCCCCATACAGTGTTTTACATCGTAAATATTAATCCTACATTTATTGTGTGTACGTTTTCAGATTCCTTGACCATGAATATGAGTAGCAATTGGATTCATATGGATAGGATTAGTGGTTCAGTAGTTATTCAGGAAAATCGGATTTCGCATAATGGCGGTTTTCTGGATCACCACCAAAATGTAATCATCTGTAGGATACCCCATTTCTGACAATCTGTGAAAATTTCATGAAAATCCGTCCATAACTTTTTGAGTTATCTTGCTAAAAAACAGACAGACAGACAGACAAACCAACGCCGATGAAAACATAACCTCCTTGGTGGAGGTAACAAACATACAAATACAACATTCAAAGCCAAACAGTCCAGTACCAAGCCTGGCCAGGCTGCACATGCAAGCGAAGGCCTGGCAGGGGCAGCATTTCTAATTAAAGGCCTTATCAAAATAAAGATTTCAACTTGCTCTTGAATAAAGAGAGTGTCTGACTCCCGAACTGAACTGGGAAGATGGTTCCACAGGAAGGGAGCTTGATAGCTGAAAGCTCTACCTCCCAATATACTTCCAGATAGCTTGGCGACCACTAGTAGTTTGGATTTTTGGGAGCGCAGAGCTCTGGTTGGATGATAAGGAACTAAGAGTTCTTGCAGGTAAGAAGGAGCCATACCATTAAAGGGCCTGTATCATGCAAAATCGACTTCTTTGAGCTTTTAAGCATGTTATAATGTTAATTCCTCACCAAAAACACCCCCAAAGTCGTATTTTGCTCCATTCACGCATCTCTGAGTATTCCTCCTAAACCCTGCTCTCTGAGCTGCTACTCCGCCCTGTCCCTGATAATGACTGGGTCCCCACGTTCATACGTATGAACGTGGGTGAGCCGCCTACTCCAGGAAGTGCCTGTGCTGCCAGCACCGCCCCCAGGCTAACGCACACACCCACTTTCTCCGCGCAGCTAACGGAGCGGTGATCGGCAAAACTCTTTCACTTTAGCATTGACGCTGTGAAGAAGTAGTTCCTCTCGCACCTAATCTGCTCAGTGACAACAGCTGTTTGTTACGACTCACACTCGCCTGTCTCCCACCTCAGCTGCACGCACACCTGTGCCTCATCAGTCTCGGGCTATATAGCCCGCTCCACCTGGAGCTGTCTGCTAATCTTCGCTCATCGTCTCAGCGCACGCCAATTCCCTGACAGCCTGCGCACTCTGGATTGCTTCTCGTCTGCACGTAAGCTCATCATCATCTTACTTTGTCTCCAGTTTCTCCCCTGTGCACAGGTGGATTCCCTGGCGGCGCATTTCCTCCCTCATCCTTGCCATCACTCTCCTCACCACGCCGAGCGCACTCCTAGGACGCTGTCTTCCAGGCGGGAGACCTGCGGCTTAAGCCAACGCCAGCCACATTACCATCGGCAAGTAAGCACAAGACTGTGTATTAATTCCGCTGGGTGCGCACCGGCAGCTAATCTCTGTTCTGCTCTGCCCTTAGGGTTGCCTGGCTGTACGGCGCTCCGCTTCGCCCTCGACACATCCTGTTCACCTGCAACACATATCACTCCAGACATGCACCCATACACCTGCTTTTCTCACAATAAAATTATTGAATCACACTCGAGCCTGTGTGTGTGTTCCCTGGGTCAGACCTTATGTCACTGTTTCCTTTTTTACGTAAGACAATATCTTCTAAGTGGCGTAAATGTGTCTTTGGCTGTGAGAGATTTAGGAGTTTGTTCAGCCTTCCTTGTTTTCGTGGGCGGAACCCAGCGACACGCTGCAGCAGTCGGCTCAGGGGTTACGTCATTAAATGGGCGGCAGCCACAAGAAGGACAGGCAGAGCCTCAGAGATCGAGGCATCTTACTTCCGGGCTTGCGAAAATAACTCATATTTCATAAGAAATTCATTCTCCAGTGTACCAAAGGTAATATACTATCACATACATGCATATAGTTTACTCTGAAAGGCTTAAAATAGCATGATATAGGCCCTTTAAGAGCTTTATAGGTTAGGAGCAATATCTTGAATTCAATTCTATATTTTATTGGGAGCCAATGTAAAGAAGCTAAAACTGGAGCAATGTGATCGCTTCTCTCTGTTCTCATAAGGATACATGCAGCTGTATTCTGAATGAGTTGGAGAAACTTTATGGACTTATTTGGGCAACCTGATAAAAGTGAGTTACAATAGTCAAGGCTAGAGGTGATAAAGGCATGGACAAGTTTCTCTGTGTCTTTATGAGACAGGATGGACCTAATTATAGAAATATTACGCAGATGGAAGAAGGCGGTCTTAATGGTTTGCTGTATATGAGAGTTGAAAGACACATCTTGGTCAAAGACAACTCCAAGATTCCTAACAGAAAATGTAGAAGCGAGAACAATGCCATCTAGTGTTGTTATCTTGCTAGAAAGAGTACTTCTAGCATGTTTGGGGCCAAGAATGATGACTTCAGTTTTATCTGTATTCAGCAATTGAAAGTTGTAGTTCATCCAGGTTTTGATATCCTCAAAACACTCCTGGAGTAAACCCAACTGGCTGGGATCATCTCGATTGATGGATAAATACAAGTGTCGTCAGCATAACAATGAAAATAAATAGAATGCTTCCTCATAATGTCTCCCAAAGGCAGCATGTATAATGTAAACAATACTGGTCCAAGTACTGATCCCTGCGGAACTCCATAGCTAACCGTGGTCTGAGTAGGGGACTTGTTATGGACATGAACAAACTGGGAATGATCTGAGAGATAAGACTGGAACCATCTTAGCGTTGTTCCATTCAGGCCAATTTGCTGTTCAAGTCTCTCTAGCAGAATATGGCGGTCAGTGGTGTCAAAGGCAGCGCTGAGGTCCAATAAAACAAGGACAGAGACAAGTCCTTTGTCAAATGTCATAAGGATGCCATCAGTAACTTTCACTAAGGCTGTCTCGGTGCTGTGATGTTTCCTAAAACCTGACTGAAATTTCTCAAATATAGAATTTTTTTCTAAAAAGGTGCATAGTTGATTGGCGACTACTTTTTCGAGGATCTTGGAAAAGTAGGGGAGGTTAGATATTGGTCTATAATTGGCCAAAATCCCAGAATCAAGCGAAGGTTTTTTAAGTAGGGGTTTAATTACTGCCACTTTAAATGACTGCGGTACATGTCCTGTCAATAGGGACATATTAATTATGTTCAAAAGAGATGGACTAACCAGAGATAGTGATTCCTTCACTAGTCTAGCGGGGACTGGATCTAAAAGACAGGTAGTTGATTTAGAGGCTGACACTATTAGGGATAGATCAGAATGATTAATACAAGAAAATTTAGAAAAGTGGAGTTCTGAGTCTGTGGGCACAGCAGTGTTAGGTAGAGGCTTGGTATTTTTAGGGGGGCTATTTTTTGGAATATTATTCCTAATACAGACAATTTTATCATTAAAAATTTCAAAAAGTCGTCAGCACTAAGAGTTGGAGGGATGTAGGGATCTATGGCATTTTGGCTCTTGGTTAGCTGAGCCACAGTGCTAAAGAGAAATCTATGGTTGTTTTTATTTTTTTCTGTCAAGGATGAATAGTACTGTCGCCTAGCACTACGGAGAGATTTCTTATAGGTGGTAAGGCTGGCATTCCAGGCTGAACAAGATTCTTCTGTCTTATTTGCACGCCAAAGCCTTTCACAGGATCTAACTTTCTGTTTTAACTTACGGGTGTGGGAGTTGTACCATGGAGCTAGCCTCCTATTTTTAATAGTTTTCTTTTTAAGAGGGCCTATGGAGTCAAGTGTTGACTGCAATGAGGCTGCAGTACTACCAACTAAAAGGTCTAATTCTAATGGATTCAAGTAGTCAGTGCTGTCTGCTATATTAAGACATGGTAATACAGTAAGTGCTGAAGGGATTAATTCTTTAAAGCGAGCCATGGCACTATCAGATAAGTATCTGAATCAGAATCAGAATCAGAATCAGAATCAGGTTTATTGCCATTGTTCATGTAGTACACAAACTAGGAATTTGTCTCGGTACAATGCTGCAACATTAAACATGATAAGATAAGAGAAATAAACTATACATGTAATAAAGTGTAGGATAAGATTAAGTGATACTGGTCAACAGTTAAAATATATATTAGCCAGCAGCAGATACTGTGGAGAACTATATAGTGCAGTCGGTAATGCAGGAAGAAAACAGTGATGATTGACATGAGTCTGGTTGAGCTGCTGTACATGGTGCACGAGAGTCACTTAGTGTTCAGCAGTCTAATGGCAGAGGGGAAGAAGCTGTTCATGTGACGGGAGGTTTTAGTCTGGATGGACCGAAGTCTTCTACCAGAGGGGAGGGGGGCAAACAGTACGTGACCAGGGTGTGAGGGATCGGCTATGATCCGGCCAGCACGCCTCCGGGTCCTGGAGATGTACAGATCCTGGAGAGATGGGAGCTTGCAGCCGATCACCTTCTCAGCAGTGCGCACGACGCGCTGCAGCCTTAGTCTGTCCCTGGCAGTGGCTCCTGCGTACCACACGGTTATGGAGGTGGTGAGGATGGACTCGATGATGGCTGTGTAGAACTGCACTAACATCTTGGTGGGTAGCTTGAGCTTCCTCAGCTGCCGCAGGAAGAACATCCTCTGGTAACTATATTTCTGCTTGATGCTGTGAAATTGGATAGCACAAATTTGAACATTATCAAATAGTGGTCAGTCAGTGTAGGATTTTGAGGGATGACAAGCAGCTCATCAGTTTCTACACCGCAGGCCAAGACCAGGTCAAGGGTGTGATTATGATGATGGGTTGGTTTACTAACACACTGAGAAAAACCAGTTGAATTTAAGAGGGAGAGAAATGCTACACTATGACTATCATTATCAACATCTATATGAATATTAAAGTCACCAGCTATGATAATCTTGTCTGAACTAAGAACTAAGGTTGTTAAGAACTCAGAGAATTCAGACATAAATTCAGCAAAAGAAGCACTGGGAGAGCGATATACTGTGGTAAATAAAATAGGCTGCTCTGACCTCCAGGATGGATGTGCTAAGCTAAAAATTAAGCATTCAAAGGAGTTATAATTTGAGTTTAGCTTAGGCTGAGAATTCATTGGTAGGGGGGTTGGCCTCATTGATACTAACAAAATCATCAGGGCGTAGCCATGTTTCTGTGAGACAGAGTATATTTATATTGTAATCCATGATCATATCATTAATTAAGGTCGCTTTATCTGACAGAGATCTTATATTCAGCAGTCCGCATTTAATTATTTTATTTAACTGTGGTAAATTAGTGGTTTTAATCTTTATCAAGTTACGTATGTTGTATTTGTCTTGGGTTATAGTGTTTTGGGTAACAGGAGACAGATACAATCTCTATGGGGTTATGAATTGAAGACTGATCTAAACAACGGGAATTAGTCGGATTAATAGGATTAATATGAGAAGTGGAAACAAAGTTGTGTCAGCCGATAGTGACTTTTTTTTTTCCCCTTTTCTGCGGAGGTTCAGGCTTGGACTCTGGAGTTTTCTTCAGCCCCCCCTCGCTCTTGAAGCAAAATCTTCCACATTGTCAATTTTCTTTGTTTTTTTCCCTCTATCCATATTTCTATATTTACAGTATTTCTTTTTGCTGTGCATAAAACGGTAATTCAGTTCCCTGTTCTCTCCATTTCTCTCTCCCAGTTCAGGATACACAATATAGGAGGAAAACAACAATGACATTAACAAAGAGAGCGCACAGATCCATAGAAACGTCCCCCGAAAGTGCAACACCATAACTCAGTGGCATTTATAAAAACTTGTGAACTGGGAGACCTGTACATTTTGTTAAAACAAAGTTACTCACATAATAAAACCCCAGAGTCTCCATCAGACCATGACGGTTCTTGTGTTAATAAAATAAACACGTTGGTTAAATAATCAGTTTATTCATGAGTAGTCCTTTTTCAAAATTAGATATTTCATTTATACATATTAAACAAATAAGTCTGCCATGTTAAATGAAAATCTAAATTTTGAAATACAATGAACAAAAATAAACTATTTTAGTGGGGTTTGCACTTCAACAAATGCTTAAAAAGAGATTTAAAAAAGCTTTATATATTATGCTCCTCCAAACTGGCTGTGCCTGTATTCATGACCTGCTTCTTCATCAGGTGTACCTGTGAGCAATTTTGCGATGCTCTTGGTGGATGGGTGGTCATTATTGAAATGAAGTGACTGTGTCTGTGTTCATAATTTTGCGTGTTGTTAGTTGATCACTGGCAAAAATTGGCCACTCCCTTAGGTGCTCTGTCTAAATTGCGCACTCGCTAATTTGCACTGCCTTAGTAAATCTGCCCCTTAATGTTAAAACTGATAAACTTTATTGTTTTTCGCAAATATTCGCTCATGTTGAATTTGATGCCTTTAACACATTCCAAAAAAGCTGGGACAGGGGCATGCTGACCACTGTGTTGCATCACCTTTCCATTTAATAACACTCAATAACCATTTAGTTAATTAAGAACTGAGGACACTAATTGTTGAAGCTTTGTAGGTGGAATTCTTTCCCACTCTTTCTTGATGTACGACTCAGTCACTTAACAGGCCGGGGTCTCCACTGCTGCCCTTTGCACTTTATAATGTGCCAAACATTTTTAATGGGAGACAGGTCTGGACTGCAGGCAGGCCAGCCTAGTACCCCCACACTTTTACTACAAAGCCACACTATTGTAACACATGCAGAATGAGGCTTAGCATTATCTTGCTGAAATAAGCAGGGACGTCCCTGAAAAATACACTGCTGGAACTGGCAGCATATGTTGCTCCAAAACCTGTATGTACTGTCCATCCATCCATCCATCCATCTATCCATCTTCTACCACTTATCCGGGATCCAGGTTGCGGGGGCATCAGTCCAGGCAGAGTAGCCCAGACTTTCCCCCAGTTCACATAGCACCATGATCCCTCCTGCAGGTGGTGAGCCCACTGGAGGACAGAGCTATGTGCCTCCTTTGGGTACACTAGGTCCTTGATGTAATGTTTTTCATGGTGATCCACTGGACTTCCCTTAGTCTGCTCCTGGGATGATCTGGACACTCAAATCCCTCCATCATGATAAGGTGGCGAGGGGCGGAGGGGACTTGTATGTACCGTTCAGTATTAATGGTTCCTTCACAGATGTGCAAGCTACCTATGCCATGGGCATTAAAACACCCCCATACCATCACAGATGCTGGCTTTTGAACTTTGTACTGATAACAATCCATATGGTCCTTTTCCTCCTTAGCTTGGAGGACACAACATCCATGATATCCAAAAACAATTTGAAATGTGGGCTTGTCAGACCACAGCACACTTTTCTACTTTGCGTCACTCCATCTCAGATGAGCTCAGCCCAGGGCAATCAGGGGCATTTCTGGGTATTGTTGATATATGGCTTTCGCTTTGCATGGTAGAGTTTTGACTTGCACTTGTAAATGAAGCTGTGTTAACTGACAATGGTTCCTCAAAGTGTTCCTGAGCCCACGTAGTAATATCCTTTACAGAATGTTGTTGGATTTTAATGCAGTGCTGTCTGAAGGATCAAAAGTCATGGGCATTCAATGTTGGCTTTGGGTCTCGCCACTTTCGTGGAGAAATTTCTCCAGATTCTCTGAATCTTTTGATGATGTTATGGAATGTAGACAGGGCTTGACATCAACACCTGCCAACCGGCCAGTGGTGGGTGAATTTCAGCAATGGACAGTTAGACAGCCACTCCAACTAGCCACTTTGGTGGGTTGTAGTTTTCTCAAACAGCATCTAAAATAATAAATCTATTGCAATGTGAGTCTACGAAACTACAACTCCCATAAGCACTAGCTCAAGTAGGTTCATTTTGTCTTCTTTTAATTATTTACCTTTTGTTCTTATTAAAGACAAAAAAGAAAGGAGATGTTTTTTACTTTCTTTACATGTTTCAACTGTGCACTGCAGCCTTCGTCAGAAGAGTCAGCTGATTGCTGCCAGGTGTCATTTTATCAGCTGACTTTCGTAGGCGAAGTCATGTAAAAAAGGTAAAAAACATCTCCTTTCTGTTTTTGTCTTTAATAAGAACAAAAGGTAAAAAATCCCATAAGCACCATCTGTACTCAGTGTGTGCTCATTGGTGCATTGTCACCATGGATGGAGTTGGGTTCCGCTCTGGGCTCGGTACAGGAGAAGCCGTGGACGGTCTCTTCAGCGGGTCGGTCTCCCGTCCTGCCCCTGTTCATATCGCAGCCCGGTGGGAAGAAATGCTGTGGTGGCCTCTCCTGTAACGAGCCCGGAGCGGAGCCAGACTCTGTCTATAACGAGTTCATTTTGTGGTCAGTCTGGAGAAACAGCGACGAACAGACAGCAGCTGTCAGATCACACCTGTCCCCACTCTCAGTGATCAGATCACTGGGGCAAATGCCCCTGATCCCCCGTTGTCCCAGCGGTGAGTAGCTAATCACTGTGCTCCACCCACATCAGCTCCTTCCTCTGTGGTTTATTGTGATTAGTTTTAGAGCAAGTAGCTCTTGTTCACTGTCTGCAGTTGCACAAATTTAAGTTTGCTTATGACAGAGTGAAAATGTGACTGCACTTTGATTTCTTGCTGTAAAGAATGACTGAAGCTTCTTCTCTGGTGAACTGTATCTATGATTTCTATTTTATTCATTTACATTTTTTTTCTTTTTGTATACTTTATTAATCCCAGAGGGAAATTCAGGGCATCCACCTGGATGGATGAGGCAGCCACAGAACGGTGCCAATCCCTTCACCATTCACACCTAGGTGTCAGACATTGAAACTCTTATCCCTGACCTGTTAAATGAATACCCCCACGCTAAAACTGTCATTGTACATGTTGCATGCAACAACATCCCAGATGAAGCATCGGAAATTTTAAAGAGTGACTTCAAGAGCCTTCTGTCCACTCTTATGAACTGTGGCAGACGTGTATTTATTTCTGGGCCCCTCGCCCCTTTTAGACGAGGGTGCAATTATTTCAGCAGAACTCTCAGTCTTAATACCTGGTTGTGTTCTGCATGTCCTATTTTTAACATTGGTTTTGTGTCCGGTTATGGCTGCCACGTGAGAAGGACACGTCTCACTCTGCTCTGCTCCTGAGAAAAAAAAATCGGCAAATAACTCTCTCATTTGGGACAGAACGTATCCCAGCGTTTGGGCAAGGATATGTCGGTGAAGCCTAAGGCTGGAAAACCAGGTAGAGGAAAAAGCGAGCCGCCGAAACAGTCCAAATTAACGGACTTTCAGGTCTGTGACGCAGCAGATAAAGCTCCATATATGGCGGAGGAAGCTAACAGCGGTGCGGTATCTGCGGGAAACGGCACAGGTGCGGTGCTAGCTGCCATAAGTTCAATGAGAGCAGACTTTTCCTCTAAATTTGATGGGATTATGGCAGCGTTGGAAGGAATGAGAAAGGAATTGGGTGACTGTGTAGAACGAATGGTGCAGGTGGAGCTTCGTGTCTCTAGTGCTGAAGATGACGTCACCTGTCTTCAATTAAAGGTGCGCACTTTGGGAAAAAAAATAAATGTCTGGAGGATAGTGTCCTGGATTTGGAGTCCCGGTCGAGACGGAGCAACTTGAGGCTGGTGGGTCTACCGGAGGAATCCGAAGGTCGGGACTCATGTTCCTTTCTGGAAAAGTGGATTCCGGAGGCGCTGGGCAGCGCGGAGCTGCAATCAGCAGTGGTTCTGGAAAGCGCACACCGTATTGGCCCACGGAGAGATAAGGGACCACCGAGGACACTAATTATGAAGTTTCTCAGCAACAGAGACAGGATGAAGATCTTCAACGCTGCACGAGCTAAAGGAGAGATTAAACACCAGGACCAGCAGGTGCGGTTCTACCCAGATTTGGCCACAGGAATCCAACAATTGAGGAAGCAGTTTGATCCCGTACGTAAAGAGCTGCGCAACCTTGGGATTCGTCATGGTGTAATTTATCCTGCGAGACTGTTGACCACGTATGGGGGCAGAACCCATATCTTCAAGACCCCAGAGGAGGCGCAGGAGTTCATCAAGAAGATCCAAGAAGAGACTGGTGGGAGCTAAGCATGAACAAAATATAACGTAGAATATTTAAGCATTTGCACAGGCATCTGACTGACTTGAAGCAAATAGCAAGTTTACAAAATATAGATTGTATTATATATTAAAAAAAAATAAATTATGATGTACAAAGTTGCTAAAAATTTTGGAGTTAAGTTGGAAAACTACAGAGGAGAGTTAATGTTATGTCATTAAAAGCAGTAGATAGATAGATAGATAGATTTGTTTATTTGACAGGGACAGTGCAATGAACATAGACAATTAATCAATGACAATCAATCTGATGTGTTGCACAGAGTGTATAGCTATTAGCTAATTTGCAACTCTTGTCCCTGGATGGGCTTTAG
This sequence comes from Pholidichthys leucotaenia, assembly GCA_020510985.1. NCBI lineage: Eukaryota > Metazoa > Chordata > Actinopteri > Cichliformes > Pholidichthyidae > Pholidichthys > Pholidichthys leucotaenia. The sequence goes on along the minus strand of CM035837.1, from coordinate 308,511,067 downwards.
AAAGGAGAAACAAGTAAAAAAAAAAAAAAAAAAAAAAAAAAAAAGGAAAGAAAAGGAATACACAATAACCACATACATCAATGCAAAAAACATAAATACATTATAAATACACAATTATAAATATTATAAATACACAAATATAACAACCTGACACACATTTGCCTATTTCAGGCCTCCCTCCCTTCGTCACTCACTATAAACAAACACATTCATTCCTTCCCTTCATTCACTCTCACCCTGCAGACAATCATTTCATACATGGGTAGAGTTAGGGTGATTGGGAGGATGAAGAAGGAGTGGCTTTGGCTGTTCCTCGTGGGTGTGGAGCGGTCGATGGCTATATCGGGAGACGGAATTTTTCTTTTGATTTTGGGGGGATCGCCACAAATGTGGGAAGGGGGAATTTGTGTGTGTGTAGTTTGTAGGATGAATGTTCAACCACTCATTTTTTTGCTTCTCTGTATGAGCATGTTTACACTGCAAGGTAATCCCAAACTCCCTATTGATCATAAAACAAAGCGTTAATCTTAATTTAACTTCATGGAATTGCAGAGGTCTACAAAATTTAAAAAAACTTAAACAAGTTATGAATAAAATAAAAGACATGGGTTCAAAAATTGTGTTTTTACAAGAAACTCATCTAATAGAGGAGGATGTAAAAAGAATTAGGAGTAGATGGCAAGGAAGTGTTTTCACCTCATCATTTTCATCCCGAGCCAGGGGAGTTATGACTCTCATACATAAATCAGTCCCATTTCAAGTGAAAAATGTAATTGGAGACAAATTTGGAAGATATGTAATCATTCAAGGATCTTTGCTATTAGAAAATATAAATTTGGTGAACTTATATGGTCCCAATATAGATGATCAAAAGTTCTTTGCTAATTTATTTCTTATCTTATCATCACTTACAGGGCAACATATAATAGCAGGGGATTTTAATTGTACATTGAACCCCTGTATAGATAGATCAACAGGACTGGACTGTACGCACAATGGATGTAGGATGACCATTAATCATTTTATGAAAGAATTGAGATTGCTAGATATATGGAGAGAAATGAAACCACAAGTTAAAGCCTACTCTTGTTATTCCAGTACCTACAAGACATTCTCACGTATTGATTATTTTTTGATTTCCACAGAATTAAGGTCCAAGATTCAAAACTGCTTTTATGATAACATTGTGATCTCTGATCATGCACCCTGCTGTCTAATATATGTAGATAAGAAATTGACAAAGGAATCAGGTAGATGGCAATTTCAGCATAAATGGCTTCAGGATGAGGAATTTGTTAAGTACATAGAAAAACAGATAGATGAGTTCTTTGACATCAATACTACACAAACATCAGCATGTGTAAAGTGGGAGGCTTTCAAAGCTTTTATTAGGGGACATATTATTAGTTATACAGGTTCAAAATCTAAGAAGACTCGAGAGGAGAGAGTCCAATTGGAACATAAAATAAAAAAGTCTTCAGGAAAAAGTGTATGCAGGAAGTGATCCAAGGTTGGAGAACGAATTACTGATTTTGAGAGCTGATATGACAAAAAATCAGCGAATAGAGCTGCCTCGAGTCTTCTAAGATTGAAACAATCTTTTTATGAACAAGGTGAAAAATCAGGAAAATTATTGGCATGGCAGATTAAACAATTAGAATTTAAAACACCAATTACCAGTATTATAAGTAACGGACAGGTAGTTATAGATCCTTTAGAAATTAATAGAGCCTTTAGAGATTACTATGAAAAATTATATGATACCAAAAATGAATCTGATTTAACAAAACTAAATGGGTTTTTGAACGAACTATCTATACCGTGTATTCCAAATGAAAACAGGGAGATACTGGAGTCTAAAATTAGTCAAGAAGAAGTTGGGCTAGCCATTGATAATATGAAATCAGGAAAAAGTGCAGGACCAGATGGTCTTCCAGTTGACCTTTATAAAAAATTTAAGAATAAATTAATAAAACCTTTTCTGGAAATGGTTTTAGAAGCATTTCAAAATAGTAATTTACCATCATACATGAATAATGCCTTAATTATACTGTTGCCAAAACCAGGTAAGCCCTCTAATAAATGTGAAAATATGAGACCAATAAGCCTATTAAATGCCGACCTTAAGATAATCTGTAAAATTTTAGCAAGACGAATACAAGAAATTTTACCAAATATTATTAATCGAGATCAGAATGGCTTTATAAAGGGAAGACAAGGCTTCCATAATGTAAGAAGACTATTTAATATTATTTATTCTAATAAAGAAGCACAGGATACAGCTCTCCTATCACTGGACGCCGAAAAGGCCTTTGATAGAGTCGAATGGCCCTTTCTTTTTGAAGTCTTACAAAGGTTTGGACTTGGAAATAATTTCATAAAATGGGTTCAGATAATATACAATAATGCTACAGCAGAAATCCTAACAAATAACAATATTTCAAAATCAATAAAAATTAATAGAGGATGTCGACAAGGCTGTCCACTTTCACCTTTACTGTTTACTATGGCAACTGAACCTTTAGCGATGGCGATACGTTTACATTCACAAATATATGGAATTAAAGTTGGACCAACAGAACATAAAATCTCCCTGTACGCCGATGACATAATTTTGTTTATGTTGAATCTTAAAAAATCAATTCCGACCTTGTTGAATTTAATAAAGAATTTTGGGGAAATATCAGGATATAAAATAAATAAAACTAAATCTTCAATATTAATGCTAAATGAGACCCAGAGAAATTACCCAGCCCCTGAGGTAAATCAATTCAACGTTGTAAATCAGTTTAAATATTTAGGAATCCAAATTGTGCCTAAGCTAGAATCAGTCGCCAGTGTCAACTATGAAGCCTTAATGACAGATATCAATGAGTTAATTCAGAGATGGATGTCACTACCAATGTCGATGATCGGGAGAATCAATATACTTAAAAGTAATATTTTACCTAAAATACTTTATTTATTTCAATACATTCCCTTACCACCACCTTTAGATTTATTCTCAAGAATTAAAAAAAAGTTAGTGGAATTTATATGGAACAACAGGAGGGCTAGATTACGTCTGTCTTTATTATATTTACCATTTGATCGTGGAGGTCTGAAATGTCCAAATTTTATGTTGTATTATTGGTCGGCACAACTGAGGTCTATGACATATTATTTTTCATTAAATGATCTCCCTCACTGGACTGAAATGGAATCATACAATTTACCTTTACCTCTTCCCATATTCATATACTCAGATTCGGCAAAAAAATTACAAAAACAAGTTAAAAATCCATTTGTAAAGCATATGATCAAAATATGGTGTGAAGCTAAAAACTATTTAAAAGAACCACACTTATTGTCACAATTTAGCCCAATATGGGGTAATCAATATTTTAAACCAGGGAGAGCGGAGGCTGTATTTAAAGTATGGAATTTAAAAGGGATTCAAAAGATTCAAGATTTATATTTGCCATGTGCAGATAACATAATGTCTTTTGAAGAGCTGAGGATCAAATTTAATCTTAATAGAACACATTTTTTTAAATATCTTCAACTTAGAAACTTTATTAGATCAAATCAAAATAATGCTCTCACTCGACCTATTTATTCATCCTTGGAAAAAATGTTGATGAAAGATAGTAAAAGAAAGGGTATTATTTCAGAGTTTTATAACTCATTGACAGTATCCTCAAGTGAAAACTCACAGAAAAGATTAAACTACTGGAAAGAAGATCTGCAAACTGAAATTTCAGAGGAACAATGGGAATTGGCTTGTACAGAAGCTCAAACCAAATCAATAAATGTACGTCTTAAATTGATACATTTTAAATGGTTAATGCGGATGTATGTTACACCGGAGGAGTTAAATAGATATAACAAAAATATACCAGATACGTGCACAAAATGCATGGAAAGTAAAGGAACCCTATTTCATTGTGTATGGGAATGTAGAATAATTAGAATGTTTTGGGAAGAGGTGAGGGTAACAATTGAAAAAATAATCTCAAAACAAATCCTATTGAATCCTAAACTGTTTTTGTTGGGTCTGTACCCAGAAAAGCATAACTTTAATAAAAGTGAAAGAACATTCATAGACCTCAGTTTGCTTAATGCCAAAAAATGTATTGCACTACTGTGGAAAAAGACTCATAGACCAGATGTGACTCAGTGGTTAAGACAGATGTTAACAAACCTTCCACTAGAAAGAATAACATACATACTGAAATCAAAGGAAATTGTGTTTGAGAATATATGGAGACCTTTCATTGATTTTGTAAAAAATTTAAACATAACTCTTGAAGAAGGTGAATGATGTGTGTGGACCTTGTAAATTCCAAACTGGTGAACATAATATGTATACTTATGTAATGGATTGTCTAGGCTAAACCGAGGAGCATTGTTGAAGACTTGATTTTGTTGGTGGTTGTGGGTGTTTTTAGTGCATTTTTGTTTTGTAGTACTTTAGTGTTAGTGTTTGATTGTTTGTGTCATGTTTGTTATTAAAAAAAAAAAGGTTCAATAAAGATATTGTGGGAAAAACATTGGTTTTGTAGACAATTTCAACCTGTTTTGGAACCGCCCATCGTTTATGAGGCCAGATGGCATCCATCTAAATAGACTTGGTGCACATATTTTAAGGGACAATCTGTTCTATTCCATTCAGCATTTTTTAGTACAGTGACTGAATTTTGCTGCATTCACTCACCCCAAAGTTCCTGGATCTGCCAACCAGCCCTTCTCTGTTTCCACTTCTCATATTAATCCTATTAATCCAAATAATCCTCACTGTTTAGATCAGCCTTCAGTTTATAACCCCACTGAGATTGTGTCCGTCTCCCGTTACCCAAAATATTATAACCCAAGACAAATACAACATAACTTGATAAATTCACACCTTTCTGCAGCTCCTCCTCATCTGCCACCCCTCAACTTAGTCCCTGTCTTCCCCTCAAAGAACCTTTGTCTACCCCCCACAGTTTATAAAAATATAATGTATAAACATCCTAAAGTGATTAAACAAAAAGTTGGTAAAACTCAAATTAAACATCACGTCTCTAAATTTAATGATTCTACCTCTCTTCTTCCTCCTCATAATTTAAAAATTAAATGTGTTTTGTTAAATATTAGGTCTCTAACTCTCAAATCTCTACTAGTTCACGATCTATTAATTGATCATCAGATTGATTTAATATCCCTTACAGAGACTTGGTTAGGGCAAGATGATTATGTTGGTTTAAATGAATCAACTCCCTTTGGTTATCTAAACTATCATAATCCTAGAAGTTCTAGTCGTGGAGGTGGAGTAGCGGCAGTTTACCATTCTAAATTACTAGTTAATGTAAAGCAAAAAACCTGTTTCAATTCCTTTGAGGGCCTGGTCCTCAGTATGAGGCATGTTAGCAATTGTAGCTTAAACCCTATCTTCTTTGCCATAGTCTACCGCCCTCCCTCTGCCTACTCAGAGTTTTTAACCAATTTTGCCAAATTTTTAGCTGATTTAGTGCTGAAATCAGATAGAATAATTATAGTAGAGGATTGTAATATACATGTTGATGTAGATAGCGACTGTCTTAATAAGGCATTCAATTCAGTATTAGACTCAATGGGGTTTTCCCAGAAAGTAGAAAATTCTACCCATTATCTCCACCATACATTGGACCTTGTTCTGACTTATGGTATAGAAATAGAAAATCTGGTAGTGTCTCCTCATAATCCTGTACTGTCACACCATTGTCTGTGAACCTTTGATTTCACTATTTCTGATCATTTGACTCCTAAACAAAAATATTCCTACAGCAGATGTCTTTCACATGATGTTGTTTCCAAATTTTTGCAGATTATTTCCTCTATACCATGTGTCAACACAACAGAAATAATAGATGGAGAGCTTGATCCTTCCGTAATTGATAGCATGGTAGATAGTGTTATTGCCTCTCTGCATCAGACTCTAGACTTGGTGGCCCCTTTAAAAAAGAAAAAGTCTAATCAGAGATTTTTTAGCCCCTTGGTTTAACACAGAAACTCGTAGCTTAAAACAGAAGACTCGTCAATTAGAAAGAAAATGGTGTTCGACTAATTTAGATTAATTCTATTTAGCATGGAGAAATCATCTCCTAATTTATAAAAAATCTCTTAGAAAAGCTAGAACAAGTTACTACTCTGCATTAATAGAAGAGAATAAGAATAATCCCAGGTTTCTTTTCAACACTGTAGCCAGGCTGACAAAGAATCAGGACTCTGTCAATCCTCGCATCCCCCTAGAGCTTACTAGTCAAGACTTTTTGAACTTTTTCAATCATAAAATTTTATCTATTAGAGATAAAATCAATCAGATTATTCCCACTGTAAACTTAAGTACAGCAACTACTACAACACCTTCAACTGATATCTGTTTGGATAAGTTTACTCCAACTGACCTTTTACAGTTAGATAAAATAATCTCCTCATCCAAGCCTTCAACTTGTCTTTTAGACCCTATTCCTACCAGCTTATTTAAAAAAGTCTTCCCATTTATTGATAGCCGTATTCTTCAAATAATCAATTCTTCTTTAACCTTAGGTCATGTACCGCAGGCTTTTAAAACTGCTGTAATTAAACCCTTACTTAAAAAGCCAATGCTCGATCCAGGAGTTCTAGCTAACTATCGACCAATCTCTAATTTGCCTTTCATTTCAAAAATCTTAGAAAGAGTTGTTGCTATGCAATTATTTGACCACTTACAGGGAAATGGTTTATTTGAAGAGTTTCAGTCTGGGTTCAGAATTCATCATAGTACTGAAACAGCCTTAGTGAAGGTCACTAATGACCTTCTTATCGCATCTGATTATGGACTCGTTTCTGTACTTGTCCTTTTAGATCTTAGTGCAGCCTTTGATACTATCGATCATGATATTCTACTTGATAGATTAGAACACTTTGTTGGACTAAATGGTACTTCACTGCAGTGGTTCAGATCCTATTTGTCCGACAGACTTCAGTTTGTTCAAATCAATAATGAGTTTTCTTCCAACTCTAAGCTCAGTCATGGAGTTCCACAGGGATCTGTGTTAGGCCCTACTCTTTTTAGTTTATATATGCTTCCGTTAGGTAACATTATTAGAAAGCACTGTATACATTTTCATTGTTACGCAGATGACACACAATTATACCTGTCAATGAAGCCCGATGATTGTAATCATTTAGCCAAGTTAGATGCCTGTCTTAAGGAAATCAAAGCTTGGATAACTTGTAATTTTCTGCTATTAAACCCAAAGTAGACTGAAGTCATTCTTGTTGGTCCCAAAAACCTTAGAAATACCTTTCCAAATCAAACTCTTAATTTGGACGCAGCTACTCTTACTTTGAATAGTTCTGTGAGGAACTTTGGAGTTATTTTTGATCAAGATCTGTTTTTAATTCACATATTAAATTTGTTTCTAAGACTGCCTTCTATCATTTGCGTAATATTGCCAAGATTAGAAGCATCTCGTCTCTGAGTGATGCCGAGAAACTGATCCACGCTTTTGTTAGCTCTAGATTAGATTATTGTAACTCATTATTATCAGGTTGTCCTAAAATATTTTTAAAAAGTCTTCAGTTGATCCAAAATGCTGCTGCAAGAGTTTTAACAGGTACTAGAAAGAGAGCTCATATCTCTCCGGTTCTGGCCTCCCTTCACTGGCTTCCCATAGAGTTTAGAATTAAGTTTAAAATCCTTCTTCTCACTTACAAAGCTCTCAATAATCAGACCCCCTCTTATATAAAAGATCTAATATTACCCTATCATCCTAACAGAGCACTACGCTCCCAAAATGCTAGATTACTTGTAATACCTAGAATCTCCAAAAGTGCAATGGGAGGCAGAGCCTTCTGCTATCAACCTCCTTTCCTGTGGAACCAGTTACCAATTTGGGTTCGGGAGTCAGACTCGATCTCTGTTTTTAAGAATAGGGTAAAAACGTTCCTCTTCAATATAGCCTACGATTAGGGAATGATCTTGTGTCTCTTAACCCTCCCTTTGTTTTGCTGTTATTAGATTTAGACTGCCGGGTGACCTCCAATAATGTACTCGCCTTTTCTCTGTTAATGTTTGCTCTCTTATGTCTGTTCTTTTCATCTTCTCTATCCCCTCACCCCCCAGCCAGTCGCAGTAGATGACTGCCCCTCCCTGAGCCTGGTTCTGCTAGAGGTTTCTTCCTGTTAAAAGGGAGTTTTTCCTCTCCACCGTTGCCTAGTGCTTGCTCACAGGGGATCGCTTGATTGCTGGGGTCTTTCTGCAATTGTGGGGTTTCCCCTACATTTGAAAGTGCTATGAGATGACTTTTGTTGTGATATGGCGCTATATAAATAAAGTTGAATTGAAAGATGCTGGGATAGGCTCCAGCCCCCCCCCCCCCCCCCCCGCGACCCGAAAAGGATTAAGCGGAAGAAGATGAATGAATGAATGAATTGAACCTAGGGCCACTTTAGAGTCTCCAGTTAACTAACCTGCATGTTTTTGGCCTGTGGGAGGAGACCAGAGTACCCGGGGTAAACCGAGGCAGACACAGGGAGAACATAACTCCACTCAGAAGGGTCACCAATGGTCAGGGGGTGAGATCAAACCCACGATGGTTGGGGCGGAATTGATCCCGTAACCTTCTTACTGTACTGCCACAGTGCTAACCACAGTGTCACTGAGCTGCCCGGCAACATACTGTTGTGATATGCTGCTAATTCATGGAAGTAAACCCATTAAAAATGTATTTTTAATGGGCTGGTCCAGGGCTGTCAAACACATAGCCCGCAACCCAAAAACGACCAGCCAGAGGGTCAAAGTTTTTCTCTGTGAATTTACAGCTTTATTTCTAGTAAATTTCTGACTATTTCTACTGATTAGAATTGTTCATGTAAATTTGAGACATTTTTATCCTAAGGATTAAACTTTCTTCTCATCAGTGTTCTTTTTCTTTCTCGTCTTTATTATGAGTTTTTGGGTTTTTTTTAATGCCCCTCATTGATCATCACCTTATCGTGGTGGGGGGTTTGCATGCCGTAGTGATCCCAGGAGCTATGTTGTCCGGGACAATTTGCCTCTGGTAGGGTCACCCAAGACAAACTGGTCCTGGGTGAAGGGCCAGACTAAGAACGATCCAAGAGACTCTCATGATGAATGCTAGAACAAGTATTCAGTGTACCCTGCCCGGTATGGGGTTACCGGGGCCCCACTCTGGAGCCAGGCCTGGGGGAGGGGCTCAATGTCTAGCGTCTGGTGGCTGAGTTTCCATCCATGGGACCCTGCCGGGCTAAGCCCAAAGGAGTTACATGGGTCCGCTCTCCAGTGGGCTCACCACCTGCAGAAGGGACCATGGGGGTTTGGTGCTATGTGGATCAGGTGGCGGTCAAAGGCGGACACCTTGGCGGTCTGAGCCCAAGCTTGCTAAACTGGCTTTTGGGACATGGAATGTCACCTCTCTGGTGGGGAAGGAGCCTGAGCTGGTGCATGAGGTTGAGAGATACCGGCTAGATATAGTCGACCTCACCTCAACACACAGCTCCGGTTCCAGAACCAGTCTCCTGGAGAGGGGCTGGAGCTTGCCCTACTCTGGAGTTGCCTCAAGCGAGAGGCAACGAGCAGGGGTGGGTATTCTTGTATCCCCCCACTTTGCTGCCTCTATATTGGAGTTTTCCCCGGTGGACGAAAGGGCTGTTTCCCCGCACCTTCGGGTTGGGAAACGGGTCCTGACCATCATTTAAGCCTATGCACCAAATGATGGTTCAGAGTACCCACCCTTTTTGGAGTCTCTGACTGGGGTGCTGGAGAGTGCTCCTCTTGGAGACTCCATTGTCCTACTGGGGGACTTCAATGCGCACGTGGGCAACGACGGTGAAACCTGGAGGGGGGTGATGGGAGGAACGGCCTGCCTGATCTGAACCCGAGTGGTGTTCAGTTATTGGACTTCTGTGCTAACCACAGTTTGTCCATAACGAACACCATGTTCAAGCATAAGGGTGTCCATATGTGCACCTGGCACCAGGACACCCTAGGTCGCAGGTTGATGATTGATTTTGTTATTGTGTCATCAGACCTGCGACCGTATGTCTTGGACACTCGGGTAAAGAGAGGTGCAGAGCTGTCAACTGATCATCACCTGGTGGTGGGTTGGATCCGACGGCAGGGGAGGATGCCATTCAGATCTGGTAGACCCAAACATATAGTGAGTGTGTGTTGGGAACGTCTGGCTGAGGCCCCTATCTGGGAGGTCTTTAACTCCCACCTCCAGAAGAACTTCAACCACATTCCGAGGGAGTCTGGAGACATGGAGTCTGAATGGGCCATGTTCTCCACCTCCATTGTTGAAGCGGCTGCGCAGAGCTGCGGACACAAGGTCATCGGGGCATCTTGTGGTGGCAACCCCCAGACCAAGTGGTGGACACCAGTGGTGAGGGGGGCCATTAAGATGAAGAAGGAGTCCTATCAAGCTTGGTTGGCTTGTGGAACTCCCGAAGCAGCTGAGGTGTACCGGCAGGCCAAGCGGAGTGTAGCTCAGGTGGTTGCTGAAGCAAAAACTCGGGTATGGGAGGAGTTTAGTGAGGCCATGGAACAAGACTTTCAGTCGGCCTCGAAGAGATTCTGGCAAACTGTCCGGTGGCTCAGGAGAGGGAAGCAGCTCCCTGTCCACACTGTGTAAGGTGCGAATGGAGCGCTGCTGACTTCGACTGGGGATATCGTCGGGCAGTGGAAGGAATACTTCGAGGATCTCCTCAATCCCACTGACACGCCTTCAACAGAGGAAGCAGGGCTTGTGGACGAGGGGGATAACTCGCCTATCACAGGGGCTGAGGTCGCCAAGGTGGTTAAAAATCTCTTTGGTGGCCGGGCCCCGGGGGTGGATGAGAGTCGCCCCGAGTACCTCAAGGCCCTGGATGTTGTAGGGCTGTCATGGTTGACATGCCTCTGCAACAATGCGTGGAGGTCAGGGGCAGTGCCTTTGGCATGGCAAACTGGGGTGGTGGTTCCTCTCTTCAAAAAAGGGGATTGGAGTGTGTGCTCCAACTTTAGAGGGATCACACTCCTCAGCCTCCCTGGGAAGGTCTATGCCAAGGTACTGGAGAAGAGAGTCCGGCCGTTGGTCGAACCTCGGATTCAGGAGGAGCAATGTGGTTTTCGTCCTGGCCGTGGCACATCGGACCAGCTCTTTACCCTCTCGAGAATCCTCGAGGGTTTGTGGGAGTTTGTCCAACCAGTTTACATGTGTTTTGTGGACTTGGAGAAGGCATCTGACGGTGTCCCTCATGGTTTTTTGTGGCGGGTGCTTCGGGAGTATGAGGTATCGGGCTTGTTACCAGCTATTCGGTCTCTATACGACAGTTGTGAGAGTTTAGTTCGTAGTGCCAACACTCAGTCGGACTCATTCCCAGTGAGAGTTGGACTCTGCCAGGGCTGCCCTTTGTCACCGATCCTGTTCATATTTTTTATGGACAGGATTTCTAGGCGCAGCCAGGGAACGGAGGGTGTCATGCTTGGTGACCACAGGATCTCATCTCTGTTGTTTGCAGATGATATTGTCCTGCTGGCTTCATCCAGCAATGACCTACAGGTCTTACTGGGATAGTTTACCGCTGAGGTGAGAATCAGTACCTCCAAGTCCAAGTCCGTGGTCCTCAGCAGGAAAAAGGTTGATTGTCCTCTCTGGGTTGGGGACAAGCGCCTGCCCCAAGCGGAGGAGTTTAAGTATCTTGGGGTCTTATTCACGAATGAGGGGAGAATGGAGCAAGAGATTGACAGATGGATCGGAGCAGCATCTGCAGTGATGCGGACATTGTACCGGTCTGCTGTGGTGAAGAGGGAGTTAAGCTCTAAGGCAAAGCTGTCATTTACCAGTCAATCTACATTCCTACCCTTACCTATGGTCATGAGCTTTGGGTAATGACAGAAAGAACGAGATCACGGATACAAAAGGCTGAAATGAGCTTTCTTCGTAGGATTGCTGGACTCACTCTCGGAGATAGGGTGAGGAGCTCAGTCATCCGGGAGAGGCTCAGAGTAGAACCACTGCTCCTCCACACTGAAAGGAGCCAGTTGAGGTGGTTTAAACATCTGATCAGGATGCCTCCTGGACACCTCCCACTTGAGGTGTTTTGGGCACGTCCCTCTGGGAGGAGACCCCGGGGCAGATCCAGGACTCACTGGAGAGACTATGTCTCCCAGCTGGTCTGGGAATGCCTTGGTATCCTCTCTGAAGAGCTGGAGCAGGTGGCTGGAGAGAGGGAAGTCTGGGCTTCTCTGCTTGAACTGCTGCCTCCGTGACCCAGAGCTCCGAAAAAGCGGTAGAAGATGGATGGATGGATGGATGGATGATGGATGGTCTTTTTATGGTGAAAACCAGTAGTGTCCATTTAGGTTAAATCCATCAGCAACTACTAATGGCATCATGCAGCCCTGAAGGGGTGCCCCAATTCTTAGAGGTAATTTTCAACTCCTAGGGGTAGGCAAAGGGGAAGGGGTACAAATGTAAGTCAGACCCCAAATCTACCTGCAGTTCACTCTCACATTGCAAATATTTTTCTCTATTGTTTTACAGTATTTACTGGTGTCAGTACATAATTAGAGAGTATTTCTCTTGCTATTTTTTTTATGTATGTATTAGGGTCATTTACATCTAAAAAGGTTGTAAATTTAGTTCAAGTAAATTTTAGCCGGCCATCGTCACATTTGATCATATTAAACATAATTTTCCAACCACAAAATTGTGGCTAGGGAAAAGTCTGAGTGGCTAGTAAGTTTGGAAAATTACCAGTCACAGTGGCTGGTGAGCAAAAAAGATCATGTCAAGCCCTGACTCTTGATGATAAAATCCCTAAATTCCTTTTAATTGTATGTTGAGAAACACTGTTCTTTAACTGTTGGACTATTTGCCCACGCAGCTGTTTACAAAGTGGTAAACATCAACCATCCTTGCTTGTGAACAGCTGAGCCTCTCAGGGAGGCTCCTTTTATACCGAGTCATGGCACTCACCTGTTTCCAGTTAATTTGTTCACCTGTGGAATGTTCTAAAACTGTATTTTTTGAGCATTCCACAACTTTCCCAGGCTGTGTTCGGAATGTTCACTCACTCACTCACTCCCTACTTGCTATATAGTGAATTTAAATATTGTGGACTATACAGTAAACTCAATATAACAATAAAATTAACCACTTTCAGACACTACTGGGCTTGTTTTCGTGGCACGGTTAATGAGTCATCACGTGAGACAGTAAAACGTAACAGACCAACAGTGGTAAAAAAAAAATAAAAAAATGAATACCTGCATGTAATTTGTAGTAAATATGTATTAAATCAAATTGTTTTTGCTGAATTAATAAATATAAATACCTTAAAGTGTCTGTGACACGATGTAGGAACTATGGATCAGTATTCAGTATGAATTTATCTTCAATCGTCCACATAGTTGGTTCTGTTGACTTAGAACGCTAAATAAGTGGAAAAATATTTCTAAGTGAATTCAAATTTAGCGCCGTGTTGCAGAAACATGATATCCAGAGACTCGCCTCATTTCCGGATATGACGTCATGAGGAGAGTTTCCTCTCAGCTGATCCGTGTGCTGTCAATGTAAATAAGCTGTTTAGCTTCTATATCAGCGAAGAAATGCTGAATCGTTGCGTGGCAGCTGGGTGTTCTAATTGCTCCAGTGAACGTATCAGCCTGTTCTCATTCCCAAAAGATCCAGATCTTCTTAAAAAATGGGCAAAGCAAGTACAGAGAACAAGGGACAAATGGCAACCAACACCAGACCCTGTCAAATAAACTAATCTACTACTACTCTGTAGCGATCATTTCACTGCAGACAGTTTTGAGGAGGCGCCTGCTATACAGGAATCTTTAGGCTTGAAAGTTTGTTACAAAAGGGTTTTAAAACCGACTGCCATACCCACGGTCTTTAAACGAAAACCCACAGCTCAAGACTATATCAACAAATCAAAACAGCGCAGAGAAGCAACAGTGTCAAAACTCGCCTGGAAAAGAGTTTGTGTAATTGATTTTTTTCCCCACATTAGGCGATCGTGATTTTATTATATTTTTTCCGCTGAAAGTAAAATCCTTCCCTATGAATTTTGAAGCCGAGTGTTGACTTTACTCCAAATGGATCGACTTTGTGTTAAAAAAAACGTTATATTACTTTTTTCAATTTTCATTTTTATAAATCTCATTGCCTACCAAAACTGAATAGCTAAGCTTTTTTTTTTTTATTTCCCCGACCACCCCATCGGGGAAATTTAGATCTATCTGTATATTACCATTCAGTGTTTTGGAGGCAACTGACGTCCATCTCTAGCCCTTCACGTTGGACCCTTCATCCTCTGAAACATGCGAGTTATCGTCGCTTCCTGAATGATATGGTTCAAATAAATAGGGCTGCAGTCCTTCGTTAGAACCAACTTGCTCTTCTTCATCACTCGGTCCTGCTTCTTCCTCAAAAACTATCGACAAATCTCTCAAATCTTCACTGAAATTGCTCGCAACTTCCTCCGCTTCAGTGTACTCAGCCATGCTTGTTTACATCTTTGGTTCCCCTCATTATGTCACAAAATGGCGGCGGCGTTTGACCAAATTTCAACAAATGAACATCGCAATCATCTGCATCACGATGTAATTTATGGTAGTATATGGAAACAAAATGTTATTAAATTTTTTTGTCTACACAGAATAAAAACACAGTAGTTCTTCTTTCTAATGATGTCTTGATTGAATTATGTCACAGACTCTTTAAGGTAGTTTATGTTGTGATGTGAAGCTCTCCTCTCACTGCTCCATTAGCTGTGCATTGCATTATGGGATATATTGGCTAATGTAGTGACCATCCGTTGTACACTACTTTTCAAAATGCATTTTGAGATATTTTGAGTGTACTGTGGCACACATATTTGAGTTGCTTAGGCTGAATATGTACAGTATATTATTGTTGCCCACGTCTCAGAATGAACAATAAGTCTGGGTCTCCTGGGGATAACAGGAGGGTGCGAAATGCGGTCTTTAGAGATGGCCTTGAGAGACTTCCTGACCACCAGGGTTTTAGGTGGAGGGGAGAAGACCTGGGGGACGATGTATTGTGTCTTGGGATTTAAAGACAATGTGACTCTGTACTTTGATGTCCCGGGTATAAAAAGAACAGATGTGGGAGGATGGGTCTCTCTTTCTGTTTGGAGGATGTTGGAGACAAGTGAATAAACCTGATTTGAGAAATAAACTCAGCCTCATCTTTTCACGCTCTCCACACTGGTGACCTTAAGACGTATTATGGACAAAAGAAATTCCCCCGAACCGGACTCGCCAGGAACCAGCCAGGCGAACGCAGTCTCAGTCAAACTATCAGATTTCTGGCAGGACAATCCGGACTCCTGGTTCCTCTTGGCCGAAGCTCAGTTCGCTCTCGGGGGAATAACGGCAGATGACACAAAATTCTACCATGTTATCGCCAAGCTCGACAACCGCACGGCTCGTCATGTGCAGAACCTGGTGCAGCGCCCACCGGCCGAAGACAAATACAGCGGGTTGAAGGCTGCGCTCATCCAGCATTTCACTCCCTCAGTCCAGGAAAGAGCGGAGAGACTCCTGGCCCTGAACGGCTTGGGAGACAGCACACCCGTCGACCTGATGGAAGACATGCTGAGGCTGAGGGGCTCAGACGGCGACGACCTGCTCTTCACCCACATTTTCCTGAGAACCCTACCGTCAGAGACGAGAGCGACCCTGGCCGGTTCACCGTTGTTGGCCCAGCAGGACTTCTGTGCGCTGGCCCAGGAGGCACAGTGGATTCTCAACGCCAGCAGACAGCGCGCGGCCACCGCAGCAGCGACTGGACTCGACGCGAGGGCCGGAGATAGCAGGTGGCCAGAGGCGGCAGCAGCAGACCCACCGGCAACGGCGGCAGTGAAGGCCAGACATCGCGGAGGAGATGACCTCTGTTTCTACCATCATTGTTTCGCAGAGAGGGCACGTAAGTGTATACCACCGTGTCAGTTCAAGAGCTTGGGAAACGCCAGAACCGAGGGTCGGTAGCAGCTGCGGCCCTCGGTGAACAGAACAAGCTGCTCTACTTGACGGATGCGCGTTCAGGGAGGCAATTCCTCGTGGACACAGGCTCCCAAGTGAGTTTCATCCCGCCAACCTATGCTGACCGGCTGGCAGGCCCCGGGAGTATCGAAGCATCGGCAGCGAACGGCTCGAGCATTAAGACCTTTCGGTGAGAAGACTCTGCTTCTGTCCCTGCAAGGCCGTACTTTTGAGTGGACTTTTATTATAGCTGCGGTGAGCTTCAACATGTTAGGGGCTGATTTTCTGTGTTCACATGGGTTGTTGGTTGATCTTCCCAATAGACGCTTGGTTAATGCACTCTCTTTTTACTCTATTCCCTGTGCAGCTCGAGTGACCCCGCCCACAGCACAAGCCAACGTTGCTACGGCAAGCGGTAAGTTCCACACACTCCTCACTCAGTTTCCAGCACTCACGGTTCCCACATTTTCAGCAGCCGTCGCTAAACACGCAGTGGAACATTTTATTACTACCGCCGGTCCCCCCGTTTTTGCAAAAGCTCGGCGCTTGGATGCAGCTAAACGGGCCATAGCGCGCGAGGAGTTTGCCAACCTTGAAAAGTTGGGCATCATCTGGCGTTCGAACAGCCCATGGGCTTCCCCGCTTCACATGGTCCCTAAGGCTGACGGCTCGTGGCGACCTTGCGGTGATTTCCGCAGGTTGAACAACGCTACAGCGCACGACCGCTACCCAATCCCCCATATCCAAGATTTTTCCGTTCATCTGGCGGGGGCGCGCATTTTTTCTAAAATAGACTTGGTCCGCGGGTACCATCAAGTCCCAGTACGCGCTGAGGACATACCCAAAACAGCGGTAATAACTCTGTTTGGCCTTTTTGAGTTTTTGCATATGCCGTTCGGGCTTAAAGGCGCTGCGCAAACGTTCCAACGCATGATGGACGCTGTGTTGCGCGATCTCCCTTTTGTGTTCGTCTACCTGGACGACATTTTGGTAGCCAGCGCGTCCGAAGAGGAACACGAAAAACACCTCACGGCAGTTTTCCGGAGGTTGGGAGAGCACGGGTTAATAATCAACCCAGCGAAGTGTCAGTTCGGGGTGACGCGATTGATTTTTTGGGGCACCGCGTCTCTCCAGAAGGAGCAGTTCCGCTGCTGGACAAAGTGCGCGCAGTAACAAATTTTCCCCAGCCACAAACGGTCAAAGCATTACAAGAGTTTTTGGGAATGGTGAATTTTTATAACCGTTTCCTCCCCCGTGCAGCGCAGCTCATGCAACCACTGTATGCCGCGCTAAAAAACCAAAAACCCACAAATGCAATCGAATGGTCCCCGGAGCGAGAGCGCGCATTCTCGGAGGTCAAAACAGCCCTGGCAAATGCTGCGTTGTTGGCACATCCAGACCCAACGTCCCACATAGCGTTCACTACTGACGCGTCAGACGTGGCCATAGGGGCGGTAGTAGAGCAGCATGTTGCCGGGGCTTGGCAGCCGCTTGCCTTTTTCAGCAGGACTTTGCGCGATACTGAGCGAAAATACAGCGCATTCGACAGGGAGTTGTTAGCGCTCCACTTGGCCATTCGCCACTTCCAGTTCTGGCTGGAGGGTCGTCGTTTCACGGCGTTCGTCGACCACAAGCCGCTGACTTTCGCGATGGCCAAGGTTTCGGAGCCGTGGTCAGGCCGGCAGCAGAGGCAGCTGGCTGCAATCTCAGAGTTTACTACCGATATTCAACACGTAGCGGGTAAACTTAATGTAGTGGCAGAATGTCTCTCGCGCGCCGTAACTGCTCCAGTCCGCGTAGGGGTAGATTATACTGCCATGGCCGCGGAGCAAGCTAGCGGCGCGGAAGTACGCGCGGCCCCAGTCTGCGTGAGGATAGATTATGCAGCCATGGCCACGGATCAGGTTAGCGATGCGGAGGTGTGCGCGCTCCAGTCTGGACCAACAGGGTTAAGGCTGAAGAGCAGGGTGCTGCAAGATGTTACGCCCCCCCCCTAATCTGCGATGTCTCCACCGGACGTCTGCGTCCGGTGGTGCCGACCGCATGGCGCCGCCGCGTTTCTGACTCAATTCATTCTCTGGCGCACCCGAGGGTGCACGCGTCGGTCAAAATGGTAGGAGAGAAGTTTGTATGGCCGAGCCTGCACAAGCACGTTAAGGAGTGGGCAAGAGCCTGCATGGCTTGCCAGCGAGCCAAAATACACAAACACGCTAAAGCCCCCTTAGAGTCATTTCACATCCCGGCCAAGAGGTTTGATCATGTGCATGTCAACCTCGTAGGCCCCCTCCCACCGTCACAGGGGTGCACACATCTTTTGACAATGGTGGACCGCACCACGCGTTGGCCTGAAGTGGTCCCACTGGCATCAACCACAGCCGAGGAGGTGGCGCGCGTGTTTTTAACGGCTTGGGTAGTGCGTTTTGGAGTTCCGTCGGATATTACGTCCGACAGAGGTCCTCAATTTGTTTCTGAGCTTTGGTCAGCGATGGCCCACAGCCTGGGGGTAACGATCCACCGCACTACCGCGTACCACCCCCAGGCTAATGGTTTATGCGAACGTTTCCATAGGTCATTGAAAGCAGCCCTCAGAGCGTCGCTTACGGATGCAAATTGGGTAAACGGGCTACCGTGGGTTTTATTGGGGTTGCGTTCTGCACCTAAAGAGGACTTAAAAGCCTCCCCAGCTGAGTTGGTGTTTGCGCAGCCGCTCCGGCTGCCCGGGGAGTTTCTCCCGGACAATCCTGCGCCAGAGTGTCCCCCTGCTCAGCGGTTACTGAGCGACACGGGAGCGAGCACGCTTCCTGGCCCCGTTCATCACAGTTTTCCGCACGTTTTTGTACCTAAGGCTTTAAAAAATGCGGAGTTTGTTTTTGTCAGACACGATGCTCAGCGCCCAACCCTGCGACCGCCTTATGATGGCCCATTTAGAGTGCTGGAAACAGGTGATAAGCATTTTTTGCTAGATTTGGGGGGCAAGAGGGAAACAATTGGCATAGACAGACTCAAACCTGCTTTTGTGATGGCTGATGAAGCTGTGCAAGTGGCGAGGGCTCCTCGACGCGGCAGACCTCCCAGGGAGCATGCCCCAGAGATCCCACAGGGATTGACTAACAGTTCTCATCCTCAGATAGCAGATTCACAGCAGGATGGCGCCGCGGGAGCAGTAAAGCCCGCTTACAGCAAGTTCGGAAGACGATTGAAGCCCAAACAGCACGTGGACTGATGTTTGTGATTTTAGCATGATGTGCAGACTGTGTTGTATTGTTTCATCTTAGACGTTTGGGGGGGGTCATGTGGCACACATATTTGAGTTGCTTAGGCTGCATAAGTATATTACTGTTGCCCACGTCTCAGAATGAACAATAAGTCTGGGTCTCCTGGGAATAACAGGAGGGTGCAAAATGTGGTCTTTAGAGATGGCCTTGAGAGACTTCCTGACCACCAGAGTTTTAGGTGGAGGGGAGAAGACCTGGGGTACGATGTATTGTGTCTTGGGATTTAAAGACAATGTGACTCTGTACTTTGATGTCCCGGGTATAAAAAGAACAGATGTGGGAGGATGGGTCTCTCTTTCTGTTTGGAGGATGTTGGAGACAAGTGAATAAACCTGATTTGAGAAATAAACTCAGCCTCATCTTTTCACGCTCTCCACAGTACTATATAGTGAATGAAATTTTCAGTTAAGATTTCGAACAGCACTACAAAATGGCTGATTCACTATAGAGTACACTATATGTGGAAGGAGTGAGCATTTCGAACACAGCACTCGTCTTTTCTTACTCCTGCCCCAGCTTCAAAGGCATCAAATTCAAAATGACTGAATATTTGAAAAAAAAACCCAAACATTTACCAATTTGAATATATCTGGTCTTTGTAATGTAGTCAGGTGAACATAGGTTGAAAAAGATTTGCAAATCATTGTATTCTGTTTTTATTTATGTTCTACAAAACATCCCAACTTCATTGGATTGGGGTTTGCAAATCTAGCTTAGCTTGCCCATTTCATAGGAAACAGATGAGGTGTGTCACAATACATGCTAAATGCCAAGCTAGTGCCATTACACATGCATGCCTCGTCTTTCACATTTTCAAATTAAATAAAGTCAGAAGTGTGCATTATGCTGTGAGGCTTTAATTGAAACAATATGCTATAACACTTTAACAGAAGTTGTGCAGCAAATCATTTTTTTAAAGCAGTCTTTGGTGGTAGCTAAATCGGCTAACTGAAAGGGAGGACAAACATGGGTCCAGATTTTGAGGACCCTCTCCTGTCAAATAGCTCTCCGCTGTGGAAAAGAAGGTGTAATATACACCATGGTATGCACATGTCCACATTTCAATAAGTAAACACCAGTTATTCTAGTAGTAGTAGAAGCAGTAAGAGCAGTAGTAGTAGTAGGTCTGTTTGATGATCAGCATAACAGTGCCTAGCAGAATGCATGGCAGTCATCATCTAGATAAGTTGCAAAGGCATTGCTGCACAGTCTTCCCACGCCATGTTGCACGTAACTTACGTGCAACATGGAGATATTCACTTTTACACCATTTTCAAAATTTATACCCATATTGTTGTAAACAATACAATATGGCATACCCCCCCCCCCCGGTGTAAATGTTTGATAAGAGGTGTAAACAAACAATAACTGCACTGTGTGATGCTATCTGGGCTGACAAATGATAGCTACAGGACACTGCCCGCATAAGTTATTAATGAAATAAACCACATAACAACTGGGATGTGATTCAGAGGCTCACTAGAGGCCATGCTGTGTTATTTGAATTGGGTAAATGCTTAATAACTTAAGTAAACAACACACTAGCTGCACAGTATGGTGAGTCACTTCCATAAGCTTTTGTGGCACAATGCTACCTGATGAACAGTTGTCACACGACAGAGGCAGGCCAAAAGTTTCAAGGGGAGGGCACTAGGAAAGAGAAGCAGTGTAAATGAATCCGAGAATAAACAGGAAAGGTGAGGGGGAGTCAGTTCCCCGCAGTGGTGACAGCACTCAGCCTCTGTTGAGAATTTGAGTTGTTCATTTATTTTAATAAAAAATGCATAATTTAACTTACAGCACCTTTAATTGAGTGTTTTAAATTGGCCTTTTAGGAGCATTAACCATTTCATATGTGTTTGCCTTCTGAAGACAAGACATCGCTAACTTCTGACTTAACATTTTTCATTCCTCATCCTCTTTTGTTTGGATATATATCTGCAGTTCCACAGCGCTTCTTTCATAAGCTTGCCCACTGAATCTGACTAATGGTTTCAGAGTTTCATATATATCAAAATTACATTCTGTACAGAAATGATAACAGACTAAACTCTTGCCCTTGACTGCTGAGTCCAGATGATTGAGTATAACAAATGTGTGCAAAAGCAGCAATTCCCAATGAGAAGAAATATTTATTCACTTATTTTTGTTATTTATTTGGTAAAGCTGAAATCAGGTGGACACTTCCAGTCAGTCTTTGGAGGAAATATATTAACCTGCTGGGCTGCACACAAACTTCCCAACCTTATTGTTGACATGTTTTATGAGCCTAGTGCACTTTGTGATGTATAGCATAATAACCCAGTCCATGACTGTAGGGCCTTACTCTTAATATCAGCTGCAGAGCGGATCAGGCGAAATTATTGTAATGAGACAAAATTTCCATACAACAGCAAAATGAGTTCATTACTCTAACTTTTATTGGTGGAGTAACCAAAAGAAATTGATGGCTTTATTAAGCTTGAATTGAGTTTTAGTCATAAACAGAATTAGGCAAACATGCAGATTGCAAAATGTAATAATAATTAAATTAGTGTTATCGAAAAGGTTATTTAAATGGCCTCTTCTGTTTTGCATTCAGTACCTTCAAACAAAGACACCATTTTCAGCTGCAGGATATTTGAATTTGTTGCCTTTAGGCAGATGATTGAAGTGCAAAGAGGTGATGATATAAGATATACTGGAAAGAAAGAAAGAAAGAAAGAAAGAAAGAAAGATCTTATATTTATATCATTAATTCCATTTTTCTTTTATAGGCATAACAAGAATGGAATGACCCAATCATGTAAATCCTTTTGCAGTATTAACCACACACACACACACACACACACACACACACACACACACACACACACACACACACACACACACACCACACACACATAAAGACAAAGAGATGCAAAAATAACTTTAGTAGATTCACTTAAATTATTTTTTCATATCCAACTTGCTGATACCCGGTGGCCTGAACCCCCAGATGTTTTCAGGAAAACTGGTAGATCTCATTCATGCAAGACAGGGGTGTCAAACTCACTTTCATCACAGGCCCTCAGAATAATAGCTGCTCTCAAAGGGCTGGTTGTAACTGTTAGATTAGATATCAGGACCTTTCCCACGGACCCCCCACCCCCCCCCAAGAACCAGACTAAGAGTGTAGTGTTTAATCGAATTCTACACTTCAAATAACTTATAAATATTTTTTTTTGTATTCTTGATACAAAAAAATGAAAATATATACAATAAAAACTGTAAAAGCTATTGTTTTGCAAGTGACGTCACGCGTCACGTGATTTTTGTTGATACCGCCATATTGGACGGCAACTCGGGCACTGTGTGAGTGCGTTTCAGCATGGCGTCCGCTCAGTCAGATATGCCGGCTTTGTCCGATGTTGCGCAACTACTAGATAAAAAACATCGTGACAGGTACACGGAAAAGATCAGTGTTATCGGCGTGGACCCTTACAACTTGTCGCTTGAAAAATTCACCAGTTTCATAGATTTTTGCCCCAAACCTGACGTACACTATATGGACATCTACAACTACCTGGTCAACACACCGTCTAGGTACACTGGAGAGTCTCTGAAAGCCTACAAAAGTTTGGACGCTTATAGTTATTTTGTTGCTGGGCTTGTGAGAAATGTGCTGATATCCCCAGTCATCACTTCAACGGTCCACTATGTCGTGAAGGCTCAGGTATTTTTATTTTATTTTTTCCCAAATTCAGACTCTAGTCTCTATATACCCCTACTGTATAGATTTATCATGTTATATAGAATCTATTAAGTGATAAATTATTAAAATTTTATAAAATATTCAATTATTAATATTATTATTATTATTATTTTAGCAGCATATATAATATCTCAATTAAATTAATTAAAAAATAATTCAATATTTTTATAGATCTATATATTCTGTAAAAGGATTTATAAATATTTGTCGTATCAATAGAATACTGGATAAACAACTCCCAACACAGGGAGGGTCATACCCGATAACCTGATTTATAGCCAGGAGTACCGGATTAAAACATGGAGTCATTCAGACTCATGCTTTAACATTTACCAGTGTTCACAATGATATAACATTACATCTATAGACACTGATACATCAGACATACCCGACATAAAATGTTGATTGCATAGCCGCGGGTAAAGCAACGGGGACCAATCTTTCCTCTTCAGCGCTGCCACCCACCTCCTGCGCCTGTCTTCGTCAGCTGGGAACCGGTAAAACTTCAAGTTGGATCCCTTTTTCTGGCGATTTGTACACCCAAAGGCACAGCAGTGAAACACCATAGTCTAATTCAATGCCAGCATAAAATAAAACAAAGATGTAGGTTGAAATCAGGTAAATATATCGAGATCTGGTACACCGCTGAACAGCTGCTGAATGTGCCGTCCACTCGCTTTTGCCGTCCAATATGGCGGCGTAAACAAAACCGCGTGTAGAATGTGACGTCACAGCAAATCATCTATAAAAACAAAAAGCACCAAGGTGCTGATGCCTCGATGCCTGTGGCATGGTAGCATGGGTGGCTGTAAAAAAAAAAAAGTGGCACTCCGACCTCTACTGGCCTGGCATAGTTATTTCATTTACTGTTTTCGCACCTGCATTGACAGAAATGGTGAGTTAAATTTGTGTTTATTTTGAAAACAAAGCCTTACCTCGCAATTCTGGCAAATTAAAAGTCAATAAAATATGGCGATACAATGATATAAGCCTTTAGTTCCACTTAATTTTGACCAGGTGAGCTGAAACAGAGAGGCGGACAGACAGACAGACACATATACACAGTCACAAACAGATGCACTAACCAATTACTGTATGCCTCTGTTTCAAGGAGGCATCAATATACAAATGTGGAGGCATGATTACATGTGTAATGACAATAAAGTTGAATCTCATCTCATCTCAATACACGTCTTGAATTGCAGAAAATATATAAAACAAAACTAAGAAAAGACACAGAAAGTTAAAAATATATATACTTAAATTTTTTAAAAACTATGAAAATATAAACATTTGGAAACATGAATAATTCACAAGTCTTGAATTGTTAAAAAAAAAGTAATTCTTGACAGGCTGGACATTAAAATTTCTTTTTGATCAAGGTACACCTGCTCACACCTTTACCATACATTGTTTTAAAGAGGCGCCTTCTGAAAAACTTGGGCAATTTATTCAGGCACAATAAAGCTGGCCCTTACAGCAACATATTTTCCTTCATCCTATTCTGCTGAGACTGCAGTCTGCTTTTTAATTCTTGGACCTTTTGTTGCTTTTCTTGGTGGTTAAAATAAGCATACCTGACTCCGTCTTTTTTTGTTTGTTTGTTTTTTATTTAAATGCCAACATAAATTGTATTAT
This sequence comes from Pholidichthys leucotaenia, assembly GCA_020510985.1. NCBI lineage: Eukaryota > Metazoa > Chordata > Actinopteri > Cichliformes > Pholidichthyidae > Pholidichthys > Pholidichthys leucotaenia. The sequence continues at coordinate 308,486,415 of CM035837.1, read as the reverse complement.
ATTCCCTGAGCACCGACACTGCCTTGTAGCAAAGAAGAAATACTGGTTTGCCTCCTTTCAGCAACATGTATTCACTGTCTCATCTGTCTTTAAACTGCCTTCCCTCTTCACGTCAATTCTTCTTTTCTTACAGAGTTTTTCCTGACCCCGTCACTCAGTTGGAAAAAAAAAAATATTTGGTGACATTACTGAGGTCAAAACACTGCCATCTGCAGTTGGATGCTGTCATTGAACCGATGGCAAAAACTGCAATGCAATGTGGGATATGTAGTTTATTGTCACTGTGCTCTGTAACGTGGCACGGAATCATATTTCTGAGAAAATCATATTCTTTTTAAGCTCCTGCGGGCCACATAAAATGACATGGCGAGACGGATTCAGACACGTGATGTAGGACATTATGGGTCAGTCTCTGTCTACAGAGGATCTTACCGACATATATTCTATTAGAATTTAGAACTTAATATCTATTTCTGAAGCATCTGAAGTAAACATGCATGGAAAAGTGGTCCTATAGAGTGATTATACTGTAGATGTGTCATGATGTACCAGTATGGGCTAAAACACAACTTTTGATAAATTAGATAACTGTGTTTTAATAATGCACATAAGATTTATAGCATGCAGTTATTTAGCTGTCCTTTCATGACTCCAGAGTAATTGTTCTTTTTGTAAATTTTTGTGCAATTATATATACAATTCAACCAACCAACCCCCATACACATTAAAGATCAATTTGACTGATATGATTATTTTTTTTTTCCCTCCACATTTTCTACAGATATTGCAATAACGTTTCTGGGCACGGTTAACAGTGAGATGAGCATTTCACATGTAAAAACCCTACACTGTAATAAATAACGCACCATCGGTACGCAATTTTAATGACGATCACAAAATTAGGAGTACAGTTTCATTTTGGTTGGTCTCAAAGTTTCAGCCCGTGCATCCATTTAATAAATTATGAACACTCATCCATGCAGCGCTGCCGTTTCTCTGAGTAGCTGTCTGTGGTCTCCAGCTGTCCACAAAGGAGCGCTTCAGTGCATCCTCTCCATCAGCTGATTATGCTATCTATCAAGCACAGCTGTCGTTGCCCATTTAAACCTTTGTCACAAGTCCTGCATGAGGTACAAGCCTGCAGGAAACCAAGTAATTGCGCTTTTGTAATTTGACACCCGAACGTCTCTCAACCTGGATGTTCCTTATATTTCTCAACCACAAATGTATGTTGGTGAGCTTAAAGAGGAATATTTTAAGAACTGTGTTCCATTAATGGCGGCAAAGCGGAATAGGGAGGAATACACAGACTCGTATGGAAAAGGTTTATTTGTTACAGCAAGCTAAAAGAAGGGGGGGGGGGGGGAACAGATGCCAACTGCTCTTTTTTTCTTGTTTCCAAGGCACAAACAGGATGCTGGCAGCTACAAAGATTCAATTATAAAAAGTACAGAAAATAATTAGAAAAAATAATAGCACTCGAAAAAATTGCCCCTCCAGAAATTGCGCATAACAATAAATCCGTTAATTAGCTCATTAATATTCAATTGGGGTCAGTGGACTTAATGGAACCTTTTTCATGGGCCAAGGAAATGTTTAACACTCAGTTTTTCCTCTGCCTGCTCTCATTATCAACTATGCACAGGCAGCCCTTATCAGTCCCCCAGATGGTGAGGAACAATGCAACACCATTATCGTCTTACAGCAGCGTGTGTGCCTTGTAACCGGTGTGTGCCTGGGACAGTGAAGTATAGATACTGAGGCATTTAGTGTAATTGATATGTGGTATATATCGTATTGTTTAGGCCTGTTTGTTTGCTCTGCCGGTATTCAAGGCGAGGAGAGAGGCGAAGATTGATTTTCACCGCAGCCACTCCCGCTCTCACCACAGGTCACAGATAAGTTGTCAGCGCAGGTTTTTGGGCTGGTGTAAAATGCATCAAGGCTAAACTCTCTTGGGCGTAGCAGAGGATGGGGAGTTTCATCTCTGCAAACACAAGCGCTCTCGTTGTCGCTGCCTTGTGTATGAGACAGATGTTTTATTCAACAGGTACATGGGATGGAATGATGTCCGAGGGAGGAAAAAAAAAAAGAAGCTTTTTTTGCATATCTGCTCTGTAAGGTTCCTATTCTGAATCTCTTTTTGTTTGTTTTGCTAGCACAAACGAAGGTCATTTAGTGTACTGATAAATGAATGTTTTATGTTTCAACTATAAAATGTTCCCCTCAATGTTTTGGTTTTAGTTAAAAAAAAATTATCAAAGAATCTTGGCTATTAGGATCTTTATAAGAAATGAATTTCAGTAGATGTATTTTTTCAAAGATTCATATTTTACTCATACAACATAGACTGTGTTGAGGACTACCACCATTGTTACTAATTAACACCATGAAAAAAAATTTAAAAATTTTATAGTAATTTTCAAATGCAGCAGCCTTCAAGATTGATTTACTACTGAACCAAAACTTTTGATAAAGGTCCTATAAAGCATTTTACACTTTTGCATTAAAGGGGTCATTGACTGCTCACACGTGAGATATTGTGGTTAAATTTTCTTTAATTATTTAATTATTGCAGCATAACTGTGAATCATCTTTTGCAGCCTTTCTGAGAACAGCTGGTTTCACTGCATGTCTCTTTAAACTCTAAGGTCACAATCAACACCGCTATCCCTCTTACGTCAATACTGCTAATATTAGCTGGCTAGAGTCTAGCTCCTAGCTTGCATCAAGCCTGAGTAAACTAACATGAATTTGTCTAATAGAATGAATGAAATAATGATAATGTGTGGTTTCTGTGGTCGGCAGAATATGACCAGTCCCTGGAGTACAATAAGCCCAGAAACATTTGTGAATTAGTTGCTAAACTACTAGCTGCAGCTAGCTACCTTGGATCCTGGTTTGAGAAAATAAAATTTTAACACAGCTAAAATAAGTCTAAGAAAATATATGGTCAAGTACTGTTGAGTGAACAATGATTCCAGTGGGGGTGAATAGAATTTGTAGAAAACAGTGATCAAAACCAGCCGGATTGATAGGTAAACTAATGCGAGGCAGCCTGTCTGTCACCTTCTCCCTGCCGAGGCAAGTTGTAAGCTTTTAGAATGAAATGTTGGGATAGGCGGGCAGCACGGTGATGCAGTGGTTAGCACAGTGGCAGCACAGCAAGAAGGTCATGGGATCGATTCCACCCTTGACCATCGTGGGTTCGATCCCACCCCCAGACCATCGGTGACCCTTCTGTGTGGAGTTTGCATGTTCTCTCTGTGTCTGCGTGGGTTTACTCCGGGCACTCCGGTTTCCTCCCACATGCCAAAAACATGCAAGTTAGGTTAATTGGCATCAAAACTGGGGATTCTAAATTGTCCTTAGGTATGGATGCGAAAGTGAATGGTTGTCTGTCTCTCTGTGTTGGCCCTGCGATGGACTGGCGATCTGTCCAGGGTGTACCCTGCCTCTCGCCCAAAGATGCTGGGATAGGCTCCAGCCCCCCCGCGACCCGAAAGGATTAAGCGGTAGAAGATGGATGGATGGATGGATGTTGGGATAGGCTCCAGCCCCCCCCCCCCCCCCCGACCCAAAAAGAATTAAGCGGGATGGATGGATGGATGGATGGATGACTCTGACCCTCCAGCCACACTAATGCTAATGGCTGTAGCATGATGTAGCCTCACAGTGAAAATATAACAAAACAAGCTAGAATGATGTAAGATATACTGTATTATCAACTGTGGATTAGTGAACAGGGATAAATATTAGGGTTACTGAAATGTAAAGAAAATAATATAAGCCACACTTGATAAGCTTCCCAGTACCATTGCTAGCTCTTAGGCTAACACCTTTGGCTCCTGACCAATCTACATGACTGACAGCTAGGCTGGCCAATGATGGAGTAGCAAGCAGATATCAGGTTGAGTGATGTTTATCTTTTAGTTGTGGTGGTACGGGTGGGGGATTCTCCACCCAGAGAAGGCAGCTGTGGAAAGGGGGAACAATGGACTGAAGGACAAAGTGTCACCAGGGGGTCTCAGTCGGGACAGTAAGAACTATTCACTCCCCGGGGAGGGGAGAGAACGCTGGAGCCAGTGGAAGAAGAACGGTGTGAGAAGCAGTGCCGGCGTGATGTTATGTTAACCCAGTGAGGGTTAACATAATCGGGGCGCATGCGCACGCAGCGACCGGCAGCTGGTGAAAAAAGTCCGTCGTCTGTGTCTCTGTTTTTACGCACTTTAAAATGTTTAAACGAAATTCTCTGTCGTTTTTGTCCTTGAATATTTGTGGACTGTATAACAAAGAGATCCCTGGTTCCATCAATACGGAATTCCTCCTTACTTTTGCACTGCTGCTTCTTTTCCACCGGCTCTTTGTCTCTGAGGTAAGCGCAATCACGATCATGCCGGGGAGAATACAATATTCCAGAGACATGTTACTGCATTTAAACACGGATAATGCAGCATCTGTGATTGAGTCTATGCCGCAACTGCCGGACTTTATTTTAAGAGACTTTCATGGACACAGTGATGAAAAGAGAGACAAGAAGAGGAAACGCGGAAAGTGTGGAGGCATGAAATTAAGCCTGAGGAGACGTCAGTTTAACAGCATTCCTCTTCCTTCCATGATTTTGGGGAGCGTACAATCCCTGAGAAATAAAGTAGATGAAATTCAAGGGAATGTACGCTACCAGAAGGACTTCAAGAACTGCTGTGTCATGGCTTACACGGAGAAGTGGCTTACGGCGCAAGACCCGGATGCAGACCTGTGGATTGACGGCTTTGGAGCCCCACTTCGCTCGGATCGGCAGGAAGAGGTAACGGGGAAACGTCAGGGGGGCGGCGTATGTTTATACATAAATAAACAGTACTGCATATCTGTCACGGTCAAAGAGCGCATCTGTACACCCGATGTGGAGCTTCTGTCCATATCGCTACGCCCCTTTTATCTGCCCCGCGAGTTCTCCCAATTTTTCATCACAACTGTGTACAGTCACCCTAGGGCAGACGCTGACTCCGCCTCCAGCACCGTCTTTGATGTGGTACAGCAGCTGCAGTCAATTTCTCCAGAGGCTCCAAACTTTATTCTTGGGGATTTTAACCATGTTTCTTTAAAGAAGACACTTAAAAACTTTTATCAGTATGTCTCCTGCCCAACCAGGCGAAAAAAGACATTGGATCTGTGCTATGGATTCATTGAAAGGGCCTATAAATCACTTCCCCTTCCTCCTTTAGGATCCTCAGATCACAACTGTGTACATTTGCTGCCCACATATAAAACTGCTCTCAGAAGAGGCAAGGTGAAGACCAGAGACATAGATGTGTGGACAGAGGATTCAGTGCACTGCCTCCAGGAATGCTTTAACTGTACGGACTGGGAGGTTTTCACACTGTCCTGCGGGGATGATTTGGACTCTTTGGTAGACGTCACATGCTCATACATGGCTTTCTGTAAAAATATGATCATTCCACGTAAATGTGTCAAAATATATCCCAACAACAAGCCATGGGTTACAAAATCAGTTAAATCCTGCTTGCACTTGCCTTTAGACAGGGGTCTGTTTCTGAGCTACAGGTTGCCACAAAAGAGCTGAAGTCCGAAAATTTTAAGAGCAAAACAGAATTATAAATCAGAATTGGAAAGCAAGATGGCAACAAAGAAACTTGGTTCAGCCTGGGCCAGTACGAAAACTATTGCAGGCCTTCAGAGCACAGAGCACAGTAATCGTGTGTTTTTAGATGGTTTTAATTCAGACTCAGAGCTGGCTAATGCTCTTAATTGTTTTTATGGTTGTTTTGATTCCTCTGATTTTAGCACAGAAACCCAAGATTTGAAACAAACTCAAAGACAATCAGCACTTTAATATTGAGGTGCAGGATATTAAAAGGGAGTTCTGCGCTGTAAAAGTGAACAAAAGTCAGGGCCCTGATAATATATGTGGGCGATTGGTAAAGTCCTGTGCACATGAACTGAGTCCTGTATTTCATTACATTTTCAATAAGTCCTTGCAGACACAACATGTGCCTAAGATCTGGAAAGATGCCGTGGTTGTTCCCGTTCCAAAATCCAGCTGTCCTAAAATGGTAAATGATTTTAGACCAGTTGCTTTGACTTCAATTTTAATGAAAATTTTTGAAAAACTGGTCAGATTTGAGGTCCTAAAGCAGACTGAACATGCATTGGATCCTTTGCAGTTTGCATATAGGCCTCACAAAGGAGTGGAGGATGCCACTGTCACTCTGTTTAACATGCTTTTTAAACATCTGGATTTTAATGGGACACATGCCAGGCTTTTATTTGTGGACTTTTCCTCCGCCTTTAATACAATCCAACCTCATATTTTAGTTGAAAGGCTCCTGCAACAATTTGATTTGAGCAATAATCTGGTGGGTTGGATTCTGGATTTCTTAACTAACAGGACACAGAGAGTAAGGATCAATGGTACATTGTCTGACCAAAAGTGCTCTTCTACTGGCTCTCCTCAGGGGTGTGTGTTGTCACCACTACTCTTCATCCTGTATACAAGCATGTGTCGGAGCAGACATGACAACAGACACATTATAAAGTATGCTGATTCAGTTATTGTCAGTCTCCTCCAGGATGGTGAGAGTAGCCACAGCCCAGTAGTTGATGATTTTGTTCACTGGTGTGAGGATTCCTACCTGCAGCTGAATACGACAAAAACTAAAGATATGATTATTGACTTTAGGAGGAAAACTCCCAGGCACAAAGTCACCGTACTAAAAGGCCACAATCCTACAAATATCTTGGGATGATTATTGATAGTAATTTAAACTTTGAAGAGAACTGTGAAAGGGTGTGCAAAAAGGGTCAGGAACATTTGCATTGTTTGAGGAAACTTGCACACTTCCAAACTGACCAAACCATAATGACAATGTTTTATCGGGCTTTTATTGAATCTGTTTTATACCTTTTCTTTAGTGTCATGGTTTGGTCAGATAAAACTGAAACAGAGGAAATCCTTGGATCAGTTAGTTAGATGGTCCAGTCGTTTGCTTGGTGAGTCACAGCTGAGCTTGACATCCTTGTACACCAGACAGGTACAGAGGATTGCTACCTCCATTTTAAATGATGACTCCCACCCTTTGCACTGCCACTTTCAGTTTCTTCCCTCAAGACGGAGGTTTGCTGTCCCCAAAAAGTAAAACCCTGCGCTACAAAAAAAGCTTTGTTCCTGCTGCTGTCAGAGAGTTGAACAAGTTGTAACAATATATTGCACATAATTTAGTTACCTATTTATTAACTCCATTTTATATTTACTTATTTTTGTAGGATTTTAATTTGGGTTCTAAATCTTTTATTGGGTTCTAGACCTTTGAGTTTTTAACCTCTTTAACTAGTCTTTAACTTTTTAATATGACCCTGTCACCATGGGATGAGATGCCGTCTCAGCGCTCAGCCCATGTGTCCCTTCATCCCTGCTTCTCATTGAGCAGCGTCTCAGCAGGCTCCCAGCTGGCAGCATTACGGACGGCTGGGGGCAATTAATCCTCATCAGCTGGGGCGCTGCCAATGAGAATAAATAGGAGCAGCCTCGATGACTCGGGGCTGCGACATAAGCACTGCTAGGCTGAAGCCCCTTCGTCTGGTGTCAGCCTCTACTCCCCTTACAGCATTCCTGTGATTGTAACCCACTGTGAGTATGTACGCCTTGTTACCCCTATGTCCGGTACGAGCTCCCTGCTCCTGCGCTGTGCAACCTGTGAGTGTACCTCTGTACGAGTGTCTGTGCTCTCCTCATCCCTCATCCCTCACCTTTAATAAAACATCATGACTCACTGGCTCGCCCTTGGCTCTTATTGCGTGGCTCCTTAGAGCCGCGCGTGACAGTATGTCGCAGCCAGACGAGTTACCGATGGCCGTGAGTCGCTGTGGAATTGTACCTTTCTGTCCGGGTGTCAGTGCTGCTAGCATGCCGTTTCCCAGGAGTCACTCCCGGCGCCAGGGCGACGAGCTGAGGTCCATCTCGGGGGCTGTCGACGGGACGCTCTTCACCCTGCACGACGCCTCCAACGCGAGACGCTGGCATCCGGGCCGTGCTGAGGAACTCCTGGAATGTTACCCTCATTCTGTGTTCCATCTCGAGGACAGTGCCAGGATAGACGCCACAGGTACACAGCGAGAGAAGCTCCGCGGGTTGGATGGAAATCCCGGCAGGAAGCCGAAGTGGATGACGTTGCCCCCCACTTCGGGATCCCGTTCCTGCTGCCATTCCAGTCCGGGAGTTCGCGCCAACCAGAGGGCTTCCCCCGACCTGCGCCACGTCACTCGGGATTCCCTTCAAGGAGCCGCAGCTGACAGCAATTACGTCTGGGGTCGAGTGGCTGTCGCGAGCTCCACTGTGTGTCCTGTCACCATCTTCAGGCATGTGGCGGCGGCAGTGAGATTGGTGGAGAGGACTCCAGGGCTACGAAGCTTTCCCGTGCTCGACGCCTTCCTCGCCTCGATCTCCGATCAGGAGCGGCGATTCCTGGGTTCCCCCCTCGCTTCGTCCCCTGGGAATAGCCGTCATCACATCGCCGAGTCACCTCTGCACGAACCTCGTCCAGATCCAGTTCTGGGCTGCCGCCAGGACCGTTCCCCCCACGCAGCTGTCACCTCCTCGTCTCGTCAGTGTGGAGATTTCACAGTCTCGTTCCCTGAGCCTCGTTCCCCCGCTGTCATTCCTGGACATTTGGGCTGGCTCACCCCGGCTGTTTCCCCCTCCTCCTCGACGCGCTTCCTGACTGCTGTGTGTGCCTGGAATCCCGGCCTGGTGAGCTCTCTGCTGGAGACTACGCGAGCAACCCTCAGACGGTTCCCCAGGGGGTCCTCCGTTATCGCCGGGTGGGGAGAGGAAGAAGTGGTATCCACCACAGCAGGCGATATTCAACCTCCAGGAGACAGGCAAGTCATAGTTTTTTCACATCAGCTTAATGGTTTGCTCTGTCACATTCCTGGAGGAGGAGTTCAGGGTTCGCAGCTCCCTGAACTCCCTACCTGTGTTCCTAATCCTGCATCCTCTGTGTCTCTCTCCGCTGAGCGATCCCCGGCTCCGGGTCAACGTGGTGGGATAAGGAGAGGGCCTGTGGTTCCGCAGCTACGTTGCGGACGGAGGAGGGGACTGACTGCTGCGTGGAGTCTGCGCCGACGACTGAGCGTCCCCGGGTCTCCACGGAGGAGCGGTTCGGTCCAGCGGGACGAGATTCTTCTGGCTTCACGCCGAGTGGATCGTCGGCGGGGTCACCGGAGCTGGAGGAACCTCAAGCTGCACTGACCATCGTGCTGGCTGCGGGGCCCGACGCGGCTGGATGGGAGCCTGACAACGACCTCCTGACGACGGATCCTGGATTTTCGCAGTCCTGGACGGCGTCAGAACCTGAGATCAGGCGAGTGCTCTCCTTTCTTTTCTCCCTTTATATCTTTGAGCACTTCAGCCTGTCTCTAGGGGAGATGAGCCGGGTGCAGCCGCCCGCTGCGTCTGAGCTCGTCTCGCCGGGTTCTGGCGCTGCCGGTGATCCTGATCCCGGTTCTGTTTTCTCTTCTGAGCCTTCTCCCAGGGTCACCGGCGAAGAGTTGCTGTTCGTCGTGGTGCTGGAGGGTCCAGGTTCAACGTTGGAGGTCGGTTCTGGTGCGGTGTCCAACGTGGGTTCGCCCGAGACCCAATCGGGGTCCAACGTGGGTGCTGCTCCAGCAGCGTCCAACGTGGGTTCGCCCGAGACCCAATCGGGGTCCGACGTGGGTGCTGCTCCAGCGGTGTCCGACGTGGGTTTGCCTAAGGCCCGATCGGGGTCCGACGTGGGTGCTGCCCCAGTGTTGTCCAGGTCCGGTGAGGAGGTGGCCGCTTCCCTGCGGCCTGACGCTCGTCGCCCTCGTCATCGGCTCTCCCCTGAGCCTCTTCCACCGGGACCCGTTTTGACCTTTCGTCCGTCTCAACGGTCCTGGTGGTTGAGTGATGCGGGTCGACGACCCGACCCGCAAGACTTTCGGTTCGGTGATCTGGTTCCCCCCGATGATCTGTTTGCCTCTGGGTGGCCTGGTTCGGCTGCCGGTGGACTGGGTTCCTGGGATCTGGGTCCGGAGTTTGCCGTCCGAACATTTCCCTTTCCCTGGTTCACCAACTGGACAATGGGCGGGGAGATCTCCGGAGCCATCTCGGCCATTTTTGGACTCTTCCTGTCATATTCCTCGGGTGCCGCTTATTTTTGTTGTGGTCATTCGGGTGAGATATTTTGTCCTTTTGGTAAATACATATTCATAGTGCTGTGTATTGTTTTTTTTTTCCCGTATTAACCGTACTCAGCATTTTATCCTATTGTCATCTTATGTACCTGTCACCAGTATTTCCCTAGGTGACCCCCCGTATATTTGCCGCCGTGTATTGTGTTCTCTCCTTTTCAACCATACTCGGCATCTTGCCTCATTATCCTGTGAACCTGTTCCCATTCTCCCTCTAGGGGACCTCCTGCATATTTCGTGCTGTGTATTGTGTTTTCCCCTTAACCATACTCAGCTTTTTACCTTTTACCCTGTCACCGTTATTCTCCTAGGTGTCCCTCTTGATATTTGGCGCCGGGTATTCTGCTATCTTTTTATTTACCGGTGCATGTCATTCTCATTATTTTTGTCCGTTTGTCCCAGTCACTTTCTCTCCTTTAGGTGACTGTGCGTGTAGATATATATATATACGGTGCTGTGTATTGTGGGGTTTTTTTCTCCCCCCTTTTCATTGTCCGTACTCAGCGTTTTTTTATCACTCTTGTCCTGTTCTTAGTTTTGTCTGTGCATTATGGAGTAGTGTTTGTTCTGTTATCCATACTCTGTAATTGCTTTATCCATTTTTGTCATTCTTTTGGTGGATTGTTCTGTTCCCGTGTTTTGTATTCTCTCCGTCTGTGCCCTGGTTTTTTTTTTCCCTTTTTTGGTGCGGTGTAGAGTAGCGTATTTGGGGTTTTTTTCTCTGCCCTGTTACCCTACATTTGTCTATTGGTGTTGTCCTTCCCTTTGCTTCTTCCCCTCCGGTCCTGCCTCCCTTCCACCCACCCTAGGTGGGGGGGGGGGGGCTGGGATGTTCCTGGTCGTTCAGGAGCCCGACCTTGAGGGGGAGGCTCTGTCACCATGGGATGAGATGCCGTCTCAGCGCTCAGCCCATGTGTCCCTTCATCCCTGCTTCTCATTGAGCAGCGTCTCAGCAGGCTCCCAGCTGGCAGCATTACGGACGGCTGGGGGCAATTAATCCTCATCAGCTGGGGCGCTGCCAATGAGAATAAATAGGAGCAGCCTCGATGACTCGGGGCTGCGACATAAGCACTGCTAGGCTGAAGCCCCTTCGTCTGGTGTCAGCCTCTACTCCCCTTACAGCATTCCTGTGATTGTAACCCGCTGTGAGTATGTACGCCTTGTTACCCCTATGTCCGGTACGAACTCCCTGCTCCTGCGCTGTGCAACCTGTGAGTGTACCTCTGTACGAGTGTCTGTGCTCTCCTCATCCCTCATCCCTCACCTTTAATAAAACATCACGACTCACTGGCTCGCCCTTGGCTCTTATTGCGTGGCTCCTTAGAGCCGCGCGTGACAGACCCTTCTCTCTTATCTCTGGTTTTTCTCCCATCTCTTTGTCTTTATATCCTGATTGATGGAGCCTTGAGTATTTTTATCATGTTTATAGTCAGCTTCATGCGTGCCTGTGTTTGTGTTTATGTTGAATGTAATTGTGGTTTGTAAATATGGATGTCACCAGACTGCAAAACAAATCTACCTACGGGTACAAATAAAGTAACCTGAACCTGAATGACTGGCACAGGCGCTCCGTTGCGCCATACGCCCCTGGTGGTCAAGGTTTTTTCAAGAAAATATTCAGTTCAGATGTCAGAGATTTCCAAGGCTATAACTTAACTGGGTGGCTCGCTCGCTTCGTCCTTTTGCAGCATCCTGGTCGTTATTTTATTTTCCCCCCTCACATCCAGAAACTGTTGTGATTATTCCACCTCAATTTCGCTTTTATCCCACCATTATTTATCTTATATGACGACACAGAACCGGCGCGATTGTTCTCTCCAGTCACATAGTGCTGGGGGCGATGGCAGGTGAACATCAACCAGCTTCACCCACCCTCTGTTATAACAAAATATATATATTTACCTTCATAATCTCTTTTTAGAATCATAGTTGGCAAATTCGGGAGCAAATGCTTCCTCAATCTTCCTCAGTCTTGCGATCGAGTAAGATCTAGATTTGTTTACAAACTCTTCTTCTCTGTTGAGGTTTCAGGATGGTTCTATGTCCGCCATAATTCCTTCAAGGCAAGAGCAGTAAGTTATACGTGTCTTCCACCTTGTGAGGTGGAATCCTTTGTACAACTTAAATCAACTGGGGAGTTTTTGTCCACGTCATATAACATCACATGACAGGCGCCACGCTGCGCCTGTGCCAGTGGGGGCGCTATCTGTCCATGAAATCTTGCCACAATAAGGGTTAATGTGCCACACAGGTCTTTGTTCCAAACAATGTATTATGGTCGGAAGTTTCGGGTCTCAATGCATGGAATTAAAAGTATAAAAGGAGAATGCATGGAGACCCGGGAATTCTTTTGCTATACTGTATGTTGGAGAAGGAATAAAGCTCATGTGTTGTCCAGCTCGTTGCCTCGCCTGTGTCCTTTCTCCACATTGGTGACCCCAAGATGTGGCATGGAGAGCAAGACAAGCACCGCCCCGGAGACTACCTGGAGGGAGAGCACCAGTGCCACGTGCACTGTTTCAGTCAAGCTCCCAGACTTCTGGCTTCATGACCCGACCGTGTGGTTCCTGCAATAGAAGCCCAGTTCACACTCCGCGGGATAACAACGGATGACACAAAGTATTACTACATGGTCGCGCACCACACAACAGGTAATGAGCCTGCTCCAGAAGTTGCCGGCCTGGGGGAAATATGAGGTGCTCAAGAGGATGCTTCTCCAGCGCTATACCCTTTCTGACAGTGAGAGGGCAGAGAGATTCCTAACATGTTCAGAGTTGACTTCCGGTTATGGCGGCCACGTAGGAAGACGTGTTTCACACTGCTCTGCTCGTAAAAATAAAAATTTTACTAAAACTCTCTTAATTGGAACAAAAACCCATCCCAGTGTTTTGGCACGGATATGGTAAAGGCCAAGGTTTGAAAATTAGGTGGAGGAAAAGGTAATTCGACAAAACAACCCAAGCTAACAGACTTTCACGCTTGAGGCGAAACAGAGAAAACTCCAGAGGCAATGGCGGAGGAGGGAGCCAGCGGCGGAGCGGGAACTGCTGAAGAGGGGACAAACGTAGTGCTCACTGCCATCAACTCCATGAGAACAGAAATTTCGTCTAAATTTGATGGGATTATAGCAGCGATAGGAAGGTATGAGAAAGGAAATAAACGACTGCATGGAGCGAGTGTCGCTGGCGGAGCTCCGAATTTCAAGCGCTGAAGATGACGTCACCAGCCTACAATCTAAACTGCAAACACTGGAATTAAAATGCAAAAGTCTGGAAGATAACGTCCTAGACTTGGAATCCCGCTCGCAACGGAATTTTTTGAGGCTGGTGGGCCTCCCGGAGGGAGCGGAGGGACGGGACCCATGTTCCTTTTTGGAAAAGTGGATTCCAGAAGCGCTGAATAACGCGGATCATCGGTCGTTTTAGAGAGAGCTCACCAAATCGGCCCACCGAGAGATAGTAAGACACCACCGAGGACGCTGATTATGAAGTTCCTCAACTACAGAGACAAGATGACAGTCACCAATGCAGCGCAAGATAAAGGGTAAATTAAATACCAGGACCAACAGGTGTGGTTCTACCCAGATTTTGCCACAGAAATACAACAATTAAGGAAACAGTTCGACCCGGCCCGCAAAGAGCTGCGCAGCCTAGGGATTCGTCACAGAGTAATTCATCCGGCAAGACTGCTGGTCACATATAAGGGGAGAACCCATACCTTCAAGACCCCTCAAGAGGCGCAGGAGTTCATCAAGCAGATCCAAAAAGAAACTGGTGGGAGCTAAGCATGAACATGACAAAGGTAGAACATTGAAGCATATGTATGTACAGACATCTGATTGATCTGAAACATATAACATGTCTACAAAATACAGACTGTATTTAACCACTTGCGCTCCGTTGTTCCGCGGGCGGGCAAGTCTCTGCGTCCTAGGACGCACGAGGGTGCACTCCTGCGCCCTCGTGCGCACTCGGACGCATAGTCCAGATTGTGGTGATGTAGGTGGTGATGGTGATGTAGTGGCGTCCAAGCGCCACTAAAAAAAAAACTGCAGAGACAGCCGCAAACAGATTAGTTCATCTGATTGACCTCTCATTCGACTAATAAGAGCCTTGAATTGGGTTTCTGAAACCTTGAAGAGCCAATGAATGAAAACCTAGGAAGGAGGACCCGCCTACTGTGAATGCAGGAGCCAATTGAAGCACAGAAATTCAGGCTGGTTGAAGAGAGATTTACTGCTGCAGCAGATGAAAACAAAGGACGCTGGACGAATCTGCTACAGACCCCGCAGCATGGAGACCACCCACAAGTGGGACCTGCACTCATTCCAGCAGAATAGACGTTTAGGATTCTCTTCCGTCATCATAGACCGACGGAGGCCGACGACAAAGGTCGTAAATCATTCACCAAAACCGCAATATTGGAATTATGTTTTGATCGGGATCGACGAGCAGAGCAGCGTCACGTTCGTCTGACAATGGGGAAGAGAAGTTTGCCACGACTCTGCTGCTGTGAAGAGGTAAGGTGTTATAAGCTAAATTATTATTTCTCCCTGAAAACTGTAATCCAAAAATGACTTTTGACCGATCGGTAAATTACAACTGTACTGCGCACGAAGTACGAAGTGCGTGCGCCGTGATAAACGGTTCATTTGCCGTGTTCGGACCGTGAACACCCCCCCCACCCCCGCTGCAGAAGAGGAGCGGGGGGGGGGGGCGTTCACGGTCCGAACGCCCCCCGGTCCGCGGGGGGAAGCATATGAGTCTATTCCTTCATGTAGCGATGGCCGTCTTCTGCAGCGAGGGGGGGGGGGCGCTGTGAAAACATGCAAGGAGTGTAATCCATCATGTAGCGAGGGCCGAACTCCGTCTTTTGTAGCGACAACCCCCCCCCCACACACACACACAGACACAGCCCTGAGTGTGACCTTTCATTAGAGCCCAAAATGAAGATTCTACATTGAATTATTCAAAAGTTACAGATGTTTTTCCAAACTGTGCCATTTGGCACAATTTGGCACAGTTCCAAAACGCCTGGGAACTACCTGAAAACAAAGCTGTGTAAAATATTCATTTTTTGTGGTATTGTTACCAAATTTGGATCTCAGCTTGATAACACTTGGTTCTACATTTCTGTTGCATTTTCCAGCCGGATCGGACAGCTGTGTGTTATTTGCAAGCATTTGTATCCAAAAAAAACACTGTGTCCAAATTTATTTTCTTCAAGTTCAGTATGTTTAGATGACTGTAACTCAGTGGCCAGAGCACGTAAAGAGATTATGTTTTTTTTGCCAAAAAATTCAAAGTGTTTTCTTTTAAATGAGACCAACCCCATGAAGATGCTGCAAAGGGTTGAATAACAGCTTTCGATTTACTTTGGGCACGTTATTTTTTGGCATTTTTAGGAAAATTGCCCGGAGTGCAAGGGGTTAAAAAAAAAAAAGCTATGATGTACAAAGTTGCTATAAAACTTTGAAGTTATGTTGAAAAAACTACAGAAGAGAGTTAATGTCATAAGAATAGTAGTAGAGTCAGGGTTATTGAGAGGAGAGAGAGTGGTTTGACTGATCCTCGCAGGTGTGGAACAATCACTAGCTACAACGGGAGACAGAATATTTTGGGGGGGATTACCACAAATGTGGGGAAAGGGATTTTTTTTTTGTTTAGTTTGTAGGATGAATGTTCTATCATCCATGTTTTTGCTTCTCTGTAAGAGTATGTTCATATTGCAAGGTAATCTCAAACTCCTTATTGATCATAGATCAAAGCGTTAATCTTAATTTAACTTCATGGAATTGCAGAGGTCTAAAAAATCTTAAAAAACTTGAACAAGTTATGAATAAAATAAAAGGCATAGATTCAAAAATTGTATTTTTACAAGAAACTCATCCATTAGAGGAGGATGTAAAAAGAATTAGGAGAAGATGGCAAGGTAACGTGTTCACCTCATCATTTTCATCCCGAGCTAGGGGAGTTATGATTCTTATACATAAAACAGTCCCATTTCAAATGAAAAATGTAATTAGAGACAAATTTGGAAGATATCTAATCATCCAAGGATCTTTGTTATTTGAAAATATAAATCTGGTGAACTTATACAGTCCCAATATTGATGATCAAAACTTCTTTGTTAATTTATTCCTCACTTTATCATCACTTACAGGGCAACATATAATAGCAGGGGATTTTTATTGTACATTGAATCCCAGTATAGATAGATCAACAGGACTGGACTATACGCACAATGGATGTAGGATGACCATTAATCATTTTATGAAAGAATTGAGATTGCTAGATATATGGAGAGAAATGAAACCACAAGTCAAAGCCTATTCTTGTTATTCTAATACCTATAAGACATTCTCACGTACTGACTACTTTTTGATCTGTACAGAATTAAGGTCCAAGATTCAAAACTGTTTCTATGATAACATTGTGATCTCTGATCATGCACCCTGCTGTCTAGTATATGTAGATAAGAAATTGACAAAGGACCCAGTTAGGTGGCATTTTCAACATAAATGGCTTCAGGATGAGGAATTTGTTAAGTACATAGAAAAACAGATAGATGAGTTCTTTGATATCAATACTACACAAACAACGGCATGTATAAAGTGGGAGGCTTTCAAAGCTTTTATTAGGGGGCATATTATTAGTTATACAGGTTCAAAATCTAAGAAGACCCAAGAGGAGAGAGTCCAGTTGGAACGTAAAATAAAAATTCTTCAAGAAAAGGTGTATGCAGGAAGTAACCCACAGTTAGAGAATGAATTACTGATTCTGAGAGCTGAATATGACAAAAAAAATCAGTGAATAGAGCTGCCTCGAGTCTTCTAAGATTGAAGCAAAATTTTTATGAACAAGGTGAAAAATCAGGAAAATTATTGGCATGGCAGATTAAACAATTAGAATCTAAAACACCAATTACCAGTATTATAAGTAACAGACAGGTAGTTATAGATCCTTTAGAAATTAATGGTGCCTTTAGAGATTATTATGAAAAACTATATGATACAAAAAATGAAACTGACTTAACAAAACTAAATGGGTTTTTGGGTGGATTATCTATACCATGTATTCCAAATGAAAACAGGGAGATACTGGAGTCTAAAATTAGTCAAGAAGAAGTTGGGCAAGCCATTGATAATATGAAATCAGGAAAAAGAGCAGGACCAGATGGTCTTCCAGTTGACCTCTATAAAAAATTTAAGAATAAATTAATAAAACCACTGTTGGAAATGGTTTTAGAAGCATTTCAAAATGGTAATTTACCACCATACATGAATAATGCCTTAATTATACTGTTGCCAAAACCAGGTAAACCCCCTAATAAATGTGAAAACATGAGACCAATAAGCCTATTAAATGCTGATCTTAAAATAATCTGTTATGGGTAACCCCCACAACAGACTGGGACAAGCAGAGCGCTCAGCTGGAGCAATTGGCAGAACAATGAGTTGTGTGTATTGAGATCAATAGGCAGCCGCTCTTTGTCTAGCTTCTTCCTGCCAGTTCTGCTGTTGATATGTATGACTCAAATGCAAACGTTCATGCTTCCTGCTCTCACTGCGATGCAAATGTCCCATGCCTTTCATGTATTGTCTGTAACTGGGTATAAAAACTGCATCGCTCTGTAACTCTCTCTCTCACTGCTCATCTTACTGCACGCATTGCCTATCTGCTGGAGAGCCTCCGGGCTCGCTCTGGCGCGCATGCACGGCGCCGGAGTGAGTTCTCGTGATGGTGGCATGATTAATAAAATCCCTCAAAAACTCACAGTTCGCTGCATATTATTTCATGCCACCACATTGGTGACCCCGAAGAAAGCACACGCTTTGTGCAGCAACCTTCTGGTCTGGACATCCACGCTGGACCGGTCGAGGGACACAGAACGTCTTCTCCCTCTCACCGCTCCAACGCACCATGACCTGAACACAGAAAAGAACACGCTGACAACGAACGTAGCACCCGGCGGTGACTCTCCGACGACAAGCGAACGCAGCAGCCTGACGCAAATGATCTACCCTCCCTTCTGCTACAGGGAGATCTCGACGCAAAGCCACCACCAGGCGAAACTCTCTGGAGATCACCCATGACCGGGAAAGCTGCAGAAAGCTTCATGGTGAGATCTGCACGCCTGAGATCTGCACATCCACGCTGGGACCGGCCGCTCTCACAGCACCTCCACACGAGAGTGCACGCACCTCGTCCTCTCTCCACGACGGCGACCTCCAGGGCCGACGGAGAATGCACCGCGTGGACCTGAACGCACCATGACCGAACGATGCAACAGCTTACAGGGATGACCATCGGCGCCGACGACGCTGATCTCCAGCAAGCTCCCTGACCCTGACTCGCCTCTACAGCGGTCCTGCCATGCACCGAACCCCGCACACACACCGGGGGGTTATGAGGACAGCGCACCACGCACGGGACAATACCGGCTCCACACAGACCGCCATCGTCCTTCGCCGCTGCACACAGAACCTTCAGGGCTGCTCACAAACCTGAAGCACGCAGCTCGCTCACAGGATTTTCTAATGGTCTCAGCCACGGCGCACAAGGGAATTCAGCCGTCAGCTTTCCCCGAGGACTTTAGGGCTGTGCGCGCACCTAAAGTCAACAAGCCAAGTCCCTCACTGCTGCAGCTCCTTTTTTTTTTTCTTCATGGCCGCGAGAGGAGTCAGAGACAAATTTTTCTTCTTACAGCTGCTGTGGACCTCCGCACGTTTCACGGGACAGCCCCTCAACATCGCGGATCCACAGGCAATTTTTGCGCGGCCCAGACAATTTCGCCGTCCCGGGCCGGCACTTGCTACCCCCACCCCCCCTCCCTCCACCGCCGCCTGCAGCGAGCCTTCCCCGCAGCTCGCTCCCAAAGCCGGACTATCGAGGCCTCAGCTCCCCGCTGAGCCCTCTGGCGGGGAGTGTATGGGTAACCCCCACAACAGACTGGGACAAGCAGAGCGCTCAGCTGGAGCAATTGGCAGAACAATGAGTTGTGTGTATTGAGATCAATAGGCAGCCGCTCTTTGTCTAGCTTCTTCCTGCCAGTTCCGCTGTTGATATGTATGACTCAAATGCAAACGTTCATGCTTCCTGCTCTCACTGTGATGCAAATGTCCCATGCCTTTCATGTATTGTCTGTAACTGGGTATAAAAACTGCATCGCTCTGTAACTCTCTCTCTCACTGCTCATCTTACTGCACGCATTGCCTATCTGCTGGAGAGCCTCCGGGCTCGCTCTGGCGCGCATGCACGGCGCCGGAGTGAGTTCTCGTGATGGCGGTATGATTAATAAACTCCCTCAAAAACTCTCAGTTCTCGCCGTATTATTTCATGCCGCCACACTGTAAAATTTTAGCAAAACGACTACAAGGCTTTATAATGGGAAGACAAGGCTTCCATAATGTAAGAAGACTATTTAATATTATTTATTCCAATAAAGAAGCACCGGATACAGCTCCCCTATCATTGGACGCCGAAAAGGCCTTTGATAGAGTCGAATGGCCCTATCTTTTTGAAGTCCTACAAAGGTTTGGACTTGGAAATAATTTCATAAAATGGGTCCAGATAATATACAATAATGCTACAGCAGAAATCCCAACAAACAGCAATATCTCAAAATCAATAAAAATCAATAGAGGATGTCGACAAGGCTGTCCACTTTCACCCTCATTGTTTACTATGGCAATTGAACCTTTAGCGATGGCAGTACGTTTACATCCACAAATATATGGAATTAAAGTAGGACCAACAGAACATAAAATCTCCCTGTATGCCGATGACATGATTTTGTTTATGTTTTAAAAAATCAATTCCGATCTTGTTAAATTTAATAAAGAACTTTGGGGATATATCAGGATATAAAATAAACAAAACAAAATCTTCAATATTAATGCTAAATGAGACCCAGAGAAATCATCCAGCTCCTGAGGTAAATCAATTCAATGTTGTAAATCAGTTTAAATATTTAGGAATTCAAATTGTGCCTAAGCTAGAATCAGTCACCAATGCCAACTTTGAAGCCTTAATGACAGATATTAATGAGTTACTTCAGAGATGGATGTCACTACCAATGTCGATGATCGGGAGAATATACTTAAAAGTAATATCTTACCAAAAATACTTTATTTATTTCAAAACATTCCTTTACCACCACCTTCAGATCTATTCTCAAGAATTAAAAAAAAGTTAGTGGACTTTATATGGAACAAAAGGAAGGCTAGATTACGTTTGTCCTTATTATATTTACCATTTGATCGTGGAGGTCTGAAATGTCCAAACTTTATGCTGTATTACTGGTCAGCACAACTGAGGTCTATGACATGTTATTTTTCATCAAATGATCGCCCTCACTGGACTGAGATGGAATCATACAATTTACCTTTACCTCTTCCCTTATTTATTTATTTATTTAGCGAATGCAAAGTCCTTAAGCCAAGCAGTTGCCTCCTGGTTTGCTGTATGGAGGGTGTGTAATCCTCCTTCCAGTCTTTGGAGCGGGCAAGCCTCTATGATGTGTTCCATAGTTTGCTCCTCTCCACATGCGCACAGTGGGCTAGGGCTACTGCCCCATCTGTGAAGGCTGGCCAAGCAGGGGCCATGTCCAGTCCTGAAGCGATCGAGTGTAGACCACTGTCTCCTTGGGAGGTTGGTGCCCGGGACCTGTTGGTTGGGGTTTATCACCAGCTGTTTGTTTGGGACCTCCTTGGTCTCCCATTCCTCTTGCCAAGCTGTCTGGATGGTAAAGTCAGCTGGGGGAGGGTTTTTCCAAATCGGCCGTCTGGATGAAAGTCGGGCAGTGGGTGGGGTGTAGATATCTGCATGGATTGGTAAGTGAGGAAAATTCCCTTATTCATATACTCAGACTCGGCTAAAAAATTACAGAAGCAAGTTAAAAATCCAATTGTAAAGCACATGATCAAAATATGGTGTGAAACCAAAAAATATTTAAAAGAACCACGCTCACTGTCACAATTTATCCCAATATGGGGTATTCAATATTTTACACCAGGGAGAGTGGATACTGTATTTAAAATACGGAATTTAAAAGGGATTCAAAAGATTCAAGACTTATATTTGTCACACTCAGATAACATAATGTCTTTTGAAGAACTGAGGATTAAATTCAATCTTAATAGAACACACTTTTTTAAATATCTTCAGCTTAGAAATTTTATTCGATCAAATCAAAATAATGCTCTCATCCAACCTACTTATTCATCTTTGGAAAAAATTTTGATGAAAGATAGTAAGAGAAAGGGTATTATTTCAAAGTTTTATAACTCACTGACATTATTCTCAAGTGAAAACTCACAGAAAAGACTGAATTACTGGAAAGAAGACTTGCAAATTGAAATTTCAGAGGAACAATGGGAAATGGCCCCCTCATGGATCGTCACCTTATCGTGGTGGGGGGGTTTGCGTGCCCCAGTGATCCCAGGAGCTATGTTGTCCGGGGCAATTTGCCTCTGATAGGGTCTCCCAAGACAAACTGGTCCTGGGTGAAGGGCCAGACGAAGAACGATCCAACAGACTCTCATGATAAATTGTATATCAAGGATTCAGTGTACCCCGCCCGGTATGGGGTTACCGGGGCCCCACCCTGGAGCCAGGCCTGGGGGAGGGGCTCGAAGGCTAGCGTCTGGTGGCCGGGTTTCCACCCATGGGACCCGGCCGGGCTCAGCCCGAAGGAGTTACATGGGTCCGCCCTCCAGTAGGTTCACCACCTGCAGGAGGGATCATGGAAGTCCGGTGCTATGTGGATTAGGTGGCAGTCAAAGGCGGAGACCTTGGCGGACTGATCCCAAGCTTTCTAAACTGGCTTTTGGTACGTGGAATGTCACCTCTCTGGTGGGGAAGGAGCCTGAGCTGGTGTACGAGATTGAGCGATACCGGCTAGATATAGTTGGCCTCACCTCAACACACAGCTCCGGTTCCGGAACCAGTCTCCTGGAGAGGGGCTGGAGCTTGGCCTTTTCTGGAGTTGCCCCGGGCGAGAGGCGACGAGCAGGGGTAGGTATTCTTGTATCGCCCCACCTTGCTGCCTCTATATTGGAGTTTTCCCCGGTGGACGAAAGGGTTGCTTCCCTGCGCCTTCGGGTTGGGAAACGGGTCCTGACCATCATTTGTGCCTATGCACCAAATGATGTTTCAGAGTACCCACCCTTTTTGGAGTCTGTGACTGGGGTGCTGGAGGGTGCTCCTCCTGGAGACTCCATTGTCCTACTGGGGGACTTCAATGCGCACGTGGGCAACGACAGTGAAACCTGGAGGGGGGTGATTGGGAGGAACGGCCTGCCCGATCTGAACCCGAGTGGTGTTCAGTTATTGGACTTCTGTGCTAACCACAGTCTGTCTATAACGAACACCATGTTCAAGCATAAGGGTGTCCATATGTGCACCTGGCACCAGGACACCCTAGGCCGCAGGTCGATGATCGATTTTGTTATCGTATCATCAGACCTGCGACCGTATGTCTTGGACACCCGAGTAAAGAGAGGTGCAGAGCTGTCAACTGATCACCACCTGGTGGTGAGTTGGATCCGATGGCAGGGGAGGAAGCCATTCAGACCTGGTAGACCCAAACGTATAGTGAGGGTGTGCTGGGAGCGTCTGGCTGAGGCCCCTGTCCGGGAGGTCTTCAACTCCCACCTCCGGAAGAACTTCAACCACATTCCGAGGGAGTCTGGAGACATGGAGTCTGAATGGGCCATGTTCTCCACCTCTGTTGTTGAAGCGGCAGCCCAGAGCTGCGGCCGCAAGGTGGTCGGTGCATCTCGTGGTGGCAACCCCCGAACCAAGTGGTGGACACCAGTGGTGAGGGGGGCCATTAAGCTGAAGAAGGAGTCCTATCAAGCTTGGTTGGCTTGTGGGACTCCCGAAGCAGCTGAGGTGTACCGGCAGGCCAAGCGGAGTGCAGCTCGGGTGGTTGCTGAAGCAAAAACCCGGGTATGGGAGGAGTTCGGTGAGGCCATGGAACAAGACTTTCGGTCGGCTTCAAAGAGATTCTGGCAAACTGTTCGGCGGCTCAGGAGGGGAAAGCAGCTCCCCGTCCACACTGTGTATGGTGCGGATGGGACACTGTTGACTTCAACTGGGGATATCGTCGGGCGGTGGAAGGAATACTTCGAGGATCTCCTCAATCCCACTGATACGCCTTCCACAGAGGAAGCAGGGTTTGGGGACGAGGGGGATGACTCGCCTATCACAGGGGCTGAGGTCGCCAAGGTGGTTAAAAATCTCCTTGGTGGCCGGGCCCCGGGGGTGGACGAGATTCGCCCCGAGTACCTCAAGGCCCTGGATGTTGTTGGGTTGTCATGGTTGACACGCCTCTGCAACATTGCGTGGAGGTCGGGGGCAGTGCCTTTGGCATGGCAAACCAGGGTGGTGGTTCCTCTCTTCAAAAAAGGGGACCGGAGGGTGTGCTCCAACTTTAGAGGGATCACACTCCTCAGCCTCCCTGGGAAGGTCTATGCCAAGGTATTGGAGAGGAGAGTCCGGCCGTTGGTCGAACCTCGGATTCAGGAGGAGCAATGTGGTTTTCGTCCTGGCCGTGGCACATCGGACCAGCTCTTTACCCTCTCGAGAATTCTTGAGGGTTCGTGGGAGTTTGCCCAACCAGTTTACATGTGTTTTGTGGACTTGGAGAAGGCATTTGACCGCGTCCCTCGTGGATTTTTGTGGGGGGTGCTTCGGGAGTATGGGGTATCGGGCTTGTTGTTACGAGCTATTCGGTCTCTGTACGACCGTTGTGAGAGTTTAGTTCGCATTGCCAACACTCGGTCGGAGTCATTCCCAGTGAGAGTTGGACTCCGCCAGGGCTGCCCTTTGTCACCGGTCCTGTTCATAATTTTTATGGACAGGATTTCTAGGCGCAGCCAGGGAATGGAGGGTGTCATGCTTGGTGACCACAGGATCTCATCTCTGTTGTTTGCAGATGATGTTGTCCTGTTGGCTTCATCCAGCAATGACCTACAGCTCTTGCTGGGACGGTTTGCCGCTGAGTGTGAAGCGGCTGGGATGAGAATCAGCACCTCCAAGTCCGAGTCCATGGTCCTCAGCCGGAAAAAGGTGGATTGTCCTCTCCGGGTTGGGGACAGGCTCCTGCCCCAAGTGGAGGAGTTTAAGTATCTTGGGGTCTTGTTCACGAGTGAGGGGAAAATGGAGCGAGAGATCGACAGACGGATTGGAGCAGCATCTGCAGTGATGCGGACGTTGTACCGGTCTGTTGTGGTGAAGAGGGAGCTTAGTTCTAAGGCAAAGCTGTCGATTTACCAGTCAATCTACGTTCCTACTCTCACCTATGGTCACGAGCTTTGGGTAATGACCGAAAGAACGAGATCGCGGATACAAGCGGCTGAAATGAGCTTTCTCCGTAGGATTGCTGGACTCACCCTCAGAGATAGGGTGAGGAGCTCAGTCATCCGGGAGAGGCTCAGAGTAGAACCGCTGCTCCTCCACATTGAAAGGAGTCAGTTGAGGTGGTATGGGCATCTGATTAGGATGCCTCCTGGACGCCTCCCACTTGAGGTGTTTCAGGCACGTCCCACTGGGAGGAGACCCCGGGGCAGACCCAGGACTCGGTGGAGAGACTATGTCTCCCAGCTAGTCTGGGAACGCCTTGGTATCCCCTCTGAAGAGCTGGAGCAGGTGGCTGGGGAGAGGGAAGTCTGGGCTTCTCTGCTTGAACTGCTGCCTCCGCGACCCGGACCTCCGGAAAAGCGGTAGACGATGGATGGATGGATGGATGGAATGGGAAATGGCTTGTGCAGGAGCTCAAACCAAATCAATAAATGTACATCTTAAACTGATACATTTTAATTGGTTAATGCGGATGTATGTTACACCAGTGGAGTTAAATAGATATAACAATAAACATACCAGATACATGCACAAAATGTATGGAAAGTAAAGGAACCCTATTTCACTGTTTATGGGAATGTAGAAAAATCAGAATGTTTTGGGAAGAGGTGAGGGTAACAATTGAAAAAATAATTTCAAAACAATTTACATTGAACCCTAAACTGTTTTTGTTGGGTCTGTATCCAGAAAAACATAACTTTAATAAGAGTGAAAGAGTATTCATAGACCTTGGTTTGCTTAATGCCAAAAAATGTATTGCACCACTGTGGAAAAAGACTCATAGACCAGATGTGACTCAGTGGTTAAGACAGGTGTTAACAAACCTTCCACTAGAAAGAATAACATATATACTGAAATCAAAGGAAAATGTGTTTGAGAATATATGGAGACCTTTCATTGATTATGTAAAGAATTTAAACATAATGTCTGAAGAAGAAGGTGAATGATATGTGTGGACCTTGCAAATTCCAAGCTGTAGAATGTATATTATGTATTCTTATGTAATAGATTACCTAGACTAAACAGAGGAGCATTGTTGTTGACTTGTGTTTGTTAATGGCTGTTGTTGTTTTTATTACACATTTTTTTTTTTGTTGTTATTGTTCTTTTGAATTTTTAAATTACCTTTGTCTTAGTGTCTGACTGTTTGTGCCATGTTTGTAAAAAAAAAAGTTTCAATAAAAAATATTGTGGAAAAAAAAAATCATGTTCGGAGTTAGGGGACAGATCAGCCGTGGAGCTCATGGAGAGCATGTTGGCGCTGATGGGTAGGAACGACGAGTCTTTCTTGTTCACCCACCTGTTCCTCAGGAACCTACCGGCTATAGCGATAGCAATCCTGGCCAACTCGCCGTTGCTGGTGACCAAGGACTACTGCGCACTGGCGCAGGAAGCGGATCGCATCATTTTAGCAACCAAAACTCTCAGCGTGAATGCAGCGGCACCGGCGTCCAGGAGGGACTCCAGCGAGGTCGAGGAGTTGGTGGTGGTAGCCGGAGCAGACACCAGGAGACGCAGGAATGGGGCGATCTGTTTGTGTCATCGCCGCTTCAGTTCGAATGCTCAATGACACCTGTTGCCATGCCAATTCAAGAAGTTGGGAAACGGCACAGCCAGCAGTCAGTAACAGCTGCGACCGCTGGCAACAGAAACAAGCTGCTTTATGTCACGGACACACGTTCGGGGAGATGGTTTCTGGTGAACTCTAGCTCCCAGAAGAGCCTCATCCTGCCGGTCAACGCAGACAGGGTGGCAGGAGGCAGCGGTCTCGAGCTCACGGCCGCCAACAGATCCACCATCAGGACATTTGGTGAGCGGACATTGACGATATGCTTACATGGACACAACTTTCAGTGGGACTTTGTGGTAGCTGCATGTTCCTCCTCCATTTTAGGCACAGACTTTTTATGTGCTTATGGGTTGTTAGTCGATGCTGCTAATAGGAGATTAGTGGATGCTGTCTCTTTTACCTCACTGCCCTGTACAGCTTGGGGAGCTGGGTCGACAACACTGGCTACCGTTATAGCTCCAGGGGGTAAGTACCAACAGTTACTCGCACAGTTCCCAGCACTCACGGTCCCAACTTTTTCGGCTACGATAATGAAACACGAGGTCGAACATTTCATAACTACAAAAGGGCCGCCGGTGTTCGCGCGACCTCGGCGCCTGGACGCAGCTAAACTGGCCAGCACACACGAGGAGTTTGCCAACTTAGAGCAGTTGGTCATCGTCAGGTGCTCCAACAGACCGTGGGCATCCCCACTACACATGGTGCCTAAAGCTGACGGGTTGGTTTTTTTTTTTTTTTTTGATTTTGTATACTTTATTGAGCCCCAGAGGGGAAATTGAGGGTATCCACCTGGATGGATGAAGCAGCCACGGTACGGCGCTATCCCTTTACCATTCACACACACATTCACACCTAGGGTCACTTTAGAGTCTCCAATTAACCTAACCTGCATGTTTTTGGCCTGTGGGAGGAAACCGGAGAAATCCCGGAGTAAACCCACGCAGATACGGGGGGAACATGCAAACTCCACACAGATCACTGTTGGTCAGGGGCTGGGATCGAACCAGGGATCCCATGGACAAGGGTGAGTTGCTGTGCTGCCACAGTGCTAACCACTGCGCCACCGCACCACCCAGAACACCCACGCCTACGCCCACGCCCACCACTCACGGTGGTGACCGTGCGGCGATTTCCAGTGCTTGAACAACGCCACGGAACACGATCGCTATCCTATTCCGCACATCCAGGATTTTTCTGTGCACCTGGCCGTGCTGTGTGTTTTTTCAAAAGTGGATCTGGCCCGCGGATACCATCAGGTCCTGGTGCGCACAGAAGATGTTCCGAAAATGGCGGTAATAACTCCTTTTGGCCTTTTTGAGTTTTTACACATGCCGTTCGGATTAAAAGGTGTGGCACAGACTTTTTAGAGAATGATGGATGCAGTGCTTCGTGACTTGTCCTTTGTTTTTGTCTACTTAGACGACATTCTGGTTGCTAGTGCATCCGAGGAGGAGCACATCGCCCATCTCAAGACGGTTTTCCAGAGGTTGGAAGCACACAGGCTTATAGTGAACCCGGCAAAATGCCAGTTCGGTGTACCAGTGATTGATTTTTTGGGCCACTGCATTTTACCGGAGGGCACGATTCCGCTTCCAGATAAGGTGCGCACCGTGTTGGACTTTCCACGTCCGCAGACCATAAGGGCCCTGCAGGAGTTTTTGGGAATGGTCAATTTTTATAACCGTTTCCTTCCCCGGGCAGCCCAGCTGATGCAGCCATTGTATGCAGCACTAAAAAAAATGAAGCCCACAGAAAACATTGACTGGACTCCCGAGCGAGTCCAGGCTTTCATGAACACCAAAACAGTGCTTGCGGATGCTGCGTTGCTAGCCCATCCGGATCCGTCAGCACGGATAGCGCTCACTACGGACACATCTGATGTTGCCATAGGAGCAGTGGTGGAACAGTATGTCTCCAGTACATGGCAGCCACACGCATTTTTCAGTCAAACTTTGCGCGACAACGAACGCAAATACAACACATTCGACAGAGAGTTGTTGGCTCTACACCTGGCGACGCGCCATTTCCAGTTTTGGCTAGAGGGGCATGAGTTCACTACATTCGTGGACCATAAGCCACTGACGTACATGACGTCCAAGGTCTCGGAACCATGGTCAGCCCGGCAGCAACGGCATTTGGCCACGATCTCGGAGTTTATGACCGACATTCAACACGTTGCCGGTAAGTTCAACGTCATGGCTGATTGTCTGTCACGTGCGTTAATCTCCCCAGTATACATGGGAATAGTTTTCCCTGCTGTGGCCACAGAGCAAGCCGGGGACGTGGACATTTGCGCGCTCCAGTCGGCGCCTACTGGGTTAAGGCTGGAGAGCAGGGTGGTGCAAGAAGGGTGCCCTCCCTTGTTCTGTGATGTCTCGACTGGCTGCCCGCGCCCAGTGGTTCTGAGCTCTTGGTGCCGTTGCATTTCTGAGTCAGTCCACACCCTTTCACATCCAGGCATGTGCGCTTTGATGAAGCTAGTGGGGGCAAAATTTGTCTGGCCGTGCTTGCACAAGGACGTGAAAGAGTGGGCTGCAGCTTGTGTCACGTGCCAGCGGGCCAAAATAATAAATGGCGTTCACTTATATAGTGCTTTTTCTCATCTCTGGATGACCAAAGTGCTTTACAGATCCTGCTATCCACCCATTCACACACACATTCACACAATGATAGCGGCAGAGCTGCCTAAGTGCACAAGCACACCAGAGCCCCCCTCGAGCAGTTCCAAATCCTGGCGAGGAGGGTCGACCACATCCATGTGGATTTGGTGGGACCCCTCCCACTGTCGCAAGGTTTCACGCACCTTTTGACAGTTGTGGACCACACCACGCGCTGGCCTGAAGTGGTCCCGCTGGCTTCTACGACGTCCGCAGAAGTCGTTCGCGCTTTTTTGTCGGCTTGGGTTGCACGTTTCGGATCCCCATCAGACATCACTTCCGACAGGGATCTACAATTTGTTTCGGAACTCTGGTCCACAATGGCCCAGAGCCTGGGGGTCAAAATTCACCGTACTACCGCGTTTGACCCCCAGGCAAAAGGGTTATGCTGTGGGCACCCAGCACACGTGTGGGCACCCAGCACAATGCAGACTGATAATATTCACACTCAGCAGGGATTGCATACAAACAGAGAGCCCTAGGGGAATAACCAGAACAATGACTATTGTTATTCATCCCCGGAGTAAGGAGAGGAGTCTGGCGCCAGTTAATCATGTGATTGATATGTATTGTCTGATATGTACTGTATATCAATATGTAAATGTGCCATGCATTCTTTCTTGTCTGTATAAAAGAGCTGACTTTACATGCCTCACTAGCGCACTCACAACAGCTCACACACAGCACACAGTGCTGCAGTGTGTCTCATGATGATGGAGGAATAAAACTCTTAAACCTTCAGCTCACCATGTCTCGCCTGAACTTATTTTGTTCCTCCACACTGGTGACCCTTGACTAAGAATGGAACACCAGACTTCCGGTTATGGCTGCCACGTAGGACGGACGTGTCTCGCTCTGCTCTGCTCCTGGAAAAAAAAAAATCGGCAAATAACTCTCTCATTTGGGACAGAACGTATCCCAGCATTTGGGCGAAGATATGTCGGCGAAGCCTAAGGCTGGA
This sequence comes from Pholidichthys leucotaenia, assembly GCA_020510985.1. Lineage (NCBI taxonomy): Eukaryota > Metazoa > Chordata > Actinopteri > Cichliformes > Pholidichthyidae > Pholidichthys > Pholidichthys leucotaenia. The sequence continues at coordinate 308,456,631 of CM035837.1, read as the reverse complement.
AAACCAGGAAAAGGAAAAAGCGAGCCGCCGAAACAGTCCAAATTAACGGACTTTCAGGTCTGTGACGCAGCAAACAAAACTCCATATATGGCGGAGGAGGCTGGCAACGCTGCGATATCTGCGGGGAATGGCGCAGATGCGCTGATGGCTGCCATGAGTTCAATGAGAGCGGACTTTTCCTCTAGATTTGATGGGATTATGACAGCGTTGGAAGGAATAAGAAAGGAATTGGGTGACTGTGTAGAACGAACGGCGCAGATGGAGCTCCGTCTCGCTAGTGCTGAAGATGACGTCACCCGTCTTCAATTAAAGGTGCGCACTTTGGAAAAAAAAAATAAATCTCTGGAAGATAATATTTTGGATTTGGAATCTCGGTCGAGACAGAATAATTTGAGGCTGGTGGGTCTTCCAGAGGAATCAGAAGGTCGGGACGTATGTTCCTTTCTGGAAAAGTGGATTCCGGAGGTGCTGGGCAGCGAGGAGTTGCAATCAGCAGTGGTTCTGGAAAAAGCACATCGTATTGGCCCACGGAGAGATAAGGGACCGCCGAGGACCTTAATTATGAAGTTTCTTAGCAACAGAGACAGGATGAAGATCTTCAACGCTGCACGAGCTAAAAAAGGAGAGATTAAACACCAGGACCAGCAGGTGCGGTTCTACCCAGATTTGGCCACAGGAATCCAGCAATTGAGGAAGCAGTTTGATCCCGTACGTGAGGAGCTGCGCAACCTTGGGATTCGTCATGGTGTAATCTATCCTGCGAGACTGCTGACCACGTATGAGGGCAGAACCCACATCTTCAAGACCCCAGAGGAGGCGCAGGAGTTCATCAAGAAGATCAAAGAAGAAGAAGAGACTGGTGGGAGCTAAGCATGAACAAAATATAAGGTAGAATAATTAAGCATTTGCACAGGCATCTGACTGACTTGAAGTAAATAGTAAGTTTACAAAATATAGATTGTATTATATATTAAAAAAACAAAACAAAAACAAAACAAACAAAAAAAAAACAAAAACTATGATGTACAAAGTTGTTAAAAATTTTGGAGTTAAGTTGGAAAACTACAGAGGAGAGTTAATGTTACGTCATTAAAAGCAGTAGAGTTAGGGTGATTGGGAGGATGAAGAAGGAGTGGCTTAGGCTGTTCCCCGTGGGTGTGGAACGGTCGATGGCTATATCGGGAGACAGAATTTTTCTTTTGATTTTGGGGGGTTTGCCACAAGTGTGGGAAGGGGAAATTTGTTTGTGTGTAGTTTGTAGGATGAATGTTCAATCACTCATGTTTTTGCTTCTCTGTATGAGCATGTTTACACTGCAAGGTAATCCCAAACTCTCTATTGATCATGGACCAAAGTGTTAATCTTAATTTAACTTCATGGAATTGCAGAGGTCTACAAAATTTAAAAAAACTTAAACAAGTTATGAATAAAATAAAGGACATGGGTTCAAGAATTGTGTTTTTACAAGAAACTCATCTGATAGAGGAGGATGTTAAAAGAATTAGGAGTAGATGGCAGGGAAGTGTATTCACCTCTTCATTTTTATCCCGAGCCAGGGGAGTTATGACTCTCATACATAAATCAGTTCCTTTTCAAGTGAAAAATGTAATTGGAGACAAATTTGGAAGATATGTAATCATTCAAGGTTCTTTGCTATTAGAAAATATAAATCTTGTGAACTTATATGGTCCCAATATAGATGATCAGAAGTTCTTTGCTAATTTATTTCTCATCTTATCATCACTTACAGGGCAACATATAATAGCAGGGGATTTTAATTGTACATTGAATCCAGGTGTGGATAGATCAACAGGACTGGATTGTACGCACATTGGATGTAGGATGATTATATATGTAGATAAAAAATTGACAAAGGAATCAGGTAGATGGCAATTTCAGCATAAATGGCTTCAGGATGAGGAATTTGTCAAGTATATAGAAAAACAGATAGACGAGTTCTTTGACATCAATACTACACAAACATCAGCATGTGTAAAGTGGGAGGCTTTCAAAGCTTTTATTAGGGGACATATTATTAGTTATACAGGATCAAAATCTAAGAAGACTCGAGAGGAGAGAGCTAAATTGGAACATAAAATAAAAAGTCTTCAGGAAAAAGTGTATGCAGGAAGTGATCCAAGGTTGGAGAACGAATTACTGATTTTGAGAGCTGATATGACAAAAAATCAGCGAATAGAGCTGCCTCGAGTCTTCTAAGATTGAAACAATCTTTTTATGAACAAGGTGAAAAATCAGGAAAATTATTAGCATGGCAGATTAAACAATTGGAAATTAAAACACCAATTACCAGTATTATAAGTAATGGACAGGTAGTTATAGATCCTTTAGAAATTAATAGAGCCTTTAGAGATTACTATGAAAAATTATATGATACCAAAAATGAACCTGATTTAACAAAACTAAATGGGTTTTTGAACGAACTATCTATACCGTGTATACCAAATGAAAACAGGGAGATATTGGAGTCTAAAATTAGTCAAGAAGAAGTTGGGCTAGCCATTGATAATATGAAATCAGGAAAAAGTGCAGGACCAGATGGTCTTCCAGTTGACCTTTATAAAAAATTTAAGAATAAATTAATAAAACCTTTTTTGGAAATGGTTTTAGAAGCATTTCAAAATAATAATTTACCATCATACATAAATAATGCCTTAATTATACTGCTGCCAAAACCAGGTAAGCCCTCTAATAAATGTGAAAATATGAGACCAATAAGCCTATTAAACGCCGACCTTAAGATAATCTGTAAAATTTTAGCAAGACGAATACAAGAAATTTTACCAAATATTATTAATCAAGATCAGAATGGCTTTATAAAGGGTAGACAAGGCTTCCATAATGTAAGAAGACTATTTAATATTATTTATTTTAATAAAGAAGCACCGGATACAGCTCTCCTATCACTGGACGCCGAAAAGGCCTTTGATAGAGTTGAATGGCCCTTTCTTTTTGAAGTCCTACAAAGGTTTGGACTTGGAAATAATTTCATAAAATGGGTTCAAATAATATACAATAATGCTACAGCAGAAATCCTAACAAATAACAATATTTCAAAACCAATAAAAATCAATAGAGGATGTCGACAAGGCTGTCCACTTTCACCTTTACTGTTTACTATGGCAATTGAACCTTTAGCGATAGCGATACGTTTACATTCACAAATATATGGAATTAAAGTTGGACCAACAGAACATAAAATCTCCCTGTACGCCAATGATATAATTTTGTTTATGTCGAATCTAAAAAAATCAATTCCAACCTTGTTGAATTCAATAAAGAATTTTGGGGAAATATCAGGATATAAAATAAATAAAACTAAATCTTCAATATTAATGCTAAATGAGACCCAGAGAAATTACCCAGCCCCTGAGGCAAATCAATTCAATGTTGTAAATCAGTTTAAATATTTAGGAATCCAAATTATGCCTAAGCTAGAATCAGTCGCCAGCGTCAACTATGAAGCCTTAATGTCAGATATCAATGAGTTAACTCAGAGATGGATGTCACTACCAATGTCGATGATCGGGAGAATCAATATACTTAAAAGTAATATTTTACCTAAAATACTTTATTTATTTCAATACATTCCCTTATCACCACCTTTAGATCTATTCTCAAGAATAAAAAAAAAGTTAGTGGAATTTATATGGAATAACAGGAGGGCTAGATTACGTCTGTCTTTATTATATTTACCATTTGATCGTGGAGGTCTGAAATGTCCAAATTTTATGTTGTATTATTGGTCGGCACAACTGAGGTCTATGACATATTATTTTTCATCAAATGATCTCCCTCACTGGACTGAAATGGAATCATACAATTTACCTTTACCTCTTCCCATATTCATATACTCAGATTCGGCAAAAAAATTACAAAAACAAGTTAAAAATCCATTTGTAAAGCATATGATCAAAATATGGTGTGAAGCTAAAAACTATTTAAAAGAACCACAGTTATTGTCACAATTTAGTCCAATATGGGGTAATCAATATTTTAAACCAGGGAGAGCGGACGCTGTATTTAAAGTATGGAATTTAAAAGGGATACAAAAGATTCAGGATTTATATTTGCCATGTGCAGATAACATAATGTCTTTTGAAGAGCTGAGGATCAAATTTAATCTCAATAGAACACATTTTTTTAAATATCTTCAACTTAGAAACTTTATTCGATCAAATCAAAATAAAGCTCTCACTCGACCTATTTATTCATCCTTGGAAAAAATGATGATGAAAGATAGTAAAAGAAAGGGTATTATTTCAGAGTTTTATAACTCATTGACACTATCTTCAAGTGAAAATTCACTGAAAAGATTAAACTACTGGAAAGAAGATCTGCAAATTGAAATTTCAGAGGAACAATGGGAATTGGCTTGTACAGAAGCTCAAACCAAATCAATAAATGCACGCCTTAAATTGATACATTTCAAATGGTTAATGCGGATGTATGTTACACCGGAGGAGTTAAATAGATATAACAAAAATATACCAGATACATGCACAAAATGCATGGAAAGTAAAGGAACCCTATTTCATTGTTTATGGGGATGTAGATTAATAAGAATGTTTTGGGAAGAGGTGAGGGTAACAATTGAAAAAATAATCTCAAAACAAATCATACTGAATCCTAAACTGTTTTTGTTGGGTCTGTACCCAGAAAAGCATAATTTTAATAAAAGTGAAAGTACATTCATAGACCTCAGTTTGCTTAATGCCAAAAAATGTATTGCACTATTATGGAAAAAGACTCATAGACCAGATGTGACTCAGTGGTTAAGACAGATGTTAACAAACCTTCCATTAGAAAGAATAACATATATACTGAAATCAAAGGAAATTGTGTTTGAGAATATATGGAGACCTTTTATTGATTATGTAAAAAATTTAAACATAACTCTTGAAGAAGAAGGTGAATGATGTGTGTGGACCTTGTAAATTCCAAACTGGTGAACATAATATGTATACTTATGTATTGGATTGTCTAGACTAAACAGAGGAGCATTGTTGAAGACTTGATTTTGTTGGTGGTTGTTGGTGTTTTTAGTGCATTTTTTTTTTTTTGTAGTACTTTAGCGTTAGTGTTTGATTGTTTGTATCATGTTTGTTAAAAAAAAAAAAAGGTTCAATAAAGATATTGTGGAAAAAAAAAAAGAATGGAACACCAGGCGAACACCCTGAAGATGACCCAGACGGGAAGCCTCAGCACGCGTCATGGTGCGACCCTCGCCTGATCTTTTACCTCCACACTGAGGGAGAATGACCATCTGCTTCGCACCCACACGAGAGCGCATCGCTTGGATCGGAACGCACCATGAGCAACACGAGCGAACGAAGGAAGCAGCCTGAACGGGGACAATCATCGACGCAGACTGCGCTGATTTCCATCAAGCTCCCTGACCCTGACTCACCTCTAGACAACGGACCTTCCGCGCACAGAAGCCACGCAGGCACATCGCGGGGTTATGAGGACAGTGCAACTGCCAGCTATGTGGTCACTGCGCCAGGCGCGCGCCACGCACCAGGGACAAATCGGCTCCACAGACTGATACAGCGTCCTCCGCCGCTGCACATGCCCGAGTTAAACAGCCGATCGGCACCCTCGGAACCTTCAGGGCTGCTCGCGCACCTGGAGCGGACGTGCAGCCAGCACACAGGACTTTGCATGAGTTTTCCAGCCACGGCGCACAAGGGGAATTTAGCCGAGTGCTTTCCCCAATGACTTTAGGGCTGTTTCCCGCACCTAAAGCCAAACTGCCGAGTCCCTGACACAGCTTCAGTTTATCACAGCCACTACGCATCCTCGGGGGATTTGGCCGCTCACCTTCCCCACATCCTCGGTGGACCAAAACACGAGAGAAGTCAGAGATATAATTTTTTCACAGCCGCTGTGGATCTCCGCCACATTTAACGGGAAAAGTTCCTCACCATCGCGGATCCACATGCAATTTTTGCGTGGCCCAGACACCTTTGACGTCCCGGGCCGGCACTCGCTTACTCCCACCCCCTCAACCTCCTCCTGCACAGAGCTTTTCCCGCACCTCACTCCCAAAGCCGGCTGATCGCCGTCTGGTTCCATTACGCACGACTGCACACTGGCTCGTGTGCCCACGATCCACGGCCAGTCAACATGCTGGAACGCGGAGCGGAGCACACTGCCCTTTCCACCCCTCCCCCGTCCCCTTCACGGACTGACATGCCCTCCGACAGTTCTACCAGAGCTGGAGCCAAATGACGGGGGGGGGGGGGTGTCACAACCCCTTCTTACCATTCTGGGGGGAGCAGTGTGGGCACCCAGCACACATGTGGGCACCCAGCACAATGCAGACTGATAATATTCACTCTCAGCAGGGATTGCATACGAACAGAGAGCCCTAGGGGGACAACCAGAACAATGACTATTGTTATTCATCCCCAGAGTAAGGAGAGGAGTCTGGCGCCAGTTAATCACACGATTGATATGTATTATCTGATATGTATATCAATATGTAAATGTGCCATGCATTCTCTCTTGTCTGCATAAAAGACCTGACTTTACATGCCTCACTAGCGCACTCACAACAGCTCACACACAGCACACAGCACTGCAGTGTGTCTCATAATGATGGAGGAATAAAACTCTTAAACCTTCAGCTCGCCGTGTCTCGCCTGAACTTATTTTGTTCCTCCACAATGCGAGCGTTTTCATAGGTCACTTAAAGCAGTGCTCAGAGCTTCGCTCACGGATACAAATTGGGTTGACCGCCTGCCCTGGGTTCTTTTAGGGCTGCGCTTCGCGCCTAGGGAGAATCAGCAGCTTCCCGGCAGAACTCATTTCTTCTCAGTCGCTGCGGATCTCTGGAGAGTTTTTACCAGAAAACCCCGAGCCCAAGGCCGATCCGCCCGCGTAATTTTTGCACAGTGCGGAGGCTTTTAACGTACCGGGCCTGGCACACCATTGTTTTCCCCGCACTTTCGTCCCCAAGAGTTAACAGAACGCCAGCTTTGTTTTTGTCAGGTACGATGTGCACCGGACCCCGCTGCGCCCACCTTACGATGGACCATTCAGGGTGTTGGAACCTTACCACTCTGGGTCCGGGAGTCAGACTCGGTCTCTGTCTTTAAGAACAGGGTAAAATCCTTCCTTTTTAATATAGCTTTCGTTTAAGGAGGGTATTTGTGTCTTTTAACCCCACTCTTGTTCTATTGTTATCTGATCCATACTGCTGGTTGATCTCCAATATTGTACTTGGCATCTTACTGCTATGTTCTTTATGTCTGTCCTTTCCATCCTCCCTATCCCCTCATCCCCAGCCAGTCGCAGCAGACGACTGCCCCTCCCTGAGCCTGGTTCTGCTAGAGGTTTCTTCCTTCCAAATGGGAGTTTTTCCTCTCCACTGTGACCTAGTGCTTGCTCATAGGGGATCGTCTGATTGCTGGGTCTTTCTGTGACTGTGTGATTTTTTTTTTTATCTGCACTGTGGCGCCACGAGACGGCTTTTGTTGTGATGTGGCGCATTATAAATAAAGCTGAATTGAATTGTATTGAATTAAATAAAGGAACAGTTGTTGTGTACTGCAACAGGTGAGTGCTGTTAGCCAGTGGAAAGAGGTGGCTCTCCAGCCCTGCCCTTGTGTTGATGCTCCAACTTCTGTTTACACTCTCGACATGTTGGCCAGCCTTTGTGTATATTCATGTAGCCAGGGAGGCCTGGCTCCTCCCAATGGTTAGAACACAGAAGCAATGACGTCCAGTTTATAACAAAGCAGAGAAGACTTTCCAGCCGCCCCCCCCCCACCGTCCCAACAAAAAAAAATGTTAACAAAACAGCCCTCATCAGGGAGGAGGCTCACAATAAAGAGAGGTTAAAAAACATGAGTTAAAATCAGAGTGGCTTTGCAGAGATCAAGAACATTACAGGAAGTAACTATGGCTCTTGCAAATGTGAGTTCCTGTTTTTTCTACAATTTATAGAGAACAATTTAAGATGCTGTCTTTTATGGGCTCCGAACGGTCACCAGTGTCCACTTAGCCTAGCATAGCTTTCATGTTGTTTACTTCTCAGATTAAACATTTGCCCATTCCTAATAACACTGCATGGGCTCTATTGAACCTGTGAAACACATCAAAACTTATTTTATTCCCAGTTGTTATCTGGCTTATTTCATTGTTAACTTATAAATACAGCATCCTGCCGTTACCGCTATTAGCTCAGTTACCTTACCATTGCTAGCGTGATATTGATTCCTCTTTTTAAACTTTAACCCGCTCCTAATAACACTGCATGACTCAACTGAAATCAGGACCACGTTACTAGTGGCTGCTGTCACAAGGACTGTGCTAGCACTCAGCAGAGTTTGACGGCAGCCAAGTTCCACTTTTCACTCGTGTCGTCCAACTTTATTTACAGTCTATGGATACTCCTCATCAAGATTCTCTCTATCTGGTGCTACAGGAGTTCAGTAAACTCAGAGTATTTTGCTCTTTCTATACATAAGTTTTTCAAACATTCAGATTACTTCAAGCCAGCATATGACAGTAGCCTATCATCAGAAAGAAGATAAAGATAGACGCACTCATGCATACACAAATGACTGTGTCAAAGTCTCTGTTAAAGCCAACTTTAATTAAGGCAGGTGGAATGTAAGCTAAGTTGTCACTACAGGGCATTTCAAACCTATGACATTTACACTGCCTTTGTTGGGATCTCTAGCAGAAATCCAGACTACCAAGAAATATGCTAGTAAGGATTTTACAGTTGTGTGATTTTCTGAGCAAAGTAAATAATACAATCTGCTAAGAAATCTTCATTCACTGACAGGCAAAGGGGAAATTGATGCAACTTGTTACAAATATTCAGTACATTTATTTGTTATCAGCAGCGCTGTTGGATTAATGCGCCTGAATTTGGAAGATGAACCGTGACATCGTCGTTTTCCATTAACGTGCTAAATCTCATGTATCCATCATGATATCTACAATAGCTGAATGTCAACCTTTTGAAAGCCAACATTTTCAGTCCCATCCAGGGTTGTCCCCTTTTAAAAAATAAGGCAAAACATGAGAGATGAGTGTTTGTTTTTGTCTCTGTTTGATGCAAGGGTTGTGAAATTTACAGAAATAAAGCCTGTTGGATTTTGTTTTTCACATGTCAGTTCATGGACATCTTTCTAAAAGCAAAGAGAAACTCTTAGAAATGATGTATATTGCCTGAAAAATGCTTTCTGTATCAATTTTGCTTCTGCAAAAAATACAAAGATCCACTAAAGGGGGCATTCTCTTTGACATCTTCCAAAGAGGGTTCAGAATACAATTTGATTTGCCTGAAAAAAAAAAAAAACAAGTGGGAGGGTTTCACAATAAAAGCTTTCCTAAACAAATAACTGACAATGCTTTCAGCTATGAGAGCTAACTGAGCACAATGCCACACAGTGAATGTGCTGAATGGGCAGGGGCTATCCAACAAATAAAGGTGATCCTAAATCATGTACTTAGAGGTTGCAGCTTGAGAGCCCAGGTGTCATGGATAATTCCTACTCAGATATCTATACTTTTCACTATCTCACCCCCATTCCCTTACTCCAAGATTTGCCTCACCTCTTTTAAACAGACAAGCTGCCATCCTATTGATCCCCCAAGCCTGCAAATGCCCACCCCTCCTCCTCAGGCCTAGGCACAAGGGCAGTCACTAAACCTGCGGGCAAAGGGAAAGAGGACACTCCCCACTGAGTGCAATTGGGATTTGAGAAAGTTAAACACCTCTCAAGCACAAAATTCCAGCCTGGGCAGCAGAGAGGGGATTCAGTCCACAGTCTTCCTCACACTTACCTGATCAGAAGGTCAGTTCCATCATCATGGTACTTCTTGCCCATCTTGCACTCTCGCCGCCTTTCAGTAACTCCTGAAGGGCTCAGCTTTCTCATTTACTTCAAACACTGCTGTCAACAGTTTTTGCCGCTGTCCTTGGCTCTAAAACGATACAAGGTTCATATTATGAGAATGTCATGCTTTGGGGTGCCTTTTTTTTTTGGAAGGGGGGATTACATACAACAAAATACCCCTTCCTAAAGACTTCAAAATACTAAGTTTTCATTGTTTTTGTGACATTCATCTCAAGTTCTTAGGACATTTTAAAACTAGTCATGTGCTACAACCAGTTAAGATAAATTTACCAGTATATATTAAATATATTTTCTAAACACTACTGTTAACTGTACACATTGCACAGGGCCATAACAACCCTCAACCTTAATGCGGTCCCCAACATCCTCAAAGGAAAACAAAACGATCCTCAAACAATCTATTATGGTGAAGAATTGCAGGAAAATTCTTAACTTGAATTCAGTGCAATGGACTTTGTCGCAAACCTCTGTGCTTATCAGACAAATAGCAAGATGTGGTCAGACTTAAATGTTGTATATTGCAGCTTGCAAAAAGTTTGGATCTGGTTCTGCAGTGTCACCCAAATATGAGTTCAGTTATCACTCCCTGACAACTATAAGGTATTGTTTTAATTTTTTGCACTGAATGGCATTTATCAGAGCCTATAGCCACTAACTATACCTATTTGGAGTCGCTGAAGTGGACATCTCAAATGATGTGATGCAAATGCCTACTGTAATTTTTAAGTATAATCATGTGGCTTATCAACATAGATTCCTGTGTTGTTGAATAGCCAAAATATGTGATGTCTTCACATTTACTTAGCACTAATTACCAGGTTAATTAATATGCCATACACACTAAACAGTGTTCAAGCTCCAAGAAGAGTGGTATCACACCAATGGATGACACCAAGGTCAGTGCATTATTTTTTTTTCCCCACAATATCTTTATTGAACCTTTTTTTTTTTTTAACAAACATGATACAAACAATCAAACACTAACACTAAAGTACTACAAAAAAAAAAAAAAAGATGCACTAAAAACACCAACAACCACCAGCAAAATCAAATCTTCAACAATGCTCCTCTGTTTAGTCTAGACAATCCAATACATAAGTATACATATTATGTTCACCAGTTTGGAATTTACAAGGTCCACACACATCATTCACCTTCTTCTTCAAAAGTTATGTTTAAATTTTTTACATAATCAATAAAAGGTCTCCATATATTCTCAAACACAATTTCCTTTGATTTCAGTATATATGTTATTCTTTCTAATGGAAGGTTTGTTAACATCTGTCTTAACCACTGAGTCACATCTGGTCTATGAGTCTTTTTCCATAATAGTGCAATACATTTTTTGGCATTAAGCAAACTGAGGTCTATGAATGTTCTTTCACTTTTATTAAAATTATGCTTTTCTGGGTACAGACCCAACAAAAACAATTTAGGATTCAATATGATTTGTTTTGAGATTATTTTTTCAATTGTTACCCTCACCTCTTCCCACAATATTCTTATTAATCTACATTCCCATACACAATGAAATAGAGTTCCTTTACTTTCCATGCATTTTGTGCATGTATCTGGTATATTTTTGTTATATTTATTTAACTCCTCCGGTGTAACATACATCCGCATTAACCATTTGAAATGTATCAATTTAAGGCGTACATTTATTGATTTGGTTTGAGCTTCTGTACAAGCCAATTCCCATTGTTCCTCTGAAATTTCAGTTTGCAGATCTTCTTTCCAGTAGTTTAATCTTTTCAGTGAATTTTCACTTGAAGATAGTGTCAATGAGTTATAAAACTCTGAAATAATACCCTTTCTTTTACTATCTTTCATCATCATTTTTTCCAAGGATGAATAAATAGGTCGAGTGAGAGCTTTATTTTGATTTGATCGAATAAAGTTTCTAAGTTGAAGATATTTAAAAAAATGTGTTCTATTGAGATTAAATTTGATCCTCAGCTCTTCAAAAGACATTATGTTATCTGCACATGGCAAATATAAATCCTGAATCTTTTGTATCCCTTTTAAATTCCATACGTTAAATACAGCATCCGCTCTTCCTGGTTTAAAATATTGATTACCCCATATTGGACTAAATTGTGACAATAACTGTGGTTCTTTTAAATAGTTTTTAGCTTCACACCATATTTTGATCATATGCTTTACAAATGGATTTTTAACTTGTTTTTGTAATTTTTTTGCCGAATCTGAGTATATGAATATGGGAAGAGGTAAAGGTAAATTGTATGATTCCATTTCAGTCCAGTGAGGGAGATCATTTGATGAAAAATAATATGTCATAGACCTCAGTTGTGCTGACCAATAATACAACATAAAATTTGGACATTTCAGACCTCCACGATCAAATGGTAAATATAATAAAGACAGACGTAATCTAGCCCTCCTGTTGTTCCATATAAATTCCACTAACTTTTTTTTTATTCTTGAGAATAAATCTAAAGGTGGTGATAAGGGAATGTATTGAAATAAATAAAGTATTTTAGGTAAAATATTACTTTTAAGTATATTGATTCTCCCGATCATCGACATTGGTAGTGACATCCATCTCTGAGTTAACTCATTGATATCTGTCATTAAGGCTTCATAGTTGACACTGGCGACTGATTCTAGCTTAGGCACAATTTGGATTCCTAAATATTTAAACTGATTTACAACATTGAATTGATTTACCTCAGGGGATGGGTAATTTCTCTGGGTCTCATTTAGCATTAATATTGAAGATTTAGTTTTATTTATTTTATATCCTGATATTTCCCCAAAATTCTTTATTAAATTCAACAAGGTTGGAATTGATTTTTTTAGATTCGACATAAACAAAATTATATCATCGGCGTACAGGGAGATTTTATGTTCTGTTGGTCCAACTTTAATTCCATATACTGTATTTGTGAATGTAAACGTATCGCTATCGCTAAAGGTTCAATTGCCATAGTAAACAGTAAAGGTGAAAGTGGACAGCCTTGTCGACATCCTCTATTGATTTTTATTGGTTTTGAAATATTGTTATTTGTTAGGATTTCTGCTGTAGCATTATTGTATATTATTTGAACCCATTTTATGAAATTATTTCCAAGTCCAAACCTTTGTAGGACTTCAAAAAGAAAGGGCCATTCAACTCTATCAAAGGCCTAAGGTCAGTGCATTATTAGTGTGTTACTTTAAAGCAATGCACAGAATACAATATGAGATAACTGAGTAGCAACTTATGTAAAAGTAAAAAATAATCAATTATGATGAATATGTTCAAGCAACAGGAAATGCAAAGCTAAATACAAGAGACAAAGATAAAGGGAGAACACAGAAGCCAAAATGTTTCCTTTCTCCATTCTACTATGCTGAGCACCAAGTTAGAAGGCAGAAAATATCATTTTTATAGTGTTTGGTATGACCCAGCTGGGGCCTGAATCCACAGCCTTCTGACTGTGGGGCAGATACTCTGCCACTATAGGCTACAATTCTGGGTGCAAAACTCCTCCGGTGTAACATACATCCGCATTAACCATTTGAAATGTATCAATTTAAGGCGTGCATTTATTGATTTGGTTTGAGCTTCTGTACAAGCCAATTCCCATTGTTCCTCTGAAATTTCAGTTTGCAGATCTTCTTTCCAGTAGTTTAATCTTTTCAGTGAATTTTCACTTGAAGATAGTGTCAATGAGTTATAAAACTCTGAAATAATACCCTTTCTTTTACTATCTTTCATCATCATTTTTTCCAAGGATGAATAAATAGGTCGAGTGAGAGCTTTATTTTGATTTGATCGAATAAAGTTTCTAAGTTGAAGATATTTAAAAAAATGTGTTCTATTGAGATTAAATTTGATCCTCAGCTCTTCAAAAGACATTATGTTATCTGCACATGGCAAATATAAATCCTGAATCTTTTGTATCCCTTTTAAATTCCATACGTTAAATACAGCGTCCGCTCTTCCTGGTTTAAAATATTGATTACCCCATATTGGACTAAATTGTGACAATAACTGTGGTTCTTTTAAATAGTTTTTAGCTTCACACCATATTTTGATCATATGCTTTACAAATGGATTTTTAACTTGTTTTTGTAATTTTTTTGCCGAATCTGAGTATATGAATATGGGAAGAGGTAAAGGTAAATTGTATGATTCCATTTCAGTCCAGTGAGGGAGATCATTTGATGAAAAATAATATGTCATAGACCTCAGTTGTGCTGACCAATAATACAACATAAAATTTGGACATTTCAGACCTCCACGATCAAATGGTAAATATAATAAAGACAGACGTAATCTAGCCCTCCTGTTGTTCCATATAAATTCCACTAACTTTTTTTTTATTCTTGAGAATAAATCTAAAGGTGGTGATAAGGGAATGTATTGAAATAAATAAAGTATTTTAGGTAAAATATTACTTTTAAGTATATTGATTCTCCCGATCATCGACATTGGTAGTGACATCCATCTCTGAGTTAACTCATTGATATCTGTCATTAAGGCTTCATAGTTGACACTGGCGACTGATTCTAGCTTAGGCACAATTTGGATTCCTAAATATTTAAACTGATTTACAACATTGAATTGATTTACCTCAGGGGATGGGTAATTTCTCTGGGTCTCATTTAGCATTAATATTGAAGATTTAGTTTTATTTATTTTATATCCTGATATTTCCCCAAAATTCTTTATTAAATTCAACAAGGTTGGAATTGATTTTTTTAGATTCGACATAAACAAAATTATATCATCGGCGTACAGGGAGATTTTATGTTCTGTTGGTCCAACTTTAATTCCATATATTTGTGAATGTAAACGTATCGCTATCGCTAAAGGTTCAATTGCCATAGTAAACAGTAAAGGTGAAAGTGGACAGCCTTGTCGACATCCTCTATTGATTTTTATTGGTTTTGAAATATTGTTATTTGTTAGGATTTCTGCTGTAGCATTATTGTATATTATTTGAACCCATTTTATGAAATTATTTCCAAGTCCAAACCTTTGTAGGACTTCAAAAAGAAAGGGCCATTCAACTCTATCAAAGGCCTAAGGTCAGTGCATTATTAGTGTGTTACTTTAAAGCAATGCACAGAATACAATATGAGATAACTGAGTAGCAACTTATGTAAAAGTAAAAAATAATCAATTATGATGAATATGTTCAAGCAACAGGAAATGCAAAGCTAAATACAAGAGACAAAGATAAGGGGAGAACACAGAAGCCAAAATGTTTCCTTTCTCCATTCTACTATGCTGAGCACCAAGTTAGAAGGCAGAAAATATCATTTTTATAGTGTTTGGTATGACCCAGCTGGGGCCTGAATCCACAGCCTTCTGACTGTGGGGCAGATACTCTGCCACTATAGGCTACAATTCTGGGTGCAAAAAGTGCAAACTTGACTCTGTTAATTATTTAAGATAAGATAAGATAAGCCTTTATTAGTCCCACAACGGGGAAATTCCAGGATTGCAACAGCACAGGGATAGCAACACTCAGAGCAACAATCAGAAGGCAAGAAAAAAAAGCAAGAGCAGCTAATATACATATGTACATATTACTATAAACATATATATATATACACACAGGCACACAGTGCGGAGCATTGTAGCTAGATGGAATAAATATGTAGATATATAAACACCCACAGTACGGAGCATTGCAGCTAGGTGGAATAAATATGAAAATATACACTACCGTTCAAAAGTTTGGGGTCACCTAGACAATTATTTTGTGTTTTCCATGAAAAGTCACACTTATTTACCACCATGAGTTGTAAAATGAATAGAAAATATAGTCAAGACATTGACAAGGTTAGAAATAATGATTTGTATTTGAAATAATAATTTTTTCCAGATACTCAACCTGCTCAAAGGAAGGTCAGTTTTATAGCTTCTCTAACCAACTAAACTGTTTTCAGCTGTGCTAACATGATTGCACAAGGGTTTTCTAATCATCCATTAGCCTTCTGACGCAATGAGCAAACACATTGTACCATTAGAACACTGGAGTGATAGTTGCTGGAAATGGGCCTCTATACACCTATGTAGATATTGCACCAGAAACCAGACATTTGCAGCTAGAATAGTCATTTACCACATTAGCAATGTATATTAGATATTAGAGTGTATTTCTGATTAGTTTAAAGTTATCTTCATTGAAAAAAACAGTGCTTTTCTTTCAAAAATAAGGAAATTTCTAAGTGACCCCAAACTTTTGAACGGTAGTGTATAAACACACACAGTGCGGAGCATTGTAGCTAGATGGAATAAATATATAGATATATAAATATAAACACACCCAGTGCGGAGCATTGTAGCTAGATGGAATAAATATGTAAATATATAAACACACACAGTGCAGAGCATTGTTGCTAGATGGGATGAAACAGCACAACCGTCTACTTAGTTATCCTACATGGTATGATTATGTGCCCATACATATTCTCACCCTCCATAGCGACCGGTATTTTCCTAGTTGTATGCAGGAGGGGACCATTGTGTAAGTCTATTGCATCTTTTGCATTCAAAAACTATTAGGTTGTTACGTCTTTTTTGCTATCTCTGCGAGCAGCCCTGCTTAGGTTGTACAGTCTGACAGCCGTTGGTAGGAAGGACCCGCGAAACCTCTCGGTTGTGCACCTGGGATGATGTAGTCTGCTGCTAAATGAGCTCCTCAGTGCATTCAGTATGTCCTGCATAGGGTGGAACTCGGACTCCAGCAGAGATGACAGTTTAGCCACCGTCCTTCTCTCTCCTATCTTCTCCACCGGGTCAAGGCGCTGCCCCAGGACAGAGCTAGCTTTCTTGATCAGTTTGTTCAGTCTCTTCCTATCGGCTGCAGTAATGCCACTGCCCCAGCAGACCACTCCAAAAGTGATGGCTGATGCCACCACCGTGTCATAGAATGTCTTCAGCAGTGCCCCTTGTACACCAAAAGACCTGAGTCTCCTCAGTAGGAACAGCCTGCGCTGTCCCTTCTTGTAGAGTGCGTCAGTATTGTGTGACCAGTCTAGTTTATTGTTCAGATGAACACCCAGGTACTTGTAGGATGTCACCATCTCAATGTCTGTTCCCTGTATATTTACTGGTGCTGTGAAGGGTTGTCCATGCCTGCGGCAGTCCACCACCAGCTCCTTAGTTTTCCTCGCGTTGATCTGGAGGCAGTTCCGATGGCACCAGTCCACGAAGTCCTGGATAAGCCCTCTGTACTCAGCTTCATCTCCATTGGAGATGAGGCCAACGATCGCAGAGTCATCAGAGAACTTCTGTAGATGGCAGTGTGTTGTGTTGTGTGAGAAGTCCGCAGTATAAAGAGTGAACAGGAAGGGAGCCAACACCATTCCCTGGGGGGCCCCCGTGCTACCGATGATCGTGTCGGACACACAGTCCCGGGTTCTCACAAACTGAGGCCGGTTCATGAGGTAGTCCAGGATCCATGATGACAGGTGCTGGTCCACCCCTGCGCGCAGCAGCTTGTCCTTCAGGATCATCGGTTGGATGGTGTTGAAAGCACTGGAGAAGTCAAAGAACATGATCCTCACCACATTTTCCCAGGCTTCTCCGGGTGGGACAGAGAACGGTGAAGGAGGAAGACCACCGCATCCTCCACCCCAATGCCATGCTGGTAGGCGAACTGGAGTGGATCCATCGCTGGTTCCACCAGGGGGCGGAGGTGAGCAAGGAGCAGTCTCTCCAGGGTCTTCATCAAGTGGGACGTCAAGGCCACCGGTCTGTAGCTGTTCAGGTCTTTGGGGTGGGAAGTTTTTGGTACAGGTACCACACAAGATGTTTTCCACAGCTGTGGTACCCTCCCCAGCTTCAGGCTCAGGTTGAAGATGTACGCCACAATCCCACACAGCTGGTCTGCACAGGACTTGAGGAGCTTTGCGCTGATGCCGTCTGGTCCCGTTGCCTTCCTCGCCTTGATCTTCCTCAGCTCCGTCCTCACCTGGGTCTTGGTCAGGGTCAGGATGGGGGGCTGTGTGTTGGGAGTGGGGGGGTGTTGGTGGAGTGGGGAGTGGGCAGCAGGACTTGATGTCTTTAGAGGCAGCAGTGGTTGTTGTGCAGACAGGGGGGAGGGCGGTTGGTCAAACCTATTGAAAAACAGATTCAGGTTGTTCGCCCACTCCCTGCCCCCCGTGGCCTGGGGGGAGGTATTCTGGAGCCCAGAGATGGTTTTGAGGTTTCTCCAGACCCCGCTGATGTCGCTCTGTTGCAGCTTGTCCTCCATCTTCTTCCTGAAGCTGTCCTTGCCTTCTCTGATCTTTCTCCTCAGCTCCCTCTGTACGGACTTCAGCATCTCCCTATTCCCCGACCTGAAGATCCTCTTCTTCTCTCTCAGAAGTGTTTTTATCTCGGGGTTGATCCAGGGTTTGTTGTTTGAGCAACACCGTATGGTCTTGGTGGGAACGGATTTGTCCACACAGAAGCTGAGGTAGCCCGTGAAGGTGTGAGTGAGGCCATCAATGTCCTCGCCATGTGGATCGCAGAGCTGCTTCCAGGCGGTGGCTTCAAAACAGCGCTTTAGAGTGTCCATCGCCTCCTCAGACCATAACTTCACTGTGCGTATGGCCGGAGGTTGTTTGTGCACTAGGGGTTTGTACACCGGCCGGAGATGAACCAAGTTGTGATCCGATCTCCCGAGTGAGGGAAGTTGTGATGAGGTGTACGCCTCCTTAGTGTTTGCGTAGAATAAGTCCAGTGTTTTATTGTCTCTAGTGTGGCATGTGACATACTGGGTAAACATGGGTAGAATGGGAGATAGTGAAACATGGTTGAAATCGCCTGAGATGAGGAGAAGAGCATCTGGGTGTTCTGTCTGCAGCCTGCTGGTTACTGAATGGATGACGTCATGTGCTGTCCCAGCGTTCGCCGTCGGATTTGCATAAACAACAATGCAGATCACGTGTGAGTATTCTCTCGGGAGATATGTAGGCCGCATGCTAACAGCTAGCAACTCAACGTCTTTGCTGCAGTGACGTTGTTTAACAGTGATATGTCCCGGTCTGCACCAGTTGTTGTTAACATACATTATCACTCCACCGCCCCTTGCTTTGCCACTGTCTGGTGTTCGGTCTGCCCATATCATGTGGAAACCCTCCAGCTCAATGTTAGCATCTGCTGCTAGTTCAGTTAGCCACGTCTCAGAAAACAAAAGGAGACAGCACTCCCGGTATGTGCTATCGTAGCGGCAGATAGCCGCTAGCTCATCTACCTTTCCCAGTAACGACAGTACATTTCCCATGACAAAAGATGGAAGCGAGGGTCTGTACCTTATATTTTTTGTCCTCCGCCTTAGAGGTCTGTTTTGGCATAACATGCAATAAACCAACCACAATGACTCCTCACCTCACCTTTAACAGGCAGATTCACATGATCTATTTCGGATTGCTGTTATAATAGCATGTTTACCTTGAAGCGTCAAGCGGTTTTACACCAAGGAAATTTACATGCTCCCACACAAAGTAAAAATATGTCTGATTACTAAAACCCATAATGAATTATGTCATGACGTGATGCATTATCACTCTGTCACAGGGTTTCTTGTCATAACTTGTCATCTTATGTTCAGTCTAACATATGTAGTATGTTAATCACCGTTCTGAGTCTCATGTTTCTCTGAACTCCAATGCCAGCTATTAGCCTTTTGTTCTTATTAAAGACAAAGAAAGGAGATGTTTTTACCTTCTTTTCTTTACATGTTTCGACTGTTCACTGCAGTCTTCATCAAAAGAGTCAGCTGATTGCTGCGAGGAATCATTTATCAGCTGACTTTCATAGGCGGGGCCAGCCCAGCAGAACTGTCAGATCCACCAAGCTGGCCCCGCTTTCTGCCGTCCGATGGTCTCTGGAGAATGTAGTCCCAGGTGTGGCTTCTGATGAAGCCTGCAGTGAACAGTCGAAACATGTAAAGAAAAGAAAAGAAGGTAAAAACATCTCCTTTCTGTCTTTGTCTTTAAAAAGAACAAAAGACTAATAACTAAAAGAAGACAAAAACCACTGCGCCACCAGGCTGCACGGTGGCGCAGTGGTTAGCACTGTGGCAGCACAGTTTTACCCTCGGCCGGGGGATCGCGGGGACCGTGAGATCGTGGGTTCAATCCCTGCCCCCGGCCAACAGTGATCTGTGTGGAGTTTGCATGTTCTCCCCGTGTTTGCGTGGGTTTACTCCGGGATTTCTCCGGTTTCCTCCCACATGCTAAAAACAGGCAGGTTAGGGAGTTAAGGGGCGCTTGCGCACACAGCGACTGGCAGCTGGTGGTTTGTCACCAGTCTGCAAAACAAATCTACCTACGGGTACAAAATAAGTAATAATAATTTTAAAAAAAATGAACCTACTCGAGCTCCAATGCCAGCTGATGCAACTTTCTTTCAGGGTTTCCTCCAGTAACATTTCTGGGTGGTGACCCACCACACTTGAAATTATCCCACCACTCTATGAGGAAATATAAATCTAAGAAAAAAATATGAAGGAATGACGGTCCGCAAGTGCGCACACGAACAGCACGCGTGACCGTCATCTGCTGCATAATTCAGAACCGCCCTGCCCACGTTCCAGTCTGCAGGCAGAGCATCTCGCTACGAGTGTCGCTGTCCGAGAGGAACGTGAGCTAATTAAAGTACTTTAAATGTGGAAAAAAATCAGAAGAGGTATGTAAGCAGTGAAGGCATTTATCATGGTTTTAACCCGCTGGTAACAGGAGCAATAATGGAAGAGTCGCTTAGCTAACAGGTGTGGTTAGCTCGAGTAGGTTCATTTTGTCTTCTTTTTAATTATTAGTTTTTTATTTTTCTTATTTCAGCAAGAATAAAAAGGAGATGTTTTTGACCATTACCTTTGTTAATATTAAGTAACTAATTTATGTTCACTATTATGTACCTGGCAAGTTAAGATGACCAAAATTCACAAAGTCAATGACTTTAATCCATCAGCAGCCTTCAGACAAACTAGACATGCCAACATTTGGATTTCCAAAATAAGGGAGGATTTTCCTGCTCTCTGGGTGGTGAGGAGATTTCTAAAAAAAAAAAACTGTAAATATATAGAAACTAGTGCATACCCATGCATGCTCGTAGAAGCCCGTAGAGGGGATGCATTGGAACAGAATTCTTGCCAGTTACAGGACAGTTGGTATAGCAACACAGCACTAAGTGGCAATCACGTGACGGCTTTTGTATGCAATAAAACATAAAAATCACACAAAATATGCCCTGCCATCTGGGGCTGTTTGCCCCTGCTTGTTACTTCTTCTCCTGCCTGTCACTGTTCTGTGTTATGTTGCTTACCTGTGTCTATATACACAGGTGGACAAAATTGTTGGTACCCCTCTGTTAATGAAAGAAAAACCCACAAAGGTCACAGAAATAACTTGAATCTGACAAAAGTGATAATAAATAAAAATTCTATGAACATTAACCAATGAAAATCAGACAATGCTTTTGAATTGTGGTTCAACAGAATTATTTTGAAAAACAAACTCATGAAACAGGCCTGGACAAAAATGATGGTACCCTGAACTTAATATTTTGTTGCACAACCTTGTGAGGCAATCACTGCAATCAGACGATTTCGCTAACTGTCAATGAGACTTCTGCAACTCTCAGCAGGTATTTTGGCCCACTCCTCATGAGCAAACTGCTCCAGTTGTCTCAGGTTTGAAGGGTGCCTTCTCCAGACGGCATGTTTCAGCTCCTTCCCAGATGTTCAATAGGATTTAGATCAGGGTTCATAGAAGACCACTTCAGAGTAGTCCAATGTTTCACTCTTAGCCATTCTTGGGTGTTTTTAGCTGTGTGTTTTGGGTCATTAACCTGTTGCAAGACCCATGACCTGCGACTGAGACCAAGCTGTCTGACACTGGGCAGCACATTTCTCTCTAGAATACCTTGATAGTCTTGAGATTTCATTGTACCCTGCACAGATTCAAGACACCCTGCGCCAGATGCAGCAAAGCAGCCCTACAACATAACAGAACCTCCTCCATCTTTCACAGTAGGGACAGTGTTCTTTTCTTGGTATGCTTCATTTTTGCGTCTGTGAACATAGAGCTGATGTGCTTTGCCAAAAAGTTCCAGTTTTGTCTTGTCTGTCCATAGGACATTCTCCCAGAAGCTTTGTGGCTTGTCAACATGCAGTTTGGCAAATTCCAGTCTGTTTTTTTTTATGATTTGTTTTCAACAGTGGTGTCGTCCTTGGTCGTCTCCCATGAAGTCCACTTTGGCTCAAACAACGACGGATGGTGCGATCTGACACTGATGTACCTTGACCTTAGAGTTCACCATGAATGTGTTTAGAGGTTGTTCTGGGCTCTTTTGTTACCATTTGTATTATCTGTCTCCTCCTGTGGCCACGTCCAGGGAGGTTGGCTACAGTCCTGTGGATCTTAAATTTCTGAATAATATGTGCAACTGTAGTCACAGGAACATCAAGCTGCTTGGATATGGTCTTATAGCCTTTACCTTTAACATGCTTGTCTATAATTTTCTTTCTAATCTCCTGAGACAACTCTCTCCTTTGCTTCCTCTGGTCCATGTTTAGTGTGGGACACACCCTGTCAACAAACAGCACAGTGACTTCTTGTCACCCTTTAAATAGGCCGACTGACTGATTACAAGTTTGTAGACACCTGTGATGTTAATTAGAGGACACATCTTGGTTGAACATGTCCCTATTGTGGTGACTTCCGGCGCCACACGAGTAGGCTGCCTTTTTGCAACAGCGGATCAATTTCTTCCTATTTCTATTTACTATCTGGCTCTCTTGCTAATTTTTCTGTTTCAGCAACACCTTGATCCATCACAGACACGTAGATCGCCCAAATGTCTCCTGAGCCAGCGGACGGAGCCACTGTTTCTTGTAGGAAGCAGTACAATAGGGACTAGCTATTAGCACTTAACTGGCCCACGATGCTAACGCAAAAACTCGACATACCGGGAGAATTAAGACGGAAGCGGCGTGGATGTCGTGCTGGAATAAGACGGCGGGCGAGGAATATAAGGTACAGACCCGCCCTCTCATCCGTTATTATGGGGAATGTACGATCGCTACTCAGAAAAACAGATGAGCTAGCGGCTATCTCCCGCTACGAGAGCATATACAGGGAGTGTAGCCTGATGCTATTCACGGAGACGTGGCTAACAGAACTAGCAACAGATGCTAACATTGAACTGGAGGGTTTCCACGCAATACGGGCAGACCGAACACCAGACAGTGGGAAGGCAAGGGGCGGAGGAGTGATGATGTACATCAATAACAACTGGTGCAGACCGGGACATATCATGGTTAAACAACAACACTGCAACAAAGACATGGAGTTGCTTAGCTAATAGCTATACACTCTATGTGCAACACATCAGATTGATTGTCTTTGATTAATTGTCTATGTTTATTGCACTGTCCCTGTCAAATAAACTAATCTACTACTACTACTAGCTGTTAGCATGCGGCCTGCATATCTCCCGAGGGAATACTCACACGTGATCTGCATTGTTATTTATACAAATCCGACGGCAAACGCTGGGACAGCGCGTGACGTCATCCACTCAGTAACTGGCAGGCTGCTGACAGAACACCCAGATGCTCTTCTCCTCATCTCAGGTGATTTCAACCATACCGTATTTCACTGTCTCTCATTCTACCCACGTTCACCCAGTATGTCACATGCCACACTAGAGACAATAAAACACTGGACTTATTCTACGTAAACACTAAGGAGGCGTACACCTCATCACCACTCTCCCCACTCGGGAGATCGGATCACAACTTGGTTCATCTCCTGCCGGTGTACAAACCCCTAGTGCACAGACAACCTCTGATCATGCGCACAGTGAAGTTATGGTCTGAGGAGGCAATGGACACTCTTAAGGACTGTTTTGAAACCACTGCCTGGGAGCAGCTCTGCGATCCACATGGTGAGGACATCGATGGCCTCACTCACACCATCACGGACTACATCAGCTTCTGTGTGGACAACACCGTACCCACCAAGACCATACGGTGTTGCTCGAACAACAAACCCTGGATCAACCCTGAGATAAAAACACTTCTGAGAGAGAAGAAGAGGATCTTCAGGTTGGGGAACAGGGAGATGCTGAAGTCCGTACAGAGGGAGCTGAGGAGGAAGATCAGAGAAGGCAAGGACAGCTTCAGGAAGAAGATGGAGGACAAGCTGCAACAGAGGGACATCGGTGGGGTCTGGAGAAACCTTAAAACCATCTCTGGGCTCCAGAATACCTCCCCCCAGGCCACGGGGGGCAGGGAGTGGGTGAACAATCTGAGCCTGTCTTTTAATAGGTTTGACCAACCGCCCTCCCCCCCGACTGCACAACAACCACTGCTGCCTCTAAAGACATCAAGTCCTGCTGCCCACACCCCACTCCACCAACACCCCCCCACTCCCAACACACAGCCCCCCAACATGACCCTCACTAGGACCCTGGTGAGGACGGAGCTGAGGAAGATCAAGGCGAGGAAGGCGTCGGGACCGGACGGCATCAGCGCAAAGCTCCTCAAGTCCTGTGCAGACCAACTGTGTGGGATTGTGGAGCTCATCTTCAACCTGAGCCTGAAGCTGGGGAGGGTACCACAGTTGTGGAAAACATCTTGTGTGGTACCTGTACCAAAGACTTCCCACCACAAAGACCTGAACAGCTACAGACCGGTGGCCCTGACATCCCACACGATGAAGACCCTGGAGAGACTGCTCCTTGCTCACCTCCGCCCCCTGGTGGGACCAGCAATGTTCGCCTACCAGCATGGCATTGGGGTGGAGGATGCAGTGATCTTCCTCCTTCACCGTTCTCTGTCCCACCTGGAGAAGCCCGGGAATGCAGTGAGGATCATGTTCTTTGACTTCTCCAGTGCTTTCAACACCATCCAACCGATGATCCTGAAGGACAAGCTGCTGTGCGCAGGGGTGGACCAGCACCTGTCATCATGGATCCTGGACTACCTCACTAACCGGCCTCAGTTTGTGAGAACCCGGGACTGTGTGTCCGACACGATCATCGGTAGCACGGCCCCCCCCCAGAGAACGGTTTTGGCTCCCTTCCTGTTCACCCTTTATCCTGCGGACTTCTCAAACAACACAACACACGGCCATCTACAGAAGTTCTCTGACGACTCTGCGATCTTCGGCCTCATCTCCAACGGAGATGAAGCTGAGTACAGAGGACTTATCCAGGACTTCGTGGACTGGTGCCAGCAGAACTGTCTCCAGATCAACGCGAGGAAAACTAAGGAGCTGGTGGTGGACTGCCGCAGGCAAGGACAACCCCTCACAGCACCAGTAAACATACAGAGAACAGACATTGAGATGGTGACATCCTACAAGTACCTGGGTGTTCATCTGAACAATAAACTAGACTGGTCACACAATACTGACGCACTCTACAAGAAGGGACAGCGCAGGCTGTTCCTACTGAGGAGACTCAGGTCTTTTGGTGTACAAGGGGCGCTGCTGAAGACATTCTACGACACGGTGGTGGCATCAGCCATCACTTATGGAGTGGTCTGCTGGGGCAGTGGCATTACAGTAGCCGATAGGAAGAGATTGAACAAACTGATCAAGAAAGCTAGCTCTGTCCTGGGGCAGCGCCTTGACCCAGTGGAGGAGATAGGAGAGAGAAGGATGGTGGCTAAACTGTCATCTCTGCTGGAGTCCGAGTCCCACCCTATGCAGGACATACTGAACGCACTGAGGAGCTCATTTAGCAGCAGACTACATCATCCTAGGTGCGCAACCAAGAGGTTTCGCAGGTCCTTCCTACCTACGGCTGTCAGACTGTATAACCTAAGCGGGCTGCTCACAGAGATAGCAAAAAAATGTGACGACCTAATAGTATTGAATGCAAAAGACGCAATAGACTTACACAGTGGTTCCCTCCAGTATACAACTAGGACAATATCGGTCGCTACGGAGGGTGACAATATGTATGGGTACATATTCATACTATGTAAGATAACTAAGTAGACAGTTATGCTGTTTATTCCATCTAGCTACAATGCTCCGCACTGTGTATATATATTTATATATTTATTCCATCTAGCTACAATGCTCCGCACTGTGTGTTTATATATTTATATGTACATACTGTATGTATATTTGCTGCTCTTGTTTTTCTTGTCTTCTTGATTGTTGCTCTGAGTGTTGCTATCCCTGTGCTGTTGCAATCCTGGAATTTCCGCATTGTGGGACTAATAAAGGCTTATCTTATCTTATGGTCACATTATTTTCAATCTTTTCTAGGGGTACCATCATTTTTGTCCAGGCCTGTTTCATGAGTTTATTTTTTAAAGTAATTCTGTTGAACCACAATTCAAAAGCATTGTCTGATTTCCATTGGTTAATTTTCATAGAATTTCTATTTATTACCACTTTTGTCAGATTCCAAGTTATTTCTGTGACCTTTGTGGGTTTTTCTTTCATTAACAGAGGGGTACCAACAATTTTATCCACGGCTGTATACAGTATATGTCTTGTTGGGAGTCATGTGCTCTGTCTGTGTGCCGTCATATAGACATCATCTGGTGGGTCTTCTTCTTCTTCGTTCAGACCACTGAAGGGTCTCCTCCTGTCTCAGATGGCTGTGTTGTTCACAGTGGAACCTGAGGTGTTTCATGTTCACGGCATCCTTTCTGACGTGCAGCAGTTCTCCTCATTTTATTGCTCTCCATCTGGTGGGTCTTCTTCCTCTTCGTTCAGACCACTGGTTGAGGGATAGGTGCGTCGTAATTCAAGTTCATGGGCACAATCCTGAAAAAGTGGCTTTTGACCCTGTTCAGGAAGGCTCGTGCATCCCTGTAGAAACCAAGAAACCAGAGCACCCGGAGAAAATCAGCACTTTGCTTGGCATTTTACACATTTGTAGTGTAGACTGTCATTCGTTAAGGTTACACATTTGCTGTCATGTAGGCATGGTGAGTCGTCCTATGATGCCTGAGTTCATAGGACGCGCTATGATGATGAGGAAGAGATCATAGGCCATCCTATGATGTCCTAGAAACGTGCTTTAAAGTCTGTCGTACCCTATGCTGGTGAAGGGTGCCCTCCTGTCTCAGATGGGTGTGATGTACTTGCTGGAACCTCAGGTGTTTCATCTTCATGGCATCTTTTCTGATGTGCAGCAGTTGTCATTCTATTGCTCTCCATCTGGTGGGTCTTCTTCTTCTTCTTCGTTGAGACCACTGGTTGAGGGATAGGTGCGTCGTAATTCCAGTTCATGGACAAGATCATGAAAATCATAAAGACACATGGTCTATATGACATTATAAAGACACATTTGTCTGTGTCCTATGATGCCTGAGTTCAAAGACACATGGTCTATGACATAAAGACACATTTGTCTATGTGTCATAGGACATCCTATGATCTCTGCGGTCTATGTGACATCATAAAGACACATTTGTCTATGTGTCCTATGCACATAGACAAATCTATGTGTGACATCATAAAAACAAATCATCCTATGATCTCTGTGGTCTATGTGACATCATCAGGACACATTTGTCGTCCTATGATGCCTGAGATCATAGGATGTCCTATGATGTTCAGACAGAGATCATATGACATCATAAAGACACATCTGTCTACACTACCGTTCAAAAGTTTGGGGTCACCCAGACAATTATTTTGTGTTTTCCATGAAAAGTCACACTTATTTACCACCATGAGTTGTAAAATGAATAGAAAATATAGTCAAGACATTGACAAGGTTAGAAATAATGATTTGTATTTGAAATAATAATTTTTTCCAGATACTCAACCTGCTCAAAGGAAGGTCAGTTTTATAGCTTCTCTAACCAGCTAAACTGTTTTCAGCTGTGCTAACATGATTGCACAAGGGTTTTCTAATCATCCATTAGCCTTCTGACGCAATGAGCAAACACATTGTACCATTAGAACACTGGAGTGATAGTTGCTGGAAATGGGCCTCTATACACCTATGTAGATATTGCACCAAAAACCAGACATTTGCAGCTAGAATAGTCATTTACCACATTAGCAATGTATATTAGATATTAGAGTGTATTTCTGATTAGATTAAAGTTATCTTCATTGAAAAAAACAATGCTTTTCTTTCAAATATAAGGACATTTCTAAGTGACCCCAAACTTTTGAACGGTAGTGTATGTGTTATAGGACGTCCTATGATCTCTGTGGTCTATGTGACATCATAAAGACACATTTGTCGTCCTATTCTGATTCTGATTCTGATTCTGATTCTATGATGCCTGAGATCATAGGATGTCCTATGATGTTCAGACAGAGATCATAGGCCGTCCTATGATGTCCTATGAAGCGTGACAGAAACACAGACAGACACAGAAAGATTTCTTGCTTTTATAGAGTGATATTATAACAGAAATAACTGCATCTTTGGTCATTTAAGTTAATTCATTTCATTAAATACAATTTTATTAATAGTTTTTTCTTTGAAATCAGAGTTAAATTATTGTTCTGTTCTGGCTCTGCAAAATTATGGTCAAAAATGGAAATTGTTATAAGGAAAAAGTAAAAAAAAATACTACAGTGTTTCAAATTTATTTAAAAAAATAGACAAAAATTTGCCATAAAATAATCCACAAATTTATAATAAACTCTCAAGCGTACAAGAAAAGTCAATTTTGCAAAAGGAAATCACAAATTTGAGGAAAATGGTTTCAAATTTAGATAAATTTACAGAGAAAAGTAGAAAACTATAAGAAAATTGTTATAAATTTTGGAGTAAAACCTCTAACCTTCAAGACTGAAGTCATTACTCAAGTTTTTAAGTGGGTGCTCTTTGTACCCTCAACTAGAAATTTTTGTCTACTTTTAATTATTAAATATTATAACAGAAATAACTGCATCTTTGGTCATTTAAGTTAATTCATTTCATTAAATACAATTTTATTAATTTTTTTTCTTAAAAATTTTTGGTTGTCTATTTTTAATTAACATGACACTTGATATTTTCCAACCTGTCTGTATACCACCATAGACAGAGAGAGAACCTGAGACAGGGCTCAGAGAGGGCAAGATGAGACAGAAGAAAGGAGCCAAAGAGAGGAAAGTGTTCAGGCAGAGGGTTCAGGAGAGGTGAGAGCAAAGGAAAAAGAGAAGGATGACACCAGTAAAAAGTCCAAACACAGGACGTCTGGGTGGGACTCCAACTGGGCCAGTATTCCAACATTCAAGCCTCGGTTGTACAATACTTCACATGGTAAGTTCCATATGAAAAGTTGCTGTGCAAAATAAAAAAATAAATAAATAGTATGAAATTAACATATTACGGTTACAATAGTGTCATGTTTTCTGCACGCACACACCCCATCCCGGAAAAGTGCTTAAACACCACGTCAAGGTCTTTAAGCCAGAGGAAACACTGTCTTCGCCTCGTTGTATTATGCCGAGCACCAAGCTAGAAGGCAGAAAGTACCATTTTTATATGGTCTTTCATACGACCCAGCTGAGGGGGTGAACTCACAACCTCCAGACTGAAAATGTAAAAGAAAACAAAAGCTATTCAGTGTCCTCGTGTGTTCCTGTGTCAAGCAATGAGCACCAGTATGTTTGTAAAACACATCTGACATTAGATGTTTTTTTCTTGGTCAAAAATGTGACATGATAAACTACCAACGCACAAACTTTGTGCACCATCTTTAAAAGGTACTACTCCTACGAGCATAAAGCCTGTACAAGGACAATTGAATTGGTGAATTCAAAAGGGGCCCAAGTCCAAGAAATATGTTTTTGCAGGAAATCAAATAAATTGCATATCTCAAAGGTAGTCTATGCCAGATGGTTCATACTTTACTCAGATATAGCACAAGGCCATAGCTTAGAAATGCTATAATATGAAGCATTTCACTTTTTTAATTTCAGAGGATTGGCAAACTAAAGTCCCTGGACTTGGGCCCTTCTTGAATTAAACAATAAGAACATATGAAAAGAAGCGCATAACATCTATTTCTCACATGTTGAAAACATTTTTTTTTTATTATGCCATGTTTTGAACACCTTTTATGATCACTTTATATTCAAACTATTGTTTTGATAACTGCCAGCAAATGAGATTTTCATCTAAAAGTGGGCAGATTAACATAGAGGTCCATCTACTGGTAACTAATCATCAAAGTCAGACTCATCTTCATGCCTAGCATCACAAACTGTTAAATTACTGAGGAACTGCTGAGCCTCTGGTGAAAGATATTTCGCCAATTTCTGAACATCTTGGATGACTGGTGCTGCCACCTATGACTTTAAGTTTAATCCATGCAGGAAGGGCCCAAGTCCTGGACTTGGGTCTCTCTTGCACTCAATGCATAAACAATGCTGTGAATAGTCAATGCATTAAAGTTGACTTGGGACGTTTTTGCACATAATCAGATAGCTTGTCTCTTAAAGTTCATTAAACATGTAATATCTGGGTTTTGAAAAAGTGTGGACTTGGGCCCTTTGGGAATTCACCGATTCAATTGTCATCACTATAAAAGCAAGAAATCTCTTGTGTGTGTGGCATGCCTCATAGGACGGCCTATGATCTCTGCCTTAACATCATAGGACGTCCTACTGTATGGTCTCAGGCATCATAGAACACAAATGTGTCTTTATGATGTCACATAGACCTCAGGCATACAAATGTGTCTTTATGATGTCACATAGACCATGTGTCTTTGAACTCAGACAAAGTGATCCTGAACAGGGTCAGAAGCCACTTTTTCAGGATCGTGTCCATGAACTAGAATTACAACGCACATATCCCTCAACCAGTGGTCTGAACGAAGAAGAAGACCCACCAGATGGAGAGCAGCAGAATGAGGAGAACTGCTGCACGTCAGAAATGATGCCATGAACATGAAACACCTCAGGTTCCACCAGTACGCCGCAGGCATGACTGTGAACAACACAGCCATCTGAGACAGGAGGAGACCCTTCAGTGGTCTGAACGAAGAAGAAGAAGACCCACCAGATGATGTCTCTATGACGGCACATAGACACAGCACGACTCCCTACAAGACATACTGTATATATCAACACAGGTAAGCAACATAACACAGAACAGTGACAGGCAGGAAAAGAAGTAACAAGCAGGGGCAAACAGCCCCAGATGGCAGGGCATATTTTGTGTGATTTTTATGTTTTGCTGCATACAAAAGCCGTCACATGTGATTGCCACTTAGTGCTGTGTTGCTATATCAACTGTCCTGTAACTGGCAAAATTTCTGTTCCAATGCATCCCCTCTACGGGCATGCACGGGTTTCTACGGGTATGCACTAGTTTGGACAAATGTGCAAACCATGAAAATGGGCAATGTACTACCAGAGACTAACAAAACTACTGGCAAAAGGTGGAAAGTGAAGTGCAGTGCGGCACAGATCTGTGCTTTAGATTGCTGTAATAGGGTCCCCATACTCTTACAACTGAAATGAAACGGTTTTTCCTGTGTTTTAGCTGGCATCCATCTTACCACTTGTTCTTTATCTATTCCAGGTCTCCTGTAACGCAACCTGCAAAAGTCAAAGGATATGTATTCAAGCCACGTCACCACTACAAAAACAGTCACATGTTTACAAGATCAAGACAAGCACATTAAATTCAAACAATGCAGCGATGCTTTCAATCTTGTGCTCTCTTTCACTCACTACATCTAACTCCCTCGGGGTTAGCAGACTTTCCTTCATGTTCAAAGATTATCTGTTAATCCAAAATGTGCAGGAGCATGAGACAACAGGAAAGCAACCAGTACTCTAGAGGGCGGGTAGAAGGGATGCATGGCTTTATTTGTTTGTTGGCTTTCATATTAATCCATTGGAACACAGTGCAGTTTCCCTCTTTTCTGGGCATGTGTAAATGTTTTAGAGCCATTAAATGGAAGATGAATTTTTCAATGGATAGCATGTAAAAGTATTAATTGTAAAGACCATTATTTGGTGTCCATGAGGCTGAATCAGCTTAGCCACTCCATTCCCCCATTTGCATACAAAATGCTTTATTTTGGCAATCAATGAAAGTGCTCCACTGTATGTGTGGCTTATCACATGCTTGCAGGAAATGGATTCCTTCGCCATCTCGTTAAATTCTGTTGATGCAGAACAATTTGAAACATGGCACAGGCAGCAGTGACATTTAAAGATGCCTCGGCTTAATTATATTTTGCAAACATTTGGGCTGTTTGTCCTCGGGGATAAAGCGCCTCCACTACAAAGTTAACTTGTTAATAATTCAAAATGAATCTCTCTTTTTGTTGAGCGCCAATCATTATCTCCTATTAGTGCTGGTTAAGGGCATTCAAGGTGCCTTAAACTCACAGAGGAGACAAGCAGCTATTTACTGTAACGCTCCAAATGAAGTGCACGCATGCAGCATAATGGCTACTGTTAAAACAATTTTTAAAATGTTGATAACTAAAAATATCTGCAATAAGAGAGCATAAACCTCTACCAAGGCAACGCATTCCCCTCATGTGTCTGTTTTCCAAATAGTAATATTTTCACATATTTTGTCTCTTTTGTGTGTATGGGGGAGGTGCACAAGCACATGTGCAAGCAATCTGTTTTTGTTCGGGTTTTTTTTTTTTTTCAATTTTCTCTTTAGCTCGATAGCAACTGGGAGAGACATGAGCTACACACAGGGTTCTTTGACTAATGTTCAGTTAAATGGTGATAATATAGCGGGCAGTGGTGGCCTAATGGTTAGTGATGTGGACTGGTGATCGGAGGGTTGCCGGTTCAATCCCCAGACCAGCAGGATCAGATCTGGGTGGGACAGAGAACATAGTGGTGTTTGCCCCACCCTCATTAACCCCACTGTGGTGCCCTTGAGCAAGGTCCTTAACCTCAACTGCTCCAGTGGAGCTACTTCGTGGTCACAGGTCAGTCTGTGGTTGTACTGGGCAGCTTCCAGGTGTGAATGTGTATCTGTGTCAGTGTGATCAGGGCATCTTTGAAAACTGAACAATTCATCAAACTGTCCAACTTCATCTGAAAAATTGGCCATTTTTTTTTGACTAAAGTGAAACCATACAACCCTCCTGAACCAGACAATTTTTCATGGCACACCAGACCCAAAGGTTGAAAATCACTGGGAGGCTCTTTAACTAAGGAAGTTAGGCACACAGAGCTAAAATGAGTCATTCTGCCCAGAAACAAACTCACATACACTCCATGCCTATTTTCTGGGTTAAACTGGGTCATCTATGTCTGCACTGTACTTATTTTTCACAGATTCCAGTAGGACACTTTTTTATCATTAGCTACTGCTAATTAGCAGGTCTTCAGACACTGATTAAAAACACACACAGTGGCCTAATGGTTAAGGACGCATACCATATGAGCATGCTGGTCTGCAATCATCCCCAACAAAAGCCCCAGTCGGAGCAGTTTCTCCTGTATGTCTCCCCCTGCTCCTATCACCATTTTCTATCTCCCTTCACTACTACTGCCTAAATAAAAAAAAAAAAAATACACACAGAGCATGTTGATGATGGTTAACAAGCCAGGGACACAATCACAGTAGACCCTAAACACCATATACTATGTTTTATATTGGGTCACATTCCCAAACTTGTCTTACCATTTGCAGCTGTATTTATAAGACTTTATAGAGCTCCTGGCTTATCTGCAGCCTGGTGCAGTAGGCACAGAACAGTCTGCCATGTTATGTAAAAGCTAATTTAATCTTCGTAAATACCTCCACATGCACTGCGAAAGGGATACCAAAATATTCAAACTCTCTCTCTGACTTTTTCCAATTATGACTCTGCATGGCTGGTACTGAGATTCAAATTCAAACGGGGAACTGAAGAAATATGTAGACCGCTTGATTCTTCAATGGACTTTAAAGTGACACTCCACCAAAAATCAAGAATTTTCTGTAATAAACATGTCTGTAACATGTTTTTTTGTGACTTACAAGACATATCAAGAGCAAAATCAGTCCCAAATTCCAAATCTGTGTTTTCCTGCTGTGAATGTCCAGTTCCCAGAGCAAGTTAGGTTAATTGGCATCAAAACTGGGGATTCTAAATTGTCCTTAGGTATGACTGTGTGAGTGAATGGTTGTCTGTCTCTCTGTGTTGGCCCTGCGATGGACTGGCGATCTGTCCAGGGTGTACCCTGCCTCTCGCCCAGAAAGATGGTGGGATAGGCTCCAGCCCCCCCGCAACCCAAAAAGGATTAAGCGGAAGAAAATGAATGAAAATGAATGAATGTCCAGTTAAGCCCCACCCCCTCCCAAAATGCGAGTTTAGACAGAGCGTTTCTAGCTACATAAGCATTCCTGCTTTGCCTGATTGGTTATAACATTAACCAATCAGGCTAAGCATTGGGCATGACTAAACACCTGAGTTCACTCCCACAGACAAAGAGGGAGGAACCGACATGGCTCACGGTCTACCTACCATTGACCACGCTGACAGTCAGCGTCCCTTCCCAGGGACGGCACAAAACCAACCGCAGCCACCCATAGTTTTCCACCGCTGGGGCTACCGTATTCCAGCGAGGTCAGCTCAGAGGCCGGAGTCCACCGGCTGCTGCGCCCACATGTGTGGGGTCCCGGAAGCACCCACGGAGGAATGGGAGGCATACGGTTGGAAGGCTGAACCAGAGAGAGACAGGGGATGAAGGTGCCAAGACCGCCACCTGTCCATTTTGCATTTGTTTGACTCTGTTTGGTTAAGGGTTTTTTGGGGAGAGACACAAAACCCCCCAGGCATTCCATTCTGTCCCCACCAGGGAGGACGGAGGAGGAGATACTAAATCCTCCACTCCCTCCGTGTGGGTGAGTTGGGGGTGCGTGGCACAACAGCTGGGGTGAGGCCACGTGCCCCGCGCTGAGGTCATGATTCCACGGCGGCGGGCAGGTGCATCGGACCGGCTCCCAGCAAGCTGCCCAGCGGGCACCCGTCAACCCCCAGGTGGGACCGCTGAGAGCTAGCTCACTTTGGCGGGGGTTGACGGTGTGTACATGTACGGCTAAATCACTCTGATGTTTTGACTAGCCATTGTTTACCAAAGTGGTCTTCGGTTTACTCAGGTCAGAAGAGAGGGGAGGGCTGGCCTTGCAGCATCCGCTACTGATGGGCGGGAGTATGGGTGGAGCTAATTAGAATATTCATAGATCCATGCATACTTAAATAGGTGGAAGATGTAAAAGCTCTTTCCAAGCAATTCTAAGGCAATGAAAGTTTGTTTGTGGATAAAAAGCCACAATATACTATTTTGGGCAATACACATTTTTTTCTAAGGTGGATTTAGAGCCACCGAAGTGCATCGTTAACATAGTAAGCTACGTGTCCATGGAAGGTCCCCATGCTTCCACCGCACACGGATCCGTCAGGAGCGTGGAGGGGGCGTACACAGGCAGGAGTCACAAGCCCAAAACTCCGTAGCCGCAAACTGCATGGAGAGTACCACTGTCTGGTCATAGAACTTTGGCCAGTTTTCAAGTAGTATTTTCAGCTACAAAAGTGCAGTTTGATAAGCTTTTTCTGTCTACCCCAACCCGCTCTGCTCTCCCCAGCCTGCACAGCCTGCACATTATTGGTCACCGTGACTCCTGGTGGGTGGGCTGTTCTAGTCTGTTAAGACGTTAAAACTTGCCTATATCTTCAAAAGTAAAAAGCGAAACATTTTTCTGAGAACGGTCGAAGCGAAAAATAAATGTGTAGTTGCCAAATATGTGTTAACTTTTTACTAACAACCACTATTTTAAAAGTTCAGCACGAGCTCCAGGAAGTGATCGGCTCCACGTGTCTGCTCCTCATTTGCGTATTGTGGATCTGAGCTGGGATTCAGGAGGAGGAGGAGTGGGCACCTCCAAGCGACAGCTTGAGATTCTTGATGCCATGCTATCTGAGTGCATGCGGGGCGTGCTACATACATACTGAATGGGAAGCATGAAAACGCACGCCTAGGTGGACATGTAGCTTTAGCATGTTAACTTGAACTTTGCCTGGTCCCTCACTGAAAGAAGGCTGCATTTTTACTGGGACGTTATTCTCTTCAGTGCAGTGCTAGCCATCATGTTTAACACACACACACACACACACACACACACACACACACACACATAAACAAACAAACGCATGCACACACAGGAAAAAGTTAGCACATGAACATATTACATTAGAAAGTGAAGATTTTACAATGTTGCGGAACAGTGCAGCAATAAAAACAGATAAGAGGAAAAAATGTTATGTACAGTATCTGTCTCATTTGGTCTCACACCCATCTGTCTCATTGGGTGTGTTTATATTTATATATCTATATATTTATTCCATCTAGCTACAATGCTCCGCACTGTGTTTTTATACTGTATATCTACATATTATTCCATCTAGCTACATTGCTCCGCACTGTGTGTGTTTATATACTTGCATATTTATTCCACCTAGCTGCAATGCTCCATACTGTGGGTGTTTATATATTTACATATTTATTCCATCTAGCTACAATGCTCTGCACTGTGTGTTCATATATTCATATATTTATTCCATCCAGCTACAATGCTCTGCACTGTGTGTCTGTGTGTGTGTGTGTGTGTATATATATATTTTATAGTAATATGTACATATGTATATTAGCTGCTCTTGCTTGCTTGTTTTTTCTTGCCTTCTGATTGTTGCTCTGAGTGTTGCTATCCCTGTGCTGTTGCAATCCTGGAATTTCCCCGTTGTGGGACTAATAAAGGCTTATCTTATCTTATTTGTCTCCTTTTTCAGTTGTCTGCCATGTTTTCTTCTGGCACAGATACAATAAATAAAGAAAGCATGGCATTAGCAACAAACAGAGCCTCTGCTGGTGACCTCCAGCAGGGGTAGTGACATGGATAATATACACTGTGTCAAGATGAGGAAACACACAGGAGCCAAAGGTGCGTTTGAGCTTTACTTTTCAACTGCCACCAAACAACTGACCTTGACAACGCAGGAATTCAAAACCTGGGAAAATGAACCATGCCCCCAACCCCAAGTCCCGCTGGGTGAGAGGCTTGCCCTCAAGTGTCTGCCACACAGTGCCCCCCCCCCCAAAAAAAAAAACACCCAGAAGGGACTCCTGGAGTCCCAGTGGACAACTGGCAGGTGAAACACAGTCCATTGCAGGCTGAAAACCAGAACACTCATCCTGTGAAGACACAGCCGAGGTCCTGGAAGGAGGGCGACCCCCATGGGAAACCTCAGCCGAAAACATAACTCCGTCCGTCATCATGTGCACCGGCTTAAGCTTATCCAATGTGACGTGCTCTCTACGCCCACCCATAGCCAGCACAAAGCCCTTAGGGCTCCTTTCGAGAACCTGGAATGGACCGTCATATGGGGGTTGGAGGTTTGAGCGGTGAGCACCATGTCACACAAAAATGAAACGGGCTGACCTGAGCGCCGTAGGTACGAACGATCGTAGAAAACAGTGGTGAACAGGGCTCAGAGCCAGCGTGCTGTCAGACAAAAAAGGGTGGACGGTGGGACGGGGTGGCGAGGCAGAACTCTTGGGCAAAAATTCCCTGGGGATGCGGAGCAGCTGAACAAGCACCAGCTCAGCGGGTGAAGCATCGAGGGCCTCCTTAGGAGCTGAACACAATCCGAGCATAACTCAAGGCAAAAGATCCACCCCATTACCATCGGAGAGTGCAGTGCTGCTTTGAGTGGCCAGTGAAACGTTCACACAAGCTGTTAGCCGGAGGGTGGTATGCAGTAGTGTGGTGTACCTGCACCCGCAAGGACCTCACCAGCACCAACCAGAGCTCTGACATGAACTGGGGGCCCCTGTCGGAGATAATATCTGACAGCGTGCCGAAACGCACAACCCAGGAGGAAAGAAACACGAGTGCCATGTCCACGGATGTAGTGGAGGACAGAAGGGACGCCTCTGGCCACCTGGTGGTCCGATCTGCCACTGTGAGCAGGTGCAAAAAACCCTGCAAAGGAGGTAGAGGGCCCACTAGGTTCACATGCACGTGGCTGAAACATCTGGCTGGAATCAGTTCGAGGGGCGCCTTGGTGTGCTGGTGGACTTTAACGCGCTGACTTAACATCTTTGCGGAGGCCGGCCAGACAAACTTGGATCTGACCAGTTTCACGAACGCCCAAACTCCAGGGTGCGAGAGGGAGTGAACTGAGTCGAAAACCCAATGGCACCAGGCCACTGGAACGATGAGGCGGGGCAGCCGGTGGAGACATCGCAGAGGAGGGTGGGGCCGCCTTCCTGCATTACAGCCTCCTTGAGCTTTGATGGGAAATCACACTAGATGATATCACAATACTCAGCATATCGCAAGATCGTGATAGTATCGCATCCCGGCCCATGTATTGTGATAGTATTGCATCGTGCGGCCTCCAGTGGTTCCCACCCGTAGCAACTAGCTGACAAAGCAATGGGCTGAAGCTGATCTGGTGGAAAAAATGTGCTGTTGCACCATTTCTAAATCCACAAGGGTATGTTTTATTACATTATTATCTGTCTGTTGTTGCTAACTTGACTGCATAGTTTCCCCATTGTGGGACAAATAAAGTCTTATCTTAGCTTATCTTAAATACAATTAACAACATGGTTTGATTGGTCAGCATCTTCCAGTTTGATTTGCTTGAAAGGAGACCACCACACATACA
Organism: Pholidichthys leucotaenia; assembly: GCA_020510985.1. Classification (NCBI taxonomy): domain Eukaryota; kingdom Metazoa; phylum Chordata; class Actinopteri; order Cichliformes; family Pholidichthyidae; genus Pholidichthys; species Pholidichthys leucotaenia. The sequence continues at coordinate 308,418,155 of CM035837.1, read as the reverse complement.
GGTAAACAGACTTTTATGCTGATGTGCATTCATCTGATGTGTATTCATCAGGAAGAGTTCACATTGAACTTCTCAAAATTGGGAAGTGCCTATGTTTTGTTCATGACAGTCCATAAAGGTAGCACAAATTTAAATTGCATCCCTTACTGATATTGTCTGTCCTTCTCACACTAATAAATTAAAGCATGAGGAGTGGCGACCATACAACTAAAAGACAGTCAAGGTCTAAGCCCGTATTGTAAAACATGTTTTGACTCCATTAATTCACTTCATTCACTTTTCACAGCTGTCTTTCATCTATGAATATACAAGATTCAAATTTGGCACAGTGTGTCCTTCATGACACTCAAAGCCAGGTGCATCCCCATCAATATCAGCAAAGAGAGGAAAAAATTAAACCTTCTCAAAATATATACTGTAGAAGTGCAGTGATTTAATATACTGCCATAAGCCCTTGCTCCTACACTCGACATGCAATTTGGAAATAAATTGACTGATTTAGATAGAGGCCCAGGGAGGAGAGGGGGGAAAACACGATGTAAACCTGGTTCTCTACTATTGAGTAAGGTGACATTGCACAACAAATCACTTGCATGAATAGAAAAAGAAAATGATTTCTATTTCTAAAAAGTAATTTTGTTAGGGGAAGGTGCCTTGATTGCCATATATGTGAATCTATTCCTCACTCGATTCGAAGAGCATGAACATTTTATAAAAGTCAATGTTATATTTTCTGTTAGCATAATAATCAGAAAGGCCAGACTTTCATCCAAAGAATAACAGAATCTCATTTATTCTGAGTACATAATAGAAGGCCAACTGCAACAGCCAATCTCCCTCTTTCTTTGTATATCTTGCTGTGCAAGAGCAATCGTAGTTGACTTTTACAACAGCTGAGTCTATTGTGCTTTAATTGAGCTCAATGAGGAATAATTAAGTAATTAAAGGTTTGATAAGAGAAGGCCAGAGTAAACAGATAAAGGATGAGTGCTGGTATTAACAATGCTGGTTTTCTGCAGAGGAAATTGGACATACTTCCAGTATGGCACCCTCCACAGAAAGACAAGGCATCAAAAGTACCACTGAAAATGGGTCAACAGTTTGTATGCAATGTCTTTAAAAGAGCTTGTGGCTTTGTATTTGCACATGGTCAAACTCAAAAATTTAATACTTCCCAGCTGGATTTTGGGAAAGGGAGTGCACTCTGATATTTTCGCCACTCTGACATTAGTGGGTTTTATTTTTTGAGTAATTGCACAGCTTGATGTGTACTCAGGGGTTTCCATGAGAACGATGAAAGTCTTATTTCAACAATGCTGCAATTATGGGGAATATGGAAATACATTTTGAGCCAGTTCACAGTTGAGTTGCCTGGAATAATAGGAATAGAAAACAGAAACAGGGTTTAAGGGTGAACGTGGCAATTTGAAACTCAACTGTCTTTAAAATACCAGACAGTTACAAAAATGGATCCTTACAGCTGAAATCCCTAATACCCTCTATGTGTCAAATACTGTGGCATGTCCATATTACACTGAAGTAGTTCATGGTGCCACAATTTCCCAAACAGTGGTATCCGCTTTATTCGACATACAGCAGCCATAATCTCTGCTGGCATCATATGCTGGTTGGCAGTGATAATCTATAATCCATTCATCCAGAGAGGGTACACAAATGCATATTTGTTTCCTAGGATTAAAAGCTTATAGGAGGTGTATGGCATGGGCAATAATGTTCATCCACGCCAGCTATGACAGAATTTTCAGCTTTATTGTGGATACAGGACTGCCTTTTTTTTAAAGTCACAAGGTAGTTTGCCAAGTATATGAACAATAGATAGAGACTCAAATGTTCCAGAATTTTAGGATAAGAAAATCTCCAATAACTACTTTGTTGGGTAAATATCTCTTAATTTGACTATGCAGTAAATTTACATCAGTGGTGAGAATTCTTAAATTGTCATACCAATATGAAAAATTTTAGCGAAACATCTCTAGTTTGCTGAAAGGCTGACAATAGTCTATTTAATGATAGTCAAAAGCAATAATTTAACGAGCAGTTTTCTTGCACATGATTGTTGCTGAATATGAAAAATCAATCTGATATGAAGCAATTAGGGGCCTATAAGGTTGGCCCATTTTCAATTTGCACTCTGGTGTCCAAATGATTGAATGGGCGCTCCACTTTTCACTGGTAGGAGTGGTAATATTTAAAAGGTGCAACTGGGCACAGACCTGGCACATTGCTATTTTCTGGCATTGTGCTTTTGACTAATAAAACCGACTTCTGAAATTAGTGATGGATTATCAATCACTATATAAGCAATGTGTTTTATAAACATGCACGTTCACGTTCCTTGTTCTGACAGAGGGGTACACGAGGACACACTAAGAGGTAGGAGTGGGAGAAATAATAATCTTTCTGATGCATCTCAACACACGTGAATGATTCTGAATTGATGCTCAAAGGGCAAAATTCTGATTCTTAAATATGCATTTATAATGGAATTTTATGTTGCTGGAACGAAAAAAGCAGAACCTTAAACGCAGAAGTTGGTGCCCACCCGAACAGACTTTCATGCAACACACAACAATGCAGAGAAACTCCTGAGTTTGGTCTGGGTGTTCCAGTCGGGTTGCTAGGGCATCGCGGTTGTCCTCCCTGGATATATGGACCATAGATTAATAATGTAATTAATTTTGACGAAAGGAAAAAAATGGACTCTTAAAGGCAGAAGTTGCCGCCCGGACAGTATTGTTATGAGTCTGAGCTCTATTTTCCCTCTGAGCTCAGACTCAGTTTATTTTCTGAGTTCTTTATGTCTGTTATTATGTTGTCAGTTCTTTGTATATATTTTGGTTTTTCACTCAGAGCCCTTCTCTTGCCCAAACACTCCCACCACCTACTCACGTTGTCTCCCTGCCATCTGAAGCTGTGAGTAGTTGATTAATCAAGACACCTGCTCACTCAGCTCCCCGCACCTGCGACTAATCTGCTGCCCACTATTTAAGGACTGCTGGTTATTCTCTCAGTGCGGCAGCATTGTCTGATGTCCAGTATCTAAGGACTACTCCTGGTGTTATTTGGACTTACTCCTCATCTTTCATCTCCTCCAGAGCAATCTCAGTTCTGGAGTGTCATCTCTGTAAGTTACTTTGTATTTTTATGTTTGTGCACTGTTAAGGATTTTTGTTCTCTTTTGTCAATAAATGTCACACTACAGTTCAGTGCGTGAATCTGTCTCTCTCTGCCCTGAGGGGCGTTGATGACAAGTATTTGTTGGGACATATAAATATCTTCATATCTGTGGTCGCGGCACTCAACGCCGGCAAAAAACTCATTTTATTTAATTAAGGGTGTTCAAATCAGTTTCATAGTGCATTGCTGTCATCCTATATGGACATATGGACCATGGATTACTGTTATGATTTCCAGCCCGTTTCAGGCAGGAAAGACAAAAACCCAAATGCAGGCGGTAGTTGCATGAGTTTACTGACAAAAACATGATAAAGCAGTCCAAATAAACAAACAGACTAATTGCACAGGATGCACAGGGTAATCCTCGCGACACTCTACAGAACACAGGTGAGTATACACAGGAGAAAATGTCCCAGACGCAAACAGGCGTAACTGTTTGCGGGGAAATGAATGAGAGAGCCCTAAGTGCTTCCAGACGTGACTGGTAAGCTGGGGAGGAAAAAACAGTACTCACAGGCTGGAGCGGTCCGAGTAAGTCCACATGAATCATCCAAAGTGCAGGGAAAAAGCAGCAAACTAAACAGTACAAAGCAGTACAATAATCCGGCACATAGCAGAGGAAGCTCAGAACTTAAATAACACAACATGTAATGAGCTGAGTGATTACCAGTGTGCGAAGAAGCAAGTGTGGAAGTGTGCATGCGTGTGGGAATAAGTTGAATGAAAACAGGTGGTGTGTGAGTGTATGAGAGCATGTGAGTGAGAATGAGTGTGTGTATGTGTGCATGAGTGTAAGAATGAGAGGGAATGTGTGTGTGTGTGTGTGTGTGTGTGTGTGTGTGCATGTGAATGAGCAGAGGAGTGAACACAAAACGATACTAACAAACAGCTGGCATCACTGGCAGGAGAGGGAGGCGTGGCTGACAGCTGTCAGGGAGCTGAACAAACCCCAGAGGCTCCATGAGAGCACCTTAAGGCAAATGAGGAACAAAATACACAGGAGGGCATGCAGCCACAGCGCCACAAAACTGGGTCTGGAACCAGCAAACCCAGTTCATGACAATTACATTCAATGCAGATTTGTGAAAGGAGGCTGTGGTAAGCGGGTCATTCCACCTACACAGCCGTGGCTAGACCAAAACATGGAAAGACTGAAACCATCAGGTAGAAATGCTTCCATTTTTAAATAGAAGTATATATAATATTTCTTTCACCAATTAAAAGAGTCAGAGCACACTGTTAAATTCACAACCTTTACTGGTGTTAAGATTAACACAACACTTATGTGTTTGACTCTGAAGAAGACAGTGTTTGAAACATATACTCTCTCACACACAAACACACATGTATGTATGTATACACACACACACACACACACATATATATATATATATATATATATATATATATATTAGTCATGAGAGAAAATTAGGACACCCTGTATAAGTCTGTGTGTTGTTTTAAACATATTTGGACATATGGATATTTAATATCAATGTTAAAAACACTGGGAGATTCACATAATACAACTAAACAATTAAAAATGAATTAGACATTTTTCAAATGTTCTGAAAAATGTAATTCTAAACAAATAGTGAGGAATAAATTAGGACACCCCCCATCTTTTTAAGGACACCCCCACATTCATTCCCATTTAAAATGGCTAAAATAAATTTTAAAAAAATGTAAATAAAAAGAAAAAAAAAGGTTAGATATATGTGAACATTTCTTAATAAAGAACTGAATATTTAAAGGGGTGCCCAAATTTTTTCACGATTGTATATGTATGTATATCTATTCTAAAGTATCTCACAAAAGTGAGTACACCACTCACATTTTTGTAAATATTTTATTATACCTTTTCATGGGACAACACTGAAGATATGACACTTTGATACAATGTGAAGTAGTCAGTGTACAGGTTGTATGACAATGTAAATTTGCTGTCCCCTCAAAATAACTCAACACACAGCCATTAATGTCTAAACTGCTGGCAACAAAAGTGAGTACACCCCTAAGTGAAAATGTCCAAATTGTGCCCAATTAGCCATTTTCCCTCCCCGGTGTCATGTGATTTGTTAGTGTTACAAGGTCTCAGGTGTGAATGGGGAGCAGGTGTGTTAAATTTGGTGTTATCGCGCTCATACTGGTCACTGGAAGTTCAACATGGCACCTCATGGCAAATAACTGAGGATCTGAAAAAAAGAACTGTTGTTCTACATAAAGATGGCCTACGCTATAAGAAGATGGCCAACATCCTGAAACTGAGCTGCAGCACAGTGGCCAAGACCATACAGCAGTTTAACAGGACGGTTCCACTCAGAACAGGCCTCGCCATGGTCAGCCAAAGAAGTTGAGTACACGTGCTCAGCGTTATAACCAGAGGTTTTCTTTTGAAGATAGATGTATGAGTGCTGCCAGCATTGCTGCAGAGGTTGAACGGGTGGGGGGTCAGCCTGTCAGTGCTCAGACCATATGCCACACACTGCATCAAATTGGTCTGAATGGCTGTCATCCCAGAAGAAAGCCCCTTTTAAAGATGATGCACAAGAAAGCCCGCAAACAGTTTGCTGAAGATAAGCAGACTAAGGACATGGATTACTGGAACCGCATCCTGTGGTCTGATGAGACCAAGATAAACTTAATTGGTTCAGATGGTGTCAAGCATGTGTGGTGGCAACCAGGTGAGGAGTACAAAGACAAGTGTGTCTTGCCTACAGCCAAGCATGGTGGTGGGAGTGTCATGGTTTGGGGCTGCATGAGTGCTGCCGGCACTGGGGGAGCTACAGTTCATTGAGGGAACCATGAATACCAACAGGTACTGTGACATACTGAAGCAGCCCTTCGGAAACTGGGCCACAGGGCAGTATTCCAACATGATAACGACCCCAAACACACCTCCAAGACGACCACTGCCTTGCTAAAGAAACTGAGGGTAAAGGTGATGGACTGGCCAAGCATGTCTGCAGGTCTAAACCCTATTAGATTAGATTAGATTCAACTTTATTGTCATTACACATGTATGAATACAAGGTAACGAAACACAGTTTAGCATCCAGTCAGAAGTGCAAAGGACAGCAGTGCAGTATATACAGTAATTGACAGTATGTGCAATTTAAGCAAATATATGCAAATATATGCAGCAGTGCAGAAAGTTAAGAGTGCTGTTATGTGCAAATAATGTACAATAAGTTAGATGGGCAGTTATGTACAGGTGAGGATGGTAAGAGATGATGGTAAGAGAGTCAGCGGGGAACTAAGTTCAATAACGTGACAGCTGTTGGAAAGAAACTGTTCCTAAACCTGCTGGTTCTAGTCCGAAGGCTTCTGAAACGCCTTCCGGAGGGGAGAAGCTGGAACAGTCCATGAGCAGGATGGTTGGAGTCCCTAAGAATGCTGCGTGCCCGGCGCAGACATCTTTTTCTGTAGACGTCCTCTATAACTGGAAGTGGAGTCCCTGTGATGCGTTGGGCGGTTTTCACCACCCGCTGCAGCGCCTTACGGTCAGCGACAGAGCAGCTCCTATACCAGACTGTGACACAGTTGGTCAGGGTGCTCTCTATCACGCAGCGGTAGAAGTTGCCCAGGATGTCAGTTGACAGATGGTTCTTCTTCAGTGTCCTCAAGAAGAAGAGGCGCTGATGGGCCTTCTTGACCAGGCTGGTGGTGTTAACTGACCAGGACAGGTCCTCCGAGATGTGGGTCCCCAGGAATTTGAAGCTGGGGACACGTCCAACAGCTATGCCATTGATATGGATGGGGTCATGTGTCTCTCCCCTCTCCTTCCTGTAGTCCACTATGAGCTCCTTGGTTTTGCTGGTGTTAAGGAGCAGGTTACTGTCAGCGCACCAAGTAGCCAAGTGGTCAACCTCTGCCCTGTAATCTGACTCATCGTTGTCCCTGATGAGTCCGATCACCGTGGTGTCATCTGCAAACTTTATGATGGAATTGGATCCATACATAGGCCTGCAGTCATAGGTGAAGAGGGAGTAGAGGAATGGGCTGAGCACACAGCCCTGTGGTACACCAGTGTTGAGTGTGATGATCGAAGAACGGTTGGGGCCTGACTTAACATGCTGGGGTCTGTTGGTCAGGAAATCCATGATCCAGTTGCAGGTGGAGGTACTGATTCCCAGGTCCCCAAGTTTAGTGATCAACTTGGAGGGGATAACTGTGTTGAATGCTGAGCTGAAGTCAACAAACAGCATTCTTGCGTAGGTGTTCTTGTCATCCAGGTGTGAGAGTACATAGTGCAGCGCTGTAGAAACCACATCCTCTGTACTCCTGTTGCTCCAGTAGGCAAACTGGTGAGGGTCCAGTGTAGGGGGCAGGCATTTTTTGAGCTGTGCCAAGACCAGTCGCTCAAAGCACTTCATGACTATGGGCGTCAGTGCCACAGGGCGATAGTCATTTAGGCACGATGGTGTTGAATGTTTCAGCACTGGTACTACAGAAGTGGTCTTGAAGCACGCTGGTACCACGGCCTGGGCCAGGGACAGGTTGAAGATGTCCGTGAAGACCCCTGCCAGCTGCTCAGTGCATGCCCTCAGCACATGCCCAGGAATGCCGTCAGGGCCAGCAGCCTTACGTACGTTGACATGACTCAGTGCGTTACGGACGTCGGTGTGGGTGAGTGTGAGGTGGTGGAGGTCGTCAGAGGGTGGGAAATTGATATTCTTTTCGTTATTGTCCTTGTCAAAACGAGCATAGAAGTCATTTAGCTCATTGAGAAAGGACACAGTCATGGCTATAGGTATGGAGTTGCTGGGTTTATAATCAGAGATAGCTTGAATGCCCTGCCACATGCGTCAGGGGTCAGAGTCCCCAAAATGTTCCTCCACTTTGAGCTTGTAGCTGTGCTTGGCCTTCTTGATGCCCCTCTTCAGATCTGCCCTGGATGAACTGTAGGCCTGTGCGTCACCAGATCTAAAGGCATTGTTACGTGCCTTTAGCAGAAGCCGCACTTCTCTGTTCATCCACGGCTTCTGATTTGGGTACGTGGTAATCTGTCTTTCCGTGGTGACACTGTCAATAGTGGTGTTGATATGGTCCAGGACTGAGTGGGTGTAAGAGTCGATGTTTATGTGGGAGCCACAGGTAGCCTGAGAGATGAACATACTCCAGTCTGTGTTCCTGAACTTTTCCTGGAGTACAGAGTCAACCCCCTCTGGCCACACTTTGATGGTCCTCACTGATGGCTTTACCCGGTTGATGAGCGGTACATACTTGGGGGTAAGGAACAAAGATAAGTGATCAGACTGACCTAGGTGGGGGAGGGGAGTTGCTGTGTAGGCTCCCACAATATTGGTGTAAATGTGGTCCAATGTTTTGTCCCCTCTTGTGTGACAGGAGACATCCTGGTAGAATTTAGGAAGCACTGTCTTGAGGTTAGAGTGGTTAAAATCACCCGCCACAATAAATGCTGCCTCTGGGTGTGCAGTTTGTTGTTTGCTAATAGCTGCATGTAGTTCTTTCATAGCAAGCTTAGCATTAGCATCTGGAGAAATATAAGCAGCTGTTATGATGGTACAAGTGAACTCACGTGGCAGATAGAAAGGTCTACATTTAACCATGAGAGACTCCAGGTTAGCTGAGCAGTGTCTCCCAACAGTAACAGAGTTCGTGCACCAAGCCTTGTTAATATAAATGCACACTCCCCCACCTCTGGTCTTACCGGAGTCATCAGCTGCTCTGTCTGCCCGGAGAGTGTGTAGGTCGGCTAGCTCGATAGCATTGTTGGGTATTCCACTGTGTAGCCATGTTTCCGTGAAAATCATGATATTGCAGTTCATAAGTCTCTTATTGTTGGTGATCCGAAGCCGTAGCTCATCCATTTTGTTCGCTAGTGACCGTACATTAGCGAGGAAAATACTGGGTAGAGAAAGCCGGTGCGGTGTTAGCTTTAGCTTGGCTCTTAGCCCACCGCGCTTCCCCCGCCTTTGTTTACGGTCTCTATGCCGCCTGCGAGCACTTCCGGTCGGCCGGGAAGCTTGCCGAGCGTCGGGTGTTCTCCGGAGCTCAGGGATGAGACGTAGGTTGCTGATAAAAAGATCGTTATCATTATTTTGTAATCCAATGTCCAAAAGTTCATTTCGGGTGTAAGATGTGAAAGCGAAGCTGTTCTGAACGAACAGACCCGAAATGAGCAGAAATAACACTGCTAATCCACAAAATCTGAAGAGACGCTGAGCCTCGCGTTGTGCACGCGCCGCCATCTTGTCTAAGATTAAGCATCTGTGGGGCATCCTCAAAAGGAAAGTTGAGCACAAGGTCTCTAACATCCACCGGCTCCGTGATGTCATCATGGAGGAGTGGAAGAAGATTCCAGTGGCAACCTGTGAAGCTCTAGTAAACTCCATGCCCAAGAAAGTTAAGGCAGTGCTGAAAAATAATGGTGGCCACACAAAATATTGACACTTTGGGCACAATTTGGACATTTTCACTTAGGGGTGTACTCACTTTTGTTGCCAGCAGTTTAGACATTAATGGTTGTGTGTTATTTTGAGAGGACAGCAAATTTACACTGTTATACAAGCTGTACACTGACTACTTTACATTGTATCGAAGTGTCATGTCTTCAGTGTTGTCCCATGAAAAGATATAATAAAATATTGTGAGATACTGTATATCTATATATCTACACACACACACACACACACACACACACACACACACACACAGAGTGGTGTGAAAAAGTGTTTGCCCCCTTCCTAATTTCTCATTTTTTTGTATGTTTGTCACACTTAAATGTTTCAGATCATCAAACAAATTTAAATATTTGACAAAGACAACACAAGTAAACACAAAATGCAATTTTTAAATGGAGGTGTTTATTATTAAGGGGGAAAAAAATCCAAACCTACATGGCCCTTGGTGAAAAAGTGATTGCCCCTAAACCTAATAACTGGTTGGGCCACCCTTAGCAGCAACATCTGCAATCAAGCATTTGCGATAACTGGCAATGAGTCTTTTACAGCGCTGTGGAGGAATTTTGGCACACTCATCTTTGCAGAATTGTTGTAATTCAGCCACATCAGAGTGTTTTCGAGCATGAACCGCCTTTTTAAGGTCATGCCACAGCATCTCAATCAGATTCAGGTCAGAACTTTGACTAGGCCACTCCAAAGTCTTCATTTGTTTTTCTGAAGCCATTCAGAGGTGGACCTGCTGGTATGTTTTGGATTATTGTCCTGCTGTAGAACCCAAGTGCACTTCAGCTTGAGGTCATGAACAGATGGTCGGACATTCTCCTTCACGATTTTTTGGTAGATTTTTAGCAGAATTTATGGTTTCATTTACCACAGCAAGTCTTCCAGGTCCTGAAGCAGCAAAACAGCCCCAGACCATCACACTACCACCACCATATTTTACTGTTGGTATGATGTTCCTTTTTCTGAAATGCTGTTACTTTTACGCCAGATGTCATGGGACACACACCTTCCAAAAAAGTTCAACTTTTGTTTCGTCAGTCCACAATGTATTTTCCCAAAAGTCTTGGGGATCATCAAGATGTTTTCTGGCAAAACTGAGACGAGCCTTTATGCTCTGTTTGTTCGGCAGTGGTTTTCCTCTTGGAACTCTGCCATGCAGGCCATTATTGCCCAGTCTCTTTCTTATGGTGGAGTCATGAACACTGACCTTAACTGAGGCAAGTGAGGCCTGCAGTTCTTTGGCTGTTGTTGTGGGGTCTTTTGTGACCTCTTGGATGAGACGTCACTGCGCTCTTGGGGATAATTTTGGTTGGCCGGCCACTCCTGGGAAGGTTCACTACTGTTCCATGTTTTCGCCATTTGTGGATAATGGCTCCCACTGTGGTTTGCTGGAGTCCCAATAACCTTTTCCAGACTGATAGATCTCAATTACTTTGTTTCTCATTTGTTCCTGAATTTCTTTGGGTTGCAGCATGATGTCTCACTTTTGAGGATCTTTTGGTCTACTTCACTTTGTCAGGCAGGTCCTATTTAAGTGATTTCTTGATTGAGAAAACAAGTGTGGCAGTAATCGGGCCTGGGTGTGGCTAGAGAAACTGAACTCTGCTTTCCAAGGATGTGATAAACCACATTTAATTTGTTTTAACCAGCAAGTCCACTTCTGAATGGCTTAAGAAAAACAAAATGAAGACTTTAGAGTGGCCTAGTCAAAGTCCTGACCTGAATCTGATTGAGATGCTGTGGCATGACCTTAAAAAGGCGGTTCATGCTCGAAAACCCTCCAATGTGGCTGAATTACAACAATTCTGCAAAGATGAGTGTGCCAAAATTCCTCCACAGCGCTGTAAAAGACTCATTGCCAGTTATTGCAAATGCTTGATTGCAGTTGTTGTTGCTAAGGGTTGCCCAACCAGTTATTAGGTTTAGGGGCAATCACTTTTTCACCAAGGGCCATGTAGGTTTGGATGTTTTTTTTACCCTTAATAATAAACAACTTCATTTAAAAACTGCATTTTGTGTTTACTTGTGTTGTCTTTGTCAAATATTTAAATTTGTTTGACGATCTGAAACACTTAAGTGTGACAAACATACAAAAAAGTGAGAAATCAGGAAGGGGCAAACACTTTTCCACATCACTGTACATGTCTTTGGATTGTGGGAGGAAACTGGAAACCCACACAGCAAAGGGAGAACATGCAAACTCCACACAGAAAGGTTCCCACCCCTGCCAGCCTGGGGATTCGTACCTGAACATTCAAGCTGTGAGGTGCCAAGCACTATGCCACCAAGCTGCCAATGTGACACCTCTCCACTATGTGACATTAGCACGTGCCATTTAGCAGCTAAATGGCATTCCACCTGCATTTGGCTAAAGTTTAGCCAAATGCAGGTGGAATTTGGCAGTAACGGAGTCACTCTTAACCACTTTGTCAGGTTCAGATTTTAAAGGGGAAAATGTTTGTTACAAGAACTGTTTGTGGGTTTTTAAGAGCTTGAAGAACAACAAAATATAGGGATTTAAAATATGACCTCAAACGTCTTATGTTGAAGTTTCTAACAAGAGTAACACATACTTAAAGGGGTCGTTGACTGAAAAATTGTGTGTTTGCAGGTTTTTACTGTCTGAAATGTGTCTATTGGTCATGTAATTATCCCAAAAAATATCAAAACAGTCAATTCTCTTAAAAAACACACACACACAGCCTTTATCTCATTTTTCTCCCCCAGACACACCAGAAACATTTCTGACTCTTCCGGGTAAATCGTATGCATCACAAATTAGAAAAAGCTAACCCATCGCCATCATTGAGACCCACCCGCTGCTCTATCAAAGATTCAGCATTCAAAGATTTTATTTGTCAATACTGCTATATGTATAGGACATACAGGAGAGTTGAAATGGCGTTTCTCTCTCTTCAGTGGTGTGTGCAATATAAAAAAAAAAAAAAAAGGAATAAGGCTGGAAAAACAACAGCAGTCTATGTACGGTAATGCTACCCATAGTGCAAATAGCAACAAAAGATGCACCCAGACATCCCATAGTGCAAATAAAACCCAGCAATCCTATATACAGAAAAAGTACAGCAGTAATACTCGTAGTTGCAAGTTCGATGTGGTAGTGTAGGTGCAGACAGTGACAGACAGAACTGCACATGATCAGTATTGCCATAACAGACAGCTACAGGTATAGCATTTGTGCAGATGGTTGCAATAAAGTGCAGAGACATACAGCGGCAGATGTATTACTGTTGGTGTGCCAGTCTTTCTGTGCCAACAGCTGAGGTAGTTATTGTGCGGGTGAGTACGTAACATTATGGTCGGGGGGAGGAGGAGGAAGCAGACAGAGTTCATTGTCCTGATGGCCTGGTGAACAAAGCTGTTTGGCAGTATTGTGGAGTGGGCCCGGAGGCTCCGGTACATTTTCACCGAGGGCAGGGGGCTGAAGACCGAGTGTGAGGGTGGGTGGGAGGTGTCGCCTGCAATGTTGATGGCTCTGCGGGTGAGGTAGATGTCTGGGGGGGGGGGGGGGGGGGGCACCGATGAACTTGCTGGCTGCTTTCACTGTGTGTTGTAGTGTCTTCCAGCAGAAGGCGGTGCAGCTTCCATACCATACTGGCCTGCCTAGCTGTCTGTCATGTAGATGGAAGGGGTGCTAAGGGGAGCCTATTAGCTCGCCAGCTAACACTGGTACCAGGAGTCTCGCACCAAGTGCGGCATATATTGTTATTTTCTTCAGATCTCAGTCACCCTAATAGCCATCCCTGTTGCCACCTGGTTCACAGTCAACAATACATTTCACGTCACTCCAGCCTATCTCCCAGTAATTTCGCTGTGATTCCACAACAAATTGCCAGCACCAGTGTGTGGGTCACGGCAACCGTCCCAGGGCTGCTGCCTCTCATGGCCAACTCCCCTACCGTCCTCCGGGGCTCCGCAACTCAACTTCGCGCTTGCGGACGACATAGGGGGCCGCCTTGTGACGGGGCATCCCCCAGCTGGCCGTAGGAGCACAGCGGAGCCCCGCAGAGTGAGACACTGCCCTTTGAGACCCCCTAGCTTGACAGCTCAGCCAGTAGCCTCAGGTCCCAGACCACGTCGGTTGCGGCAATCGGTGGGGGGGGGGGGGGCACCTGGCGCATGGTGCTAGCCATTTGTTGTGGAATCACAGCAAAATTATTAAGAGATGGGCCGGACTGATCCAAGATACACCACTGGCTGTGGATCAGTGAACCAGCGCCGCTCATCCGAGCT